>OY740772.1:98093947-98475139 GCA_963513935.1 Aphrophora alni
TTTCTAGTTATTTCTAAAACCTCTGCTGAAGAATAACTAGTTCCTAGTCCGAAACGTGTGCTGAAGAATAATTAGTTCCTAGTTATTTCTGAGGAAAGCTAGTTTCTACCTATTTTTGATTACTAATATTATTATGGAGCTACGATTGTCCGGATTAAGCGAAGTCCTTATTGATGGAGATTTAACAATTCCAACTTGAATTAAAACTCTATCTGAAACAGATTAGCATATTTTTTTTTAATAATAACATTAACATTTAATGCTATCAAATTTTTATGTATTTTATAATATTCACAGCTTTAGCATGATGTATTTCTAAGCACCTTCAATTTGATTGGGCCTTTTTTACCTCTTTTAAAAGAAAATCAGTTTTTAATTGTAGAAAATTAAGAAGTTTACCATTAACATATTTGATTTATAGATTTAATCAATCAAAATTAACAACAATACACTCCACAAAGAATTATAAAGTTACTTCTTACTTAACTATTAATTCGCGAGTTATATGTTGTTAATGCATATATACATTTGTCTTAGAATGATATAATTATAATGATTATTAAAATTCATTATTATTTTTATCCTAAACTGTTAGAAAGAATTTATTTTTTATTGAACTAAAAAGGGAAGGACAATAAAAAGTAATTCGTTAATTTTTTTGTTAAAACCTTAAGTTTTTTGTGAACAAATTATGTGCAATATTATTTTGTAATCTTATATACATAAGTGTTAAATACACAAAATATATTTGATTTATTATAAATTTACTTTGTACAAAAATAGATTAATGAAAATAACAGAACAGTGGTATTTTCTTTAAGTATATTTATTTGATAAAATTAGATAATTGTAGTTAGTTATTCTTTTCCTCTAATCAGTGCTAATAAAAACTACATAAAAGGATGCCACTTCTGAGTTCATTAGGCTATACTAAATCATATTTATTTTAGATTTTATCTGCTAGCATTGTATTCCGAAACATTCAAAGTGTGAAAATGTATGTTACAGTATAATCATTAATATCTATAAACATTTTTGTGTATGTGTATAATAGTGAAATATAATACTTAAGCTTGTTTTCTATTATTTTACATTCTGTTATAATAGTGTTCTAAATTATACCCTGCCAACTATTTTGAAGGATATAAAATTCCCATCACGTAGAAAAAAACCTTTTGCTAATTTCCTAACTAGTTTTCATTAAAATGTACAAAATATTTTGCTTATAAACAATAAACTTTCGATTATTTGAATGTTCTGTGCTTGTAAAAGTTAAAAGAATTCTTCTAACCTATACATCCATTACAAGTTTTTTAATTAATTGTGTTGTATAGTAACAAAAACTAAGCATATTATTTAAAAGTAGAATTGAATCACGTTTAAAAAAAGGTCTCTTGAAAGTTTCCTATATATTGTTTTAACTTCATGCTATAAACAACATCTGCTTTTAACAATTTTAGTTTCTGTAATTTTCTTCTAGTTTATTATCTTTTTTTTTTTAAACCTGATTTCTTCTTAATACAAAAATACAAAACATTACAGTAGATTTGGGGAAAATGTCTACAAATGTTTTAATGTAAGTTCAAATTAATGTGAAAATCAAAACGCTCAAGAAACATCTTCAAAACTAAGGTATAATTGCAGTGTATTATGAAGTTAAATTTTGTTTTCTAAAAAATTCTGTTGGGATTGTGCATTGTAGAGCATGCTTAAATGCTCATACTGACAAACTTTCTTTGTATTTCAGAGAATAAACAATTGTATTGGTCTACAATATTTACAGTATTTGGTAACTGAAAATAAAAGAGAATTTTATTGAGTATTTGTAACTCATTTTCCAAAAATAATTGTGATCTTAACAATGATTACACAAATTAAATATTTTATAACATGTTAGCATGAGTCCCAAAACTCCTGCTTCATGTAACCATTGCTATAAGGTTCAGCTGTACTATGCTGTATGATTAATGTTTCTATCTCTAGCACAATGTCCAATCATCGAACAATCGCTACTTCCTGAAATGATACATCACACAAAATGTTGCTATTTTTATCAATTGTTCTTGCTTCCCAGAGTCTTCCATAATTTACATTTTTCATAACAATCATATTTTTAATATTATCTTTAATTAGATACTCCTGGAATTTTGCAATTGTCAATTTTAAGTCTCTTTAATTTACATTTATTTAATAGATCAAAGTTTGAATAACCTTGAATTTGATGTAATATGGCTTTTACGATATTTTGAAATTGTTTCCTCTAACGTCACATGAAATTTTTAAACTTGGGCACATAGACAAAGCACATTTACCAAATTAGGAAATGAAAAAAAAGAAAGAAAATTTAGTCTTATTTTGTTTACAAAAATATATTCATAAAATATTTGACTTTAATTGTCAAGAATTTTTTTGAGGTGATACATTCTTCTTTACAGTCTGATCTAAGGTTTGTGCTCACATTGAAATGCACATCATAGGTTTATAATCAAATGCACTTTCAACTCGAGTTTTTTGTTAATCCCAGATTCGGATAACTTTGTCACTTATTCTCTACAATTTGGCTTTTGAAAATTTCAACTATTTACTTTCTCTATAGCCTTAAATGAAAGACTATATCTTTTTGTTTTACAACTCCTTTATAGAGACGAGACTGTGGTATACATCAACAGTATTTTCCAATTTGTTCAGAAACAATAAGGATAACATTCAAGATGATTAATAATTAAAACGAACACTTTTTTGTATAAACCATGGTATTGTAACTAGGATTCATGTAAACTACCTTGACAATGCTGTAACTAGCGAAACCATGGTCGGTAAATTTTAAATAAGTTGTGGTTTATGCTAAAAAGTGTTTGTTTTAATTATTAAAATGGAATACCACCAATCACCTACTGTCTATATCATAAATAGTTTACAAGATGATTCACAAGCGATATTAGTAGTATGGCTTCAGGGTAAACATTGTGCATCATACCACATGCTACAGTATTACATGTGACGTGTTGCATTATATATCCTTGATGTAATTGCTACTTTATGTTAATTGACTCTGTGATGAAAAATAGTGTTAACAAAACTGAAATAGTTTAACAAATAGAAGAAATATCTATTTAACCATTCTCTTTAGATAAAAAAAAACACAAGATTGCACAGAAATTACGTTTATTTAATCAAACGCATTTCAACGACAATATTGCCATCCTCAGTGATACATGAGCTACAATAACTAAGCTAGCACTTTTTCTTAGTTTTTCAATAACTAAGAAAAACTAAGGTAAAAAATGTTTCTCTTTTTGTTACCTTCTTCAGTTTAAAACATTTACAGTGTCACAATAAAATGTCTTAGTTTAATTAGTTTTCTGATTTTTTTTTTTTTTTTTTTTATATATGTGAAGCGCATTTGGAAAGTAAATATCATTTAGATATTAAAAAATACTAATCTATTTTGAACGAATATAGAAAAAGGCCATAAGCTACTTTTCCACCGATACTCACATTTGTCATAGCTTGGTGAATTGCTGAATATAAATGCTGCATTTGAAGACAGTATGCGTTGCACATCTTTTTTGACATCTTCAAAGCACTGATAGGCTAGGAACAGCTTAAAATGCAGGAACAAGAGTGTCACATGGTGCTTGGTACAGGCCATATAGGGAAATCTTTTGCTCCCAGTCAAATGATGTGATGAGCGGTTTGAAGAGCTGTGTGTTTGGCCAAGCATTATCATAAAGAGCAACACAACACGACTACCTAAGTATGCCTTGTCTTTTGCTTTGGATTACATGACACAATTTCTTTAATATCTCTCAATAAGATGGATCATTTGTTGTAAAAAAAGGATCCCTCTTGACAAGGAATCAACTTGAATTTCTACTTTTTCGAAGATCTAGTCTGCTTTACCCCATATATTGTGTTGATTTTGTCTTAATATGAGGCCCATGTCTCATCATGAGTGATGATGATGATGTGACATACAAAATTATCTTCATCTATTTCGTGAGACCATTGCCAAGTCTATTTTTGAACTCTGGAGTAGACTTTTTTGTCCCTCAATGAGCATAACTTCCAATAATTTAAACAATACACACAATTTCGTATAGAAAAGTTTATTTTAACAACTAACAAAAACACTTGGTGGCCAAATTTGAAAACTAGTTATTGTTCAATTTTTATTAAAAATGAACAGAAAGATTTTCTAATACAGGAAGTATTGGTTATTAACCAATTATATCCTTATTAAGGACAGTTTCTTTAGGTGCAGCCTTCACAATTGTTTAAGGTAAACATTTTATTTGTTTGTGTCCCTCCCCCAAAAAAGTGATTTAAAAATATATATAGGGGGAAGTTCTGTACCTACTTTTCTCCTATAAAAAATACATTCGATAAAACTCAAATGAAAATGTTATATTTTAAAAACTCACTATTTTTACTCTGAAGAATATTTGGCCTTCTATTTTTATTTCTACTTGAAAATGTAGCCCTATCCATACTTACTGATTGTAAATTTTATGTTTTCTTGTGCATGTTTATTGATTGTATACAAATAATTTATTCTGTTCCCTCAATGCTCTATTTTCCAAAATTACATTTTTACCTTAAAACTTAAAATGTATTTGAATTTAAAAAATGATTATAGAGGGTGGCCAGATGGTAAAAAAGCCTGGATGTTGAAACTAAATTACTACCTGTACAATAAGCACCCAAATTTGAAATAACTAAACATCAGTAGCATTTCATAGCACTTATAAATAAATTTAAATCTGTGTTTATAGACTAATCAAAGAATTAATGTTAATTTACATGATTATTAAAGGAAAGTTAAATACAATTATTACAATATTAATAAAATCATTTCTATAAAGTATGTAACAAAGATTACATATTATATCGGATAATATATTTTTTGCATTAATCATTCATGTTTAATGAACCATTATAAAATTACACATCTGATCATAAATCAAAATAAGAACACTCCAATAAAAGATATCTTTTCCTTAACAACTATTGTATAGAGCTGTAATTTTCTTAGATGTGAAAAGAGTTTTACACATGGGTATAGTGATTTCTTTGTCAATAATACAATTCCAAAGGCAAGGCCTTGTAATTCTTGGGATATAAAACTATATGTACTCCGACTATTGGCATATATTTCATAAGGCCTTACAATGGAATACTATTGTAAATTAACTGTTTTATAGAAACAATTTTTAAACTAAATTAATATTATTTATACCACAGCCTAGGCCTGATATCTCGAATCTACTATACTTAAATAATCTAGATTTGGTTCTTCAAATTGTAACTGTTGTCAACCACTCTATTAAAAGTCAAAAATCTTCACTTAAACTCTGTCCATTTCCCCCCTTTTCCTGGCAATTTTATCTACTTTATCCTATTATAGATGACTCTTTTATACACGGTGTCCAAAAAGTCTGGGTACGGCTTAATATCTATTAAACCATAGCAGATAACATCTATAAACTTTGCACAGTGTTATATGACTATGTAAACTACTTTTTCTTGCTATTACCATGACATGCTTACCATGGGGGGGGGGGCGGCCCACAGTGGAAGTAATGGAAATCTTAAATGTAAGCATGGGTCGAGTTATACCTCATTTTAAAGATCTCAGTTAGTAGAGTTGAATGCCGCAATCCGCATCTCAATAGGATGATCCAATCAGAAATGGCAGCGCATAATGTAGTTTGCGATGTGTACCTAATACACCCCGCCATTTCTGATAGGATCGTCCTATTGAGATGCGGATTGCGGCCTTCAACTCTAATAACTGAGCTCTTTAAAATGAGGTATTATAACTCGACCCATGCTTACATTTAAGATTTCCACTGTGGGCCGTCCCCCCATGGTAGGTCATGTAATAGCAAGAAAAAGTAATTTACATAGTCATATAAACACTGTGCAAAGTTTATAGATGTTATTTGCTATGGTTTAAAAAATATTAAGCCGTATCCAGACTTTTTGGACACCTTGTATATATTAAATGGTTAGCCTTGTGAAACTCCAGTTCATTAGCATTCCTGTATCATAGAAAAGTTGACAAATATTTTGTAAGGCCTTGTGTTTTGAAAGTTTTCTACACTGCCAGATGATCTCTATCCATCTTATGTAAGTTGAAGGCACAGTATGTAGAGGTCCATTTGTAAAATGTTCATCTTTTTAAGATGTGCTGCAATTTTTCTTATTCTCTGCCCACGTAATAGTTATGTTTTCCAATCTTTTACTCTTATTTTTTATTGTGATCTTGACTGTACTTTATTTTGATTGTTTTTGGAGCCAACATATCAATCAGTGTTGGCATTCTGATTGGTATCAATCAGTAGAGTAGCATTCTATCTTGCCAATTGGTCAATGATTACATTTCTTGCAATCCAGTGTGAGGTGAAATTCACGGGATGGTAATGTACTTGTTGAGATTTGGAAAAGTTTTAATCATGAGTTGTATTTCATTGTTTCTTACGTTTCACAAGCCTATGTAGCTTCCTCCAATATTCACCTATCTGCGACTCCTCTCCAATTCCTTATCCCCATGTTTATTTGCACCTCCTTGTACAACCATTTGATTGGGCAATCTTTCATTAGGCATTCTCTCCACTTCTAATTCTTTTTCACATTACAAGGCGTACAAATGTCCATACCGCTTTCTTTGTTTCTTGGTACAATGTCAAGAGGCAGGTCTGAAATCTATTGGAATAATTTAGTGATAATCAAATTTCCAATTTAAAACTATCTGAAGAGCTCTTGAGATTGATTTCAGAAATTGATATTGTTTAGTCGAACTGAGATGAAGTGCGAAAAGAGGCTCCTACCATCAGTTCATGATCCATCTGTGTACAATATTAGAAATTTATCTGGTGGGTTTGTTTTTTCTATTGTGACAAGGGTGATCTATTTTAACAAGAGGTTCTTTTTACACATAATTTTCTAAATAGGATTTAATTCCATGTACTTTATTTTTCTCAATTACTAAATATAATTTTGTGTTATATACATTTAGATTAAATTTGTATAACCTGTTCTTCTAATTTGTTAGTCTTTTTACTAAAACAATATGCCATATTAAAACGTCAATATATGAAAAACACCTCTTGGTTAAATACATTATTACAGTATTTGGGTATTTTTTTTGTACAGTTAATTTCTTGTATATTATATTAATGTATTTGTATATAGAGAAGAATATTTGTCAGTGTGTCGAAGGTGGTCAGCCTTAAATCGCTCAACTAGGAAGAGATTTTGGATGCCTAAACATTTCTTGTCAATCTTAACGCAATACATACCAGACTTTGATTAGTGATATTTTGGTACAATTTAGCTTTTTATAAATAAACATTGATGAGCTTCATCAGTACTATATATGGTATGATTAAAACTATACTTGCTTCTATTTGCTGATAAGAATGTTGTAGTTTTAGTAGAATGTATCAAGCAAGAACTATGTAATGCATTGATATTTTCTTTCAATAGTAATGAACACATTTGAAAGTTTTTTTTTTAGCTGCACGCTTTAAACAGCCATTGTAATGAGTCAATTCGGTTATATCCAATCTTAGCTATACAGTGTTTTTTTTTTAAATTAATAACATGTTTTTATTTTCTCTCTAAAATATGAAATAAATTACATATGTAAACTAATTAGTTTTTTACAGCATTGCTTTTTTAAACACCCTCTTGGTTTCTGATGATATTCAAACTTGTTAAGTTAATAGGAGTTCAGAATGATGAAGCGACTAGCAGTTCTGTCAGTAAGTAAATTATTTAAAATGAATCTCCTATTTTTCACACTATGGCACAGACCAAATCCCACCATCATGTAGATACTCATCTAAGTTCAATAAACCTATTAATTACTACAAGCAACATTTTTAACTCCAAAAACATGACTGTTTGTGGCAAGTCTGCAGCTGACTCGAGACAGTTGGTAAAAATATACCATGCTCAAGTGGTTAGATAGTGTGAGCAACAGCTGACATAACATTTTATCAATGTTGCTGTCGATTCTGGTGGATAAATTCACATTTTGTGACTTGTTAAAAACTGAACCTCAACATAAAACCTGCACATTGCTAAAATGTCAAAAATTCTTTTCTCATTGCTGCAGTTTTTAAATCTAACTGTCCCTTTGTAATAAATAATTCATCAAAAGAAATCTCATGACCTTTCCTTAATTAGAGTCTGTTCTGGTGGTTAGTTCCTTCGCTTCACAAATGAGAGATTGCGTGTTCAATTCCTAAAGGGTGAAAAATTAGAAAACTACAATTGTTAGCGAATTCAGATTGAGAATACTAGAACAACAGTAGACCACTACTCTCCTGAGACAAAAATTCTAATAGAATACAATCATCTAGACGAAGTTAGTTCCATTTTAAACAAACACAGTAAATATCTACCATGGCAGGACAATTTTATATTGTTATAGAGCAACGACCAATCCTAAAAGAAATTTATATGACAACCATACTGCATTTAATAATTATTTAATTATCTCAAAACTAATTACATATAAATTTACTTCTAATATTTTTCCTTTTTTCACGCTTTCAGAACAAACACGATTGTCATTATTTAGGTAGAATCTAGGATATAAAGCCATTTCCACAAACTTATGAAAATTAATTAATTACCTTAATTATTGTTGAAAATCTTTAATTCTTGATTTTTGTCTCATTGATGCCACATGTCATTTCAGTACGAACCGACAGCTTCCTCAGGTGTAAAACACTCAAATTGTCACATATTAAATTTATACAGTTAGTAAAGTCCCTCCCCCTCTTCCATGTTAACTTTTGTTAAAAGAATTTTTAAGACACCTAGTTAACAGTCCCAAAAGGGTTTGGCTCTAAGTTCATACAAAAGTTAAGGTAGGGGGGGGGGGGACAGACTTTACTAACACACTATTACCGAAGTATGTTATCTATCCACAAACACCGAACTTTGAAGGTTACAGAAATACTAAAAAGACATATAATCCTATATAAAAATTCAGGGTAGAAATTATTGTTAAAATCCATTTATTGTTCGAATGTGGTCACATTAACAACATCTATTGATCATGTATGGTGAATAACTAAATTCATTACTAAAATTGAAGAAAAATGTATACTTCTAAATACGAGGTATGTCCAGAAAATAAGTTCCGCTTGGTAATAAAAACAAAACTAGTACAGATACAGAAAATATATTTATTGGAAAAAAAATCTACAATCCTTAAACTATATTTCTACGTAGCTCCCACCATTTTGTAGGTACTTATCATAACATGGTACAAGTTTTTGTATGCTTCTTCATAAAATGTTCCCACCCGTGTTGTCAATGTGGTAACATGTTCTTTGAACTCATCACAATTTTTGAAGTTTTGACCATCAAGGAACGATTTCAGGTGCAAAAAGAGATGGAAGAGGCGAGGTCAGGGCTGTACAGAGAGTGATCAAACTGGTCTGTGCCAATGTCCTGTAATGTTTGCAGTGTGAGGATAGGCATTATCATGTATCAAAACAATAATGTTTGTGAGCATTCCTCAACACTTATTCTGTATTGCGCAATGCATTTCCTAAGCGTCCTACAGTAAATATTTGCATGGTTTGATTCACTTCGCGGTAAAATAGTAAAATTGTATATTTGTTTGTTTTTTCTTATGGCAGCTACCCTCAAATTTTGAAACAAAAAAAAAAGAAAAAAGTCGAGATTGGCTAAAATTTGCAAATATACAGAATTGAATTAAAATCAGTTTAAATCTCTGGGCTGTAGAAAACATAAAACAGAATGAAATAACTCCAAAACAACACTTTTTGGAACTCAGTTAATAGGTTATAGTTTCTAATTGAAAATTGATATACAGTTTATGTATGTAAAAAATAAATGGATTTTTTTTTTTTTTTTTAATTTGCTGCGTTTCATGATTCTGTTGGACAGAAGGTATATTGATAGGAAAGAGTAAAGCATGCAATAAACATGACTCGGAATCCTATTTCATAGCTTAGAAATCATTTCAGTTAGTACAGATAATTTTTTTAATTACAAATATGAAATGTCCTTGATATAGGACATATGGAGACATATTTCACATAGCTTTAAAGGGTATACCGAACTGATATAATTATTATACAGTACAATTAATCAATTCAATTTTATGCCCTTTCAATTACAGATAAAAAGAAAAAGTCTCATTGATAAAACCTCATTTTAAAGGAAAAGAAACTACCACAACATACAAAATAAAATATATCTGTTTATTAATCAAAAAGAAATACATACACTAAGGCAACAACTAAAAAGTATCTGTATTGGAATATGGTTTGCAATTTGAAAAAAACATTTTTTATAAATGTATCAATGTGTAGGAAATAAAAGTATACATAGTTTATAAAATATCCCAATTTACACAAGCCTTGGGCCACTCAACTGCAACTTGCAAGGTAACAACAAATAATGATCAGAGACCTATTTCCTATAAGAGGGTTAGGCCTTTTATATGTGTATTTTAAAACATATTTACTTAGTTTACCATAAATATATTTATAATGTAATTAGCGTAACATTAAAATATATAGCCTTTTTTTTTACTGTTGATTTTTAACTCAATCTGAATGCGATGTATGAGCGATTTTTGTACTTCTGAAAAGTAAAGCTGACTCAATCTTTGTCTGTCGAGTTTCAAAACAAATGGTCACATTTCTTTAATGAAGTAATTGTACGCAAGACCTTTCCGATGACTGTTTATTATTTGGTAGGGTATCTGACAAACTATGTAGGCTTAAGCCTCTATTTCATTACGTCTTTATGAACATAATGATATTATTTAAGTATTATTTGCTGAAAATTGTTAATTTTTTTATCCATTATGTAATTAGTTTATTGTATAATATAATCTTTGAAATAACTAACAGATTGTTAACTAAATGGAGCTGGCAAAGTAGATATTTCAGTCATGACTTCTTCATAAAGTTCTTTGTAATCTTCATGTTCACGTATTAACACCATAATCGTACTCCGTTTCAAACCCATTGCACCTCCCAAATCTTCTCGTGAAGGAGTATAACAGTACGGTATTTCCTTATCCTCGCACACGCCAGGCATGTGACACATTATGTCAATTGGAGAAACATTACCCGCAAATATTGCAATCCTATAACAGTACAGAAATGAAGTATTAAAAATTTAATAAATACAGAAAACAAAAATATAATTTCTAGATTAGACCTAACTAGAGATCTACAATAAACTAAAGTACATGTGCATATCCTAACTCCTTCACCATAATAATTCTCCCATTTATCTTTTCATAGAGCTATGCGAGTTGCAGGTTTCTTCGCCTCCATCCCGACTGGTGGAGAGAGAGAGAGGGAGGGAGAGAGAGGGGGGGAGAGAGAGAGAGAGGGTACTGATATTAAATTTGTATTACTAATTACTATTTGACATACACAATCATCCTACTCTGTTGACAAGACATTATCTTAGTAAAGACAAACCCGCTGGTATGGCTTGAATTGAAAAGTTTTCAAAGTTCATTTTGTGCATTATTTGTACAAATACTCATTATTATATTGTGAATTTTTATCCTTAATAGCTAATTGATAAAATGAAAAGGAGGACCATTTACTTCAAAAGACTTAAAGTGCCTAAACAAGCTGGGATTATAACAGAAAATACTCACTCCTTACAGGGTTGTTCAAACGTGACATGAAGTTCAACTTGAAGCTCTTTCAAGCACGCTTTATTGTTTTTATTTTCTCACATGTTATATAGAGAAATTTATGATTTGTCAAAGGTTTTATCGGAAATCTTCATTTTAAGTTTCATTGAACCCCAAACTGGCATTTTTGGGATGATGTCTGTCTGCTGTCTGTGCAATTTGAGTGGACCATTTTAATCAAATTTCATATGTGGGTGGTCCTATATCAAGACATTTTTTTAACAATTTGAAATTTGGGGATAGCTACCATTAGAAAACAAATTAGATTTAGTAAAAACAGGTTTGATATAGTTTTGATCAATTTTGTTAGAACAACAGGTATAATTTTTATCTGCTTAAAAATACTGCCTCAAAAACTCTTAAAAACTCATAAAAAAAACTTAAAATGATAATTTTCACATCCAATTTGAAAAATATTTAGGGGCATCCTCTGCCCCCAAATATAATATATTACATATTTTCATCCACATCACAGTAAAAATGCAATTTTTCCAAATTGTGAATTCAATATCACAAGAACAGACACCAATCTAGTATATTCCAATTTTGAGGAAACGAAGATATTTTAAATTTTATTCAACATTTTATTTACACAGATGATCTTTTAAAAACTAATTTTTGATTTTGTGTGAACTTTAATCCAGCTATTTAAAAAACTTATATTTATAAATCATTTTTGTACTAATATGACAAAAATTATAATTACTAATGACGATACAGATACATAATAAATACAAATTTTAACAACCAATCAAAACTTTTCTAGCTATCATCATGTCATCATCTGTTACACCTATATTTTAATAATGGAAATCAGCTTACAAGTTAGAAATTCTTTGAAGAAGAATCAAGTTGAAATTATCGAAACGTACCCTCTTTCACCTTTCCGTATCCTGGTCTGAACATCTTTTAGTCCAGTTCTTAAGTAATCTTTTTGGCCATGTGCTGGAAACAAAAGTAAATATTTTACTCTCATAAGATAAAAATTGTATGTACATTTTATAACAGAATGTTTAGACTTCCATTGATTATCCTAACAGAATATTTAAATTATAAATGTAAATGACATACGTTAATACAGTAGAATTCCAATTATCCGGATCAGATTGAAAAAAATTAAAAAATCGGGGGTTTTAAAGGCACATCGTCCTGCTAGCTATGAATATTCAGGAATAGCGTGCAGTAGTTGACCCTTCTAACTGTGAACATAGTGTAGCGATAGCAGAGGGCGTGGGTGGGGGAGGGGGAGCAATGACACACTGCCTCGCCACCCTGCTACTGTCATTCACTACAGTCTATTAATAGTCAGTCGGCCAGTGCTTCTTCAACCTGCCGGGTGAATTGATATGTTGACTCTTTCGTGTTTTGATTATCGTGTGCAGTACTACGATGAGTTCTAAGAGGAAACGTGTGGTGTTATCGTTGGCCGATAAAATTAAAATTATCGAACAGTTGGACAATGGTGTCTCGGGTAAACATTAAGCCGAAGTGTACAAAGTGGGAACATCAACAATATCGAACATTAAAAAAAAAAAAAAAAAAAAAAAAAAAAAAAAAAAAAAAAAAAAAAAAAAATCCTCCATTGTAAACTTTGTATCCGTCCTCAAGAATTTTTTGTTGTCTCCATTTTTTAATATCAATTTTGTGCAAAAAGGATAGTAAAGTAGAACAAATGTAGTTTGCCTATAAGTGTAAACATAGTATTGAGTTTATGGTGAGTGTTAAGATACATATCAATTATGCATTGTAAAATATTATAATTTTTAAACAAATTATGATCATTATTTACTATTTCCTTACCACTCGTTTTAACTGCTTTCAGGCGAAGGTTAAATATTGTATTTTAGTTGGTTATTATTGATACCGGTTTCTTAGAATCCGTTGAAAGAAATAGAGTCAGACTATTGTCCTATTTTGTCAGTGAGACTTATCTATCTTCGACTATGGTTTGTAGTATATCTAACTCTACTTCTTGCAATAGGTGTAAGTTAACTCTGAGTGTATTTACTATTATCACTGACAAAGAAATAGGTTTGTTAACTCGCACCCACTGCAAGAAAAAGCAGTAGCGTTAGATTTAGTACAATCCATAATTGACGTTAGACTAACAGACGCTTACTGATAACATGCTCACTGACAAAAAAGGACAATAATCCAATTCTATTTCTTTCAACGGGTTCCAAGAAACCGGTATCAACAATAACCAACCAAAATACTAAAATTTAACCTTCATCTGTGTAATAAACCTTTTGGTTTATATTAACAAATATCTAAATATAACTAAGTAAGAGATAGATAATTACAGTTACTTCATACTTAGAAATGAAATATAGAAATATGATACAAATATTAACACTTCAACCGAAAGACAAAATTTGTAACACTTACCGAGAGACCCGGTCTCCCAGACCGGGTATTTTGTATTTGTTTTGTTTTTTATTGTATATTCTTATTTAGATTTTTTATGGGTCCTTAGTGTTTGCTAAATTGACTTTTTTGTATAATTTTTCTTTATGAATCATATTTAGGGAAAAATAAAACGATCATACTAAAAAACAGGGACTCCATCTTCTCATGAGACGATTTGAGAATACTACTGTAGAGAAGTAAACCAATGTAGGCTATGTGTTTATTTCAATTTACATTAGTATTTCGGTAATTAACTTTTACGGTATTGGGGCCTAAGTTTCCTCTAACAGATGCCAGCTTGACGTTTGTGTGCTGCACGATCATGTCAATGAGGTTTTCACTAAACAACAATTTCCAAAAATTCATTCTGTCTGGACAGTCTCCAAGGGCTCTTGAAGTTCCTGTCAGTCCAGGCATTCCTCTAACAATGTTTCTTGTGGGTGTCCGAATATGTGTACATGGCTCCTCGGTTGTCCAGTAAAAAGGAGGGCCAAACTAGTTTTTGCGCAAACGCCCAAATATATATTTTGGTAGACGACGCTGTGACATATCTTGAGCAATTGCAGCAGGCTCCTCTTCAATTTCAGATGACGAGCTGTCACTTTCATCCGTTATTTCAGGAACAGTTGAACAGGGCTTTTCTAGAAGAAAGTCTGGATCCGCATCGGAGTCGTCTACAAAGTCATCTTACCTACTTTCGTCACTATCACCCAACTCTTCATTCAACATTCTAGAGATACGGTCAACAAAATTCTCCTCATTTACACGCACTTGCCTTGAAACTGTATGTTGTCCTCTACTGTTGTTTGAACTTTTATAGTGTAAGTTCAAACCGGAAGTAGATGCCTTATCCATTGTAAATATACATATATTTATACAACAAAATAAATAAATAACACTATAACTATGAAAAAACTAATGTACATAAACCGAAAGACGCGGTCTGTAGGACTGCCTAGAGTTTCACAATGCACCTGTCACTTTGCACCGAGCAAATAAAACATCCCAATAATATAATAGGCGTACAAAGGAAGAGTAGGGGGGGAGGCTATTGTGACCTTCAGACAGCTCGGCCACCCGGTGTTGCAACACCACACAAACAAATATCCCCAAGGTACCTGTCAGACCGATCTTTCGGTTAAAGTGTTAAGATAATTTTATTTAAAAAAATTATAAACACAAAAAAACACAAATTGTTAATAAGTTATGAATAAATATCCCTTGGCTACTAGTTTGGCAAAAAGTTTATCAACACTTTGCTCCTGAAAGTCTCCTCAGACTCTAATGGAGGTCCACTGCCTTCCTTTTTCTTCAACAATCAAATTATTTTCCATAAATTAAAAATTTTACCATCTGTAAGCTCTCACAGCCTTACATATTATCTTTCATAACACTTAAAGGTAGTAGTTTGTTAATGTAAAATTTGGAAAGGTGATTATTTATTTAATAATGATATAATTTTGGATATGATAAAGAGATATTATTAAAACGTTATTATTTACATAAACACACTACAAATAACTTCTCTGCATCTAAATAATTAGTTTAAATACAAGTTACATATTATATACTACATACATGCATATTAACTTATTAGAGATTATTTAATTCCTGCTGCCAGCTGATTGCAAATACTGTTATCATGAGATGCTATATCTGTTATGAGTGGGTGAAAATAGTAAATAATTACCCTAATTTTAATTAACTTATAAAATATGTTGTTGATTTGGTAAAAGTTTACCTTAACGATCATGAGATTAAATAAAAGGAAAAATAGTATTTTTTTTAATGGAATTTTTCACCATAAAATTTTTAAATAATAAGCAGGCTACTAAATTCATGTAAAATATATTATGTATATATAGCAATGGGAATTCGAAAGTTCCATATTCACTTCTAAACTGTTATTTTTAAAGCACTAATTTTGAACTGTGAAATTTTATAATAAGGATATATCTATATTATACAAGAATCTAATTTTTATTAAATTTAAACATCAAATTACAAGACAGTGGTAATAAACTTAGATTACATTTTAAGTATCAAGGTATACAACATTCATAGATAAAATACCTAAAAAACAACAACAAATATAAAGATAACATATCATATTATGTATGAGCATGGAATATCATATATAAACAGTATTTCATGTAAATAACAGCCTAGTTAAATTATATTTGTAGGCAACAATACATTTAACCTTACCTAACAAATCTTTGACAAAAAAATGTAAATATGTATTGTACTTGTCGAAGTGATTTAGTAGTGATATTTAAGGAAATAGTGTTCTACATACCTCCAACAAAGAAAGTTACTAGTATTTTTGGCGATTTTTTGTAAAAATCATATGCTACATACCTTATTTCTTAATAATAAAATTACTTTTCAACGCAGAGCTAAATTTTTCACAGAAAAAAACAAAATTTTAACTTTTCTAGGTTAAGGTCCATTAAGTGAATTACCTGTTGAAATAGATTTGTAGTCGAATTTTAACCTTACAAAGTCAAGTAAGGTGGCTATATATATTGTGCGTTATTTCCCAAGCAGTCACCCATCCAAGTATTAGTATTAGTTCAGTTAGCTGCGCTCAATGTTGCTTGACATCAGTTATCTATAAATACATTGAATTCATAGGCCTAGTTTTGAAATTACGATTTTATGGTGAAAAAGTTAGCTTACGGTGTTGAAAACTTATTTTATTATTAAGAAATAAGGTATGTAGAACATGATTTTTAAAAAATCGCCAAAAATACAGGCAACTTCATTTGTAAACAATTACCAAAAAAAATATAAAAATTGGGGTGATACAGGAAACAATTACAGTTTGTAATTTATATGAATAATAAATACTATTAATAATTTGAATATTATAATTAAATCATTTCATAACATTATAAATATAAATTTTATATTTAGTTAAGTTCAATCTTACTGTTTCCAAGGGGTAACCAACAAATCAATCCAAAAAATCAGAGGTTTGGTAGCCTAGTCCTATTATTATGAGGAAAATGTCATACAAGTAAGGAAATTTCCTAAGGTCTATTAATTGATCGTCTATTACAATTTTATTACTTACCCTTTTTAATTAGTTTGTAAATTTTTTTAGTCAACTTCCTAGGCGCCATTGGTTTTGCTATTATTTGTGCTGTATTCATCACATTTTGTAACTCTGCTTGTAATGGCAAAATATTGGAATCTTCAAGAAGCGACATTTCTTTACTAGTTACTAAAAATGTAAGAATAAAAATGAAAATTACACTAAACGTAACAACTTAAAGTGTAATCACAACAACCACATAACCAACCAACCACGTGCTATGGTTATTATCGGTCTCGGATTCTTGGATTTAAATGGAAAATGGAAGACGTACAGTGTATGTGTAACTAAATATTTTGTACTAAATCTATGGCATTGGATGTTAATCGACAGTCGACACTACAGATAAGTGTAGACATTATTATTTATGTCCACAAACTTCTAGCAATTCCTATATTATCAATAATCATTACTACAATTGCATATATCTGTAAATGGAACCAATAAATCCTTTAAATAATAAGTAATCTACCACCACCTAATATCTCACTTTTGTATGTATATTGTATATTTCAGTTGCGAGTGGGCATCATATAAACTAGAAATTAGGGCGAGGTGGGTATCAAAATTGAGTTTAACTTCATTTAACACAATTTTAATCTATAATAGTATTTGTACGATAATATTTTATTACTATTTTTATAAGTAGGATTAAAATCTATTAACATACAATATTACCCTATCTGGTTTGCATTGATATCTATGGTATAATATGATATGTTATGGCTTGCACATTTCAGCAAATAATTTATTTCTGTAGAAGGCCATGCAGGTTGTGCAATACTTTTAATTTTACGACGCCATTTTGTGTATACCCAGCCGTCGCTTAATACGCGACGAAGTTGATCGTCTCTTCAAAGGAATCGTCGTTTTCGACGACAAGGGAGGGCTTTGCTCCCCAAAATTTTGGTGAATTTTTCTTTGTTAACATTTTTTTGATACCAAGTTCTTACAGTAACCAATAAAGGTATTTTTATTATTGAAATTTGAGAATCATGGCCTGCTGAAAAAATGTCGGGTCTGAAGTTGTTCGTCTTCTCTCCATTTGGAGAAGTTTTCTCCTTTAGTGTTTGTGTAGATGTTAGAAGATTTTACAATGGAAAAGAAACCATCGAGTCGTTCAGTTCAAACTCCGGGCAAGGGGTGCGGAATTGAGGTCAAGAAGGTACAAGGTGAGTTCAAGTTTGCTAATCTTTATGACGTAGAAAATTTATTGTTGCCCAGTGTTGGTACTGTTCCTTTAGGTGCTTGAAAAATATACCGTCATCTATTTCACAATATCTTGAGATAGTACTGTAAAGATAGGCCTACGTTGGGGTTGATACTGCATTGTGTCTGTAGTTATAAAAGTAATGTTTTATTTTTGTAAGTTTGGGATACTGGCCTTTTTAAGTTCATGTCACAATAATTATTTTGTTACTTTTCACTCTAATATGCCTTTTTTAAGTAGGCTATTTTTGGGGCAAATGGCTTACTTATATGTGCAAATTTTTCACTGTAGGTCTAAAGCCTAAATATTTGAATTAAGCTAGGGGCCTATTGTTGAATAAATGGTAAAATATGCATTGTAGCATAGGTGTTGAATATTTGCTTCTATTTTGTGAAATTGTTCAATATGTACCTTATTATGTACAATTAACACAAAATATGGAGAGAAGTTGTCTGATCGATTTAAGTGCAAAATCTCAGCAATTCCTCTTTAAAATATCGGTTTCCCATCATTTTGATATTTATTAAAGACTAACCACTTTTTATCTTGCACAGGTACATGTTTACTTTAATTTGGCGCTGTATTTACCGGATTTTATTTTTTTATCATCTACCACATACCTTACTTCATAAGAATAAATAATGTTTTCCTTGCGCAGATCACTATTTTTCACTGAAAAATCACAATTTAAAAACTATCAAATTAAGGGGTTAATAGGTTACACTTAATGGCAAGACATAATAGGAATAAGAATATCATATGTTTTGACGCATGCACCTTATTCAATGACTAAGCTAGATCGCTTTTTCAAATTATTAACTTCAATAAACTTGAGAAAGGTTTGGCCAGGTGGCTATATATATATATATAATAACCTGGCTAGCCTAAACCTTTTGTACGTTTAATGAACTTAATAAAATCACAATTTTTTTCACTGAAAAATCACAATCTACAAACTATCAAATTGAGGGGTTTATAGATTATACATAATGGCAAGATATAATAGGAATTAGAATATCGTATGGTTTGAGGTAGCCTATGTGCATTACACAATGACTAAGCTAGATCGCTATTAACCAGGCTAAATCTTTCGTACGTTTATTGAAGTTAATAATTCGCTTACTTTTTTTACCCCGTCAGGTTTGGCCAGGTATATATATAACCACCAGGCCAAACCTTTCGTAAGTTTATTGAAGTTAATAATTTGAAATTAGATAACAGATAAAATATGTGATCACGGATATTATATATTGAAATAACATGAGGCATAAAAGTGAACATTTGTATTAGGCTATGTCTAACAAGTCTAACCTATAAATACGTTAGATTTGATAGTTTTTGATTGTGATTTTTCAGTGAAAAATAGTGATTGGTGCAAGGAAAACATTATTTATTCTTATGAATTAAGGTAGGCCTATGTAGTAAGTAGACGATAAAAAAATAAAATATGAAAAATACGGCATCACTTTAAAGTAAACATTTACCCTTTCACAATTAATTATTTCTATTCTAAATCAGCAATTTAAAAGGGCTGATTTATAGCATTTAGAGGTTATTTCGACAATGATTTCATCAATTTTAAGTAAAATCTATCATTGTTTTTTATTCCGCACAGAGAGTAGTTCCATTTTGGAACTGTTAAACTATTAAGACCTGTCAAAATATATGGCTACCTAACCAGGCCTAGTTCAAGGAAGGTAAATATATATATATATACCTTATTTGACCTATAGTTCTTTTACTAGGTCTGAGTTTCAGAGACCTAGTCATCCGGAATCTTATATATAGAAGCGTAGTAATATCAATGTGTAAAAGTGTGCACACCCCAAGAGTGAATTCAATATGCTACCTGATTTTATATAGCCTATTAAAATTTGTCAATTTCATTGATTGTTTAGTAAATAATGAATTGTGAGAGATAAAAAACCTCTAGCTTTGTTCATTAAATTCTATTTGATTGAAAATATGCTATTTTGAAATGGAATTACCAAGATTTTGCACTTAGGCCTACCTATATCAATCGGACAACTTCTCTCCATATGTACCCAATTCACATCTTAGTGATTATAGCATTTGTCTCAACACCATTTTCAATGCACCATTATATAATTGTGCAATCGACTGCCACAAGCTTTTTACTAGCTAAATGTTGACAATTTGATATAAAACACCTTCTGTTACATAAATGACATCTTGCTTTACTGCGATTTACACTTTTCAATGGCCGAAATCCATTATTTTTATTAAAAAATGAGCTATTTAAGAAGACTGTTTTCAAGCATTTTGAGGTCATTTTCAAACACTCATTATGAAAATGTCACAAGTTAATATTACTACGCCTCTAAGAAATCATTATTATCTGTAGTTCCTTTAATAAGTAAAAAGGTATGCCTATAAAGGAGGTATAGTTACTTTAACCTTTATTAAGAACAGTTTGCAACCATTTTGTGGCTACGATCTGTAGTAGTTACGATCTATGACAACTCTTGAATCAATGCAATGTCAAAATGGTCGGTAAATATCGGTTATACCTTATCTTTCTACTTTTCTATAAAAAATTATGAAAACAAAGTATTTACCTTGTATTCAAAGGATCAGATCATATTATGTGTCGCAATAAACATTTCAAGTCCTAAAATGCATTTCTTCCCTGTTAAATAAAACATAGAAAACAAGGGAATATAGATGTTAGTTTAAAGTCTAATAACGAAACCCGATGTTAATATGTATGACTACAATAGTGAAGTTATGTGTTATGACTACCTTATTTTAAAACAATCAGATCATTTTTATTTTGGAAAGACACTTTTAAAGTCAGAAAATGCATTAGTATTAGAAAATAGGTATATTAAAGTATTGAAATCGACATCACAATTAATAGGGTCTAAGTTGCATAAGTTACAAAATGGGACGTAAATTACATAGGCGAGGTCAAGTCACTTCATCTATGATCGCTTGTTCTCAAATCAGGAAGCTATATATATATATATATATATATATATATATATATATATAGCCACCTGACGACCTAATAAAGACGTAAATTACACAAGCGAAGTCGTCAGGTGGCTATATAACCACATAGTCAGGTAAAGGCTTGAGAACAAACGATCATAGATTCAGTGACTTTATGAACGTAGTTATTAGTATTAATGTTGGCATTCCTAACCTATGTAGCTAGATTGGATTTCGTACTTTTATCAATCTCATTTTCTTAACACGTTCGCTACCACAATGTTAAAAAAAATCGTAACCACAGACTGCCGCCGCAATTTTGATCTGCAGATCTGCGGCGGCTGGGCTCATTAAAATAGACTGCCGCCGCAGATCTGCGGCATTGGTTTCTTCATAGTAAATGAGAAATTTCTTCGCAACGGTCTATTTTAAAGGTTAGATCGCTTAGGCACGGTCTACAGGATAGTCCGCCACTATATGCGGCGCTTGGTCTGTAGCTAGGACTATCGCTGACGTCACTGGACAGTTGGCAACACTGACATACAGCATTACCTCAGTCTGTGGCGAAGGTCACAACCATTAGGACCAGTCTACAGGGAAGTTCATGAATTTTTTCGTGGGTTGTGGGAGTGACCCGGCCGCCGCATATAGGCGTCAGCTGGTAGCGAACGTGTTAAACTAATGCATTTTGGTACTTGAAACGTTTATTGTGACACATAATATGATCTGATCCTTTGATTACAAGGTAAATAATTTGTTTTCTTAATTTTTTCTAGAAAAATCTTAGGCCGAGGCACAACCGATAATTACCCATTATTATATATTATGTATTTTCATAAAATATCGATTGATTTCTGTAGTTTTGAAATTGTGATTTTTCATTGGAAAAGTTAACTCCTCGTTAAAAACGTATTTTATTATTAATACATAAATTATGTAGAATATGATTTTAAAAAAAAATAACACAATTTTAAACTACAGAGTTAGCTACTCGTTAAAAACATATTTTATTATTAATAAATAAGTTATGTAGAATATGATTTTTTTTTTTAAATTACAATTTCAAAACTACAGAGTTCAGTGCATTTATAGATCATCGAAGTCAAGCAACATTCATTGAGCGTAGTTAGTACTTGGATGGGTGACTGCTTGGGAACACCACGCGCTGTTGACACAATTTCTTTTTTTTCAAAATTTCAGTTTATATGGCATCTGGCCCAGACCTATCGTTGTTCAGAGAAAAAGTTAGTTTCCAGTTGAAAACTTATTTTATTATTCAGTAATAATGTATGAAGAACATGATTATTTTAAAAAAATGTCAAACACGTCAGTATCTTGTAAATAATTACCTTCCTCAATTTATAATTGAAATGATGTTACTTTCACTCTTTCAGAAGTCCCTAAAGAAATTAAGAAAGTATGATATTGGAGTAAAATAACATGTGATATTTCTGAAATACTTAACCCCTCTTAATTTGTATATTTGTTATAATGAAGAATGGAAATTAAATGGTAGGTCTATTGCACAAAAGTATTTATTTGTTTCTCAATAATATACTGTTCTCATCAATAAAACCTTTTTATTGATGTTCTTTTTTATAAATCTTACGAAATATTACATACTAACTTTGCATCAGCCCAGAAATATGTGTTCATTCCATATAATTATCCTAGCAAATGCAAATATGGTTAAAGAACAGCTCTTGATAGAACTGTAACTCAACTCTTCATAGTTGGGATTTAGATAATATAATTATATTTTTGTTAGACTATTCAGAGCCTGCATAGGAATTTAGCAACCAGTGGCAGTACAGTCTCAAATGTGTCTGTGTACTGTCACTATTAGATGTGTTAGTCATGTAAGACATAAATTAAAATTATACTACTGTATATACTAAATAAATATAAATCTATTATTTGGCATCTAGAGCAGATTATCTTGATTTATTTACATTCTATAGGTTATATTTATAAAATTTTAAAAAAGTACATACCGGTAACACAAAAACGCAGATTGTGTTACAATGAAGCTGTATTTATTTTTTAATTTTTTATTTTATATTTTTTTATAATGCATATGATCTAACCCTTTTCAGTAGTCTGTTCTAAGGCGCTACTCAAGATAGTATGTTTGTCATATTTTTATAATATTTATTTATTTATTTTTATTAATTCCAACCATATATTTCTATTTTGACAAATATTTTTCTTCAATTTCAACATTATCATATTAATAAAACGCTAAGTCTGTCGTTTGATTTTTCAACTCGAAAACTGTATAGGCTAGGAACTTGAAATTTTGCACAATCTATACCTTAGTGAGAAACTGCTAAAACCGAAGTTTCAAGTATAGACTATAAGTCAAGTGGTTCCTAAGATATAGGTTCCTGAAGTTTCAGAAATATCCATATTGAAACTATTTTGATATATAAAAAGTAAACAAATAATTGTAAATAAAAAACAATTGTATCAGCTGTTGGAAATTAAATACATTTAAGTGTGTTTAAACTCAGCCATTTTAAGATGATTATTTTATCCTTACGCTGTAAATGTTAGCAAGTTTTACTTAATTTTACGTTATATTTCTTTTACGTTTCGTGCAAGATCTTATTTTATGTGCAAAATCTTATTTTACGGGGTTGTCTTGAGATTGTTTACATATTGTTTGATGTTTTTACATCCCAGTCTTACAGTAATAGGTTATGCCCCGTCGAAAACTTACTGCTCCAGAAAGAGCAGAAGCTGATGATCACAACATATTGAATACACAAGAGAACGCATGAGGCAACTGCGTCCAAGTCAAGATTACAGAAATTATGAACAGGGACGGAATACCTCAGCACATCAGGAGGCGAGACGAGATTTGGAATATCGCCAATATGAACAAGAAATAGACACAGTAGCACATCGAAGAAAACGTTCATCACCAACCGCAGATTTTAAAATTGCGTTAGACTTTAATGGCCAAATTAAACCTAATTATTTAGGAAAAATGGAAGAAGAATGCTCTCAATGTTCCGCACTGTTATTTTCATGTGAAAGAAAGGGAGTTGGAGATGGCTTTTTTAGTCTTTGTTGTTCGCATGGTAAAGTCAATTACCTTCAATTCGTACATCGAAATTTGGATGCGAGTCGTGGGCTTATTAATGGAACGTGTTTGAGAGTTGATATCATGCGTCAGAGCCTTATTAATTGTACGATTTTAACTGGAGCTTCAGCAGGTGAACAAGTTCTAATTCCAAGAATAAAACTTTCTCCCTCAGACTCTTCTATCACAATAAGTTTCTCACGTACTTAGTTTCCACTGATTTTGGCTTTTTCCTTGATCATCAACAAATCACAAGGTCAATCTTTGTCACGCATCGCACTATTTTTGCCATGCCCTGTCTTCTCCCATGGTCAGCTTTATGTAGCTCTCAATTGATGTTGTTCGTTTTCAGGAGTGAAAATCTTTGTTCATTCAATTGAAGGACAGTCAATTACAGCTGATGGTGAAATAATCACACGGAACGTCGTTTTTAGAGAAGTATTATGAGTATTGATAAATACATTTATAAATATGAAGCTATATGTATTAATAAATGGTTGAACCTATCACTGTTATATATTTTCTTAATTAGTTTGAACTAGTGAACAAAGATAAATGAGTTTTAGACTCATTGTAATCGATCACGTAAAATGACAGATGATCAAATTTGAACATTTTTATAAATTAATTTCGCCTTAAGGTTAATGAACTTTAAAAAAAAATTTACCCGTGGTAACACGGGTACGCGGGTCGCTTGTATATAATATTATTATTATTTTGAATTTTATATATAAATTAGATTTTCTATGGATAGAAGACATAGTCTTACCTTGGAAAGTGGTCCTTGATATTACCTAATAGTACTCAAGTAAAAAAACACTAACGTTCTGAAATATTTTGTAAACACTGTTTACTTTCAATCAATAGAATATAGAAAGATTACTTTTTCTTCTATTCTAAATTTCACCTGGACTGTGTCTACTTTACAAGTTACTTTTCTGGACGTCAATGTAAAATTAAAGGACGGCAAAATACAAACTGACATCCATGTTAAACCAACAAACCACCTACAATACCTCCACTTTGACAGCAGCTATCCTATGAATACTAAACGAGCCATTTCCTATAGCCAGGCAATCAGAGGCAAAAGGATTTGTTCCGAGGAGAGTGAACTACATGAATTTAACAAAAAAAATTGATATCTGTGTTTGTAAAAAGGGGTTATCCTGAGAAACTGGTTAGGAATCGGATTCATTTGACACTAAACACAGATATTACACCCAAGAAAAAAGATAACTTGTCCATCTCTCTGGTCACTGGTTATCTCATCCAGGCACAGAGGTTAAACAACATACTGAAGGTAGTTTTTCAAAATTCTACAAGCTTCCAACTATACCAAGAATCTTCTCACAGAACCTCCCAGAAATCTTGTTTAAACAGCCCACAAATCTGAAACTCATGTTAGTTTACCCCCAAGCTTCTGGCTCCTAACACATAAATAACATAACCTTCCCTACAGTTCTTTTCCATGCAATAGGCCAAGATGCAAAACATGTAAAATAAATCTTCTGTCCAACAATTTCAATAGTTCCTCACCAACTACAGTGCAGGTAAATATTTCAGAACTTTAGTGTTTTTGTATGTGTTTTCTTACTTGTGTACTATTAGGTAAACCAAGGACCACTTTCCAAGGTAAACCTGTGTCTTCTATCCATACAAAATCCAATTAATAGGCTATGTGCCCTATTAAACTCTAATTTTATATATAGTAATTTACAACAATTCTTAATTTATAACTTTAGTCTTTGATTATATTTTTTCGCTAATTTCAATGATATATGTATATTTATTTTATAAAGTAATTTACCTAAATTCACACCCTGTAATTGTATTTAATTGAGTTTTTTATTTGTTATATGACCTGACATGTAATTTCTTCTTTTTTTTAACAATTTTATTGAGCAAGAATGAAAAAATAACAGCAGTTTTATAATTAAAGCCCCCCCCCCCCCCGTGGAATCAATATAAAGATGTAAATTTTATTCATAGATATTCTTCTACCCCCCCCCCCATACTGCCTACTCCATACCCCCTCACCATCTTATAGGTCTACCCTTTTTCTTTTCCTTTCAACTTTGACTGTGTGGTTTTTTCTGTCTTGTTATAAAAAAAAACTGACTATGTGATAAGTGGCAGTTGTTTTCCCCTTATTAAATCATACCTTGATGATAGAAAACAAAGAACAATAATCTATACAAAATAATATAAAATATACTTCTAAGTGGAAAGATATAATGTTTGGGTACCACAGGGATCTGTATTGGGGCCCCTATTCTTTTTGTTTTGAATAAAACAACTAATGCATTATCAGCATTCATTACAAATTCTTTGGAATTTTGGTTTAATCGAAAGGGCTCAAATGTTGATAAACCGCAAATAATAAAATTTTCTGCAAGAAATCTGAACCATAAAACATTTGAAGTTTCAAATTTAGTGAAGACCCATACATTTTTGGGGGTTTTCTTAGGCGAGAAGCTGAACTGGCAACATTATCTGAACTTTATTTTCAACAGAAATTAAGATCAATTTCCTTTCCATTTATTATACACTTTGCGCTTGTTAGGTGGTGTATCTTAAGATATAGAATTATTCTCTGTGGCATTGCTTTGGGTGTTGATGCAAGTCTTTATACTGCAGAAGAGAATAATTAGAACTATGACAAATTTTAGGCCATGAATTTTATGTAGAAATCTTTTTAGAGTATTACAAATTAAAACTATTACTAAACAATACTTATATATGTTATCTTGAGCTGGGTTCATATCATTAGATAAACTATCAGTATCTAAAATACTAGAAACGTTAATGTTAATTTTAGACTTCCTAAAAACTATCTATCTTTGTTTGAAAAGAAGTACCGAATATTAGGGTTTGGAATTGTTTAATAAGTTACGTAATAACTATAACAATTTAAATGTAAACAGAGTAAAAATGAAAGATGGAATCATTATAAAGGCTGTTATTCCGTTAGTGAATTTTTGAAAAGCTGTATAGGATAATTAAATAATTATAAAATATGTAAAATTATAATTATTAATTTATTTAATTCTAGAATGGTAATGTGTAGTCTGTCAGACGACGGCCCCTACAAAAACCGATCTGGGAAACGGAGTAGGGAGATTACAAGCGCCCCATCCATATACCTTCCCTCTTCACTCAAGGCCAATATTGTCACAAATAAAAACTGTTTACTTTGCTATATTAGTTCCAGTGACAGAATCGTCGTGTGTTAGACTACATGTTACCATTTACGATAGTTTTTTGTCTTGTGCAATAGTTGCTTTATTATATATTTTATTATTTTTTGCATGTTTAAATCTTTGGAAAGTTTCCCAAATTAAAATATATTAAAAAGTAGTGTTTATTTTATATTTTATTAGATTTAGTGGCTCGTTTTCAGAACAAGAACTGTAGAAAACATATTTGTTTGGAGCGACTATGCGTTACCATTTATGTATGTAAAAAGGCGTTACCATTCTAGGGTTAACGACTGATCACATATTCAGTAATCTTGATTTAGTTTTATTTGTATGGTTAAGCCCTGACAAAGCACATGTATTGTTGCATTATTGAAATTAAATGTATTGTGGTATAAAGTAGCCTATGTCTGTTGTTTCAGACCTTTAAATTGAAATTCATAAAATATAGTTTATTGTTTTATTTTAAATTTGAGCCCCTCCATTTAGGATCTTGGGCTAGATTTATACAAAATTTGATCTCATCTTCATGAAGTACAAACTTCAACCCCCTCCCCTCCACTATATAAGATTTTCGACCCAATTGAATTTGGACTTAAAAAATTCTTATTGGACTTTAGTAGAGATTTCATTATAATTGTTAATAGGATCATATCATATTCCTATAATAAATCATTGTTTTTTCTTCCATTTTACATTAACCTTTTGATGAGCATCGACGTTTCAAAATGTCAGGCAGTGTTATTACCCTTTGGAGCATTGCCAAAGGGTAATAACGTCATAGAGTTTTCGTTCGGTTAGCATCAACGTTTTTAAACGTTGTATTAAATATAATATGTCCTATGATGTGCTGCTATATATGTGTTATTTTTCATAACTTTCTAATCTGGCAACACTGCACACAGTCTGACAACGCTGCACTGCACACAGTCTGACATCAATCGGTTCTGAATCGTGCACAATGTCTTTTCGTAGTATGCTATTGTGATTGTGTTTATAATGCAGTGAGTTGTAACTAACCTCAAAGTATATATTAGTGATTTTAGTGATATTTGTAATTTTATAATATATTTTGTTAGTAACTTTTTCCAAATTGTAAGTTTGTGTTTTTGGTAAATTATAGCTAGGCCTAGGCTGGTGTTTGGAATATCTGACAGAGAAATAGATGAACTTATAACAGAAAATGAATCTGATTACACATATAGTGATACTGAAACCAGTGAAGATGAGTTTGAAGTCCTGGAAAATGAACAAATAAATACAATTTCTGAGGACCTTAGCCTAAAATTTTCTTGGTCTCAAAATGCGAACTTTCAACCTGTGTTACCACATTTCAATGACAGTAAATCAGGTATAATTGCCAGTGTTGATTTACCAGATGACCCATCAGAAAGTGATTGTTTTAAAATATTTTTTGACAATGACTTAGTTCAACATATTGTGGAAGAAACAAACCTCTATCATAGGTATGTAATTGACAATTTTGAAATTGCAGAAAACTCCAAACTAAAAATATGGACTCCAACTATTGTGTCTGAAATGTATACTTTTTTTTTGCATGCCTTATGTTGATGTCATTTACAGTGAAAAATCGTGTCAAAGAGTCAATATAAAGGTCAACCAAACCTTTGCTTTCTACTCCTGCATTTCCAAAAATCTTTTCTCAAAATCGGTTTCTATTATTACTAAGATTACTACATTTTTGTAATAATAAAGATAGTCAGAATCAAACTAAACTATTCAAGTTAGATTTTATAATTCAATCAATAAGGGGAAAAATTAAAAATGTTTTTTATCCCTACAAAAATATTTGTATTGATGAAAGTGTTGTAGTTTGGAAAGGCAGGCTATGTTTCAAAAAATACCTCCCTAAAAAACGGCATCGATTTGGAATAAAACCAGTTCTGTGTGATTGTGAAACTGGTTATATTTATTGTAGACTTTCTTGTGTACACTGGAAAATCAGAAACAAATAATGTTGGTAGTTTTGGTGTTTCTGGGAATGTAGCTTTTACCGCCATACATAGGAAATGGACATGTACACGAGTCCAAATTTATTTCACTTTCTACATGAAAATAAAATTGGGGCTCGTGGAACAGTCAAAATAAACAGAAATGCCCAAATTTCCAAAAGTTATGAAAGGAAATTGTTCAACATCAAACACAAAAATTTTACTTGCAGAAAAATGGCATGATAAGAGAGATGTTCATATACTTTCAACAGTGCATTCACATAAAATGGTCGAAGTTAAGAAACTTAACTACAGAGGGAATGTTGTAAAGCCTGAAAGTGTTTTGGACTATAACGAAAACATGGGTTTGGTTGACAAGTCCGATATGCTTCTTTCTTACTCTGACTTTGCTAGAAAGACAGTGAAGTGGTACAAGAAACTTTTTTTTCCATATAACGGACATGTGCCTACTGAATGCATTTGCCTTGTACCAAATGAAAACCGGTAAGAAACCAAAGTTTCCTGATTTCAAATTTAGTGTAGTGTGACAACTTTTAGAAGACTTATCGTTGCAAAACCTGGAAGGAAATCTTTATTGTCAACTGAAAATCCTCTACGACTTACTGGCCGACACTTCATTTCTCCAATTCCTCCAACAGAAATAAAATCAAGGCCACAAAGAAGATGTTATGTTGTGCGCAAATACCAGCATACGCCCACAAAAGAGACGTGATACTATATGGCAATGTAAAGACTGTGCGTTGGCGTGTGTGTGCATCTGTGTTTTGAAAGCTCCATACGAAAAACATGTTTTAGAATTAATAAAATTTATGTTTAGAAATAGAATTCAATAATTTTATATTACTATCTTGATGTTAGTAATTATTATTTAGTATCTTGATGTTAATAATTTTGTCTTATGTTTATGTCTAAAACGTTTTGCTTATCATATATGTATAAGAATAAAAAACCAGTATTGCTGACCTAACCTAACCAAAATTTCTTATTTTTTTTAAAAAAAGCAAACAAAATAAAATTTTACAATTTATGGCATTTTACAGTTTTAAAAATGTTTTAACCATTTAATAATAAAAAAATTAATAAATAAAAAAATCGCTGCCTGGGGTAAGAAATTTGAAAAAAATTGTCGCCCATCAAAGGGTTTATATGCAGTATAAATATTAATATTCAAGGAGTACTGTGATGAAATTTACAATAAAGAATCCCCAAACTACAAAAATAGGAAACATAAATAAGACTAATAAACATAACTCAATTATGCACAGTTTTAGTTATTATTTCCTGTGATTTGGGGATTCTTTGGATTCCTTATTAACTGTAATATTTATTTTTCCTAATAAGCTATCTATCATATTTATGATTTCTGACTCACTACTACTGTGCTAGAAACCAACTTTATGTTTTATGGATTACATTTAGAGGATCTGTTTGTATTACTTTGGGCTGTGTAAGTACCAGTTGTCCTCATCAACTTGTTTTATATTATTAGAGAACATTACATAACAATAGCTTAGGAATAAACATAAAAAATGAATTTTAACTGAATAAATACTAAGGTAATTGTTTCTTGTAACCTGATTGCCCAGAAAGGTTTTACATACCTATGTCAATAATAACGCTTCGTGAGATTCAATTCGAAATTCAAAAAAGGTATCAAGATTCAACTTTAATAACTTTGCCTACTTCTAATGTACAGTTTGCATTGCTTTGTGGTTTTTTACTAACTAGTGCTCTTTGTTAAAGTATTATACAGCTGATATAGCATGTTAAGTTATATTATGTTTTGAAATATAATAAATGGATTTGTTCGCTTTTTTAATGTTTTCTTCAATCAGTCAATCAGTGGTAAGATCTTATCATGTATTCTAAATAGGCCTAATTAATTAAATTTTTATTATTTCTGATAATATTAATTATAGTTTTTTTATTATAGAATTCTTTTTATTTATACCGGTTTTGTCTTGCGCAGGTAGAACTGTGGTGGGAGAGGGAGAGCCCGAGTTAGGCCAGACATAGCTTCATTGCGTAGGGCTTAATATATTTTTTTTTCAAACCTACTACAGCACTAAAAAATTGTGAATGTATCGTTTATGTTCCTGACAACTACAATTAGTAAATTTAAATATTTTACAAAGTAAAAGACGTTAAATTATAGGTTTTAAATTTCTTTATATCATGGCAAAAATGTTAACAATTTATCCCCATCACCACTTCAATCCCCTCCCCCGCCATCGCCCCTACATGCATGCACGAGCCACTCGAGATGACGGTTCTGTGCAGGTATTTTTTCTGTCTGGTTGGCCTATAATTGTCACTAGGCACTGTGGCAACTAAATGGTCTAAATAAAATATATGTTCGCATATTGGTTTTTGAGTCAATTGACTGAAGGAAATTTGTTACTGTTACAACTCTTACATTGGGGTGTATATATTAAAAACAAGCTTTAAATAACTTTTGATATTATAGTGATCCTCATACATTTTGCTTACTTTCTAGATGGTTCCAGTAACAAACAGTTTCCTCGTGCAAGGCGTAGAGAAATACCAAGTAATGGAGGCACTAAGTTTGAACAGGGGCGAAAACCTACAACACAGAAAAGCAAAACCTTGGACAAAAGACCTAGACCTCGAGGACACTATTATCATGGTGGAAAGGAGGATACCCAGGTAAAAATTAACCCAGTTTTGAAATTTTATCTGAATTCTATATTAATGATGTTGTTGTCATAATTTTTATTATTTTAAAGGAGATATATATATAAATTATATATATATATATACATATATATATATATATATAAATGTATATATATATATATATAAATTTAAAGGATATCATCACATGTAAATTGTAAAACTCTTATTATAGCCTATCTTGGACTTGTAAATCACATTTTATTATGTGTTACAAAATGAAAATTGTATTTAACACAGATTAAAATTATATGTTTTGTTCCATAAAACCTAAAAATATATTTTTCAAAGATTTGTGTACATAGTTATATTCTATAGAATTATGTAAACATGAACGTTTTACAGTTAGTAGAAGCATCCATTTTTCTAAATAATTAATTTTTTTTAAATTCCTAATTTTTAAAATTACCTTGACCACTCTAGAATGGTACAGTTATCTTTTCTATGATTAAAAACCATAAAGTGGGTCACACCCCTACAAATAAATCTTTGTTCTTTTTTTAACACTGTATTACATTTCACATATTGTAATAATTTATTTAATAATTATTAAATTTTATATTGGAAAGAATTTAGCCTACTTTAAATTGTCAGCTTGTGAGAAAAGAAAAAACACTTATTTATTTTACTCTTTTCTTGGGTCGTGAATTTCGGGAAAATGTACTCATATATGATAATATATGAAAATATATGAAACGGAAAAAGGTCTTTCACAAAAAAAGTTCTCACAGACGAACTGAGCCACTTGCAGTGAACAAATATCGCACACTGACGTGTAGCAATGTGACTCGAGACCCCCTCTCCGGCCAACTGGCCATGTCCACCCCCTCTCCTCACCAGCTTGATTCCCGTTATTTTTGGGTCACCACTCGTACAAAGATGAATTCTCTATTTTGATCTGAAGACTATTTTGTACTTGTTATGGTGTTACTGAATGTTTTAGCGGATTGCCAATAATATTATCATATTAATCTTACCAACTTTGTTGTGGACTGTAAAGATACTAGTTCCTCCGGATACAGATGCTAAAGATTGCAGACTCTGCAAGATGAGAGGGCAAGTGCACCCATGCAATTCTTCTGGTCTAGTCTCAAGGGAGACGTGATGTTGAGTCCTCAATGATTCAACCACTACTGAAGGTTGTTTTGGCTCTTACCCCCTCTCGTTACCTCTGTTTTATACTACGGATTATTTACAAATAGCACAAACATACTCCCCAGCGTTGAAAATACTATTTTCAGAAAATAAAAATGTCATTATCTTTAAATTGAAAACTAAAGGTAGAAAATACAGTATTTTGTTACTATAAAAGAGTATTAAACAAAAAATGAATCTGCTAGAAAGAACCAACAAAATTAAATATCACTTTTATGTTAAACAAAACAAAAATTGAATTTACTGTGTTGGGAGTGGACATAACTTTATCACTGGTATTTGATAAACTCCTCTTTTGGTACGTACGTTAGCTACACGAACAGTTCCATCTTTGCCTAGAAATGTCTCCTCTACTATCCCCATTGGCCAGCTTAGTGGTTGATTATTGGTATCCATCAGAATCACTATGATTCCTGTCTTAAGCTGTTTTGACTGTTCTCTCCAGCGACTTCTTACTTGCAAATTGTGTAAGTATTCAAGATACCAACGTTTCCAGTAGTCTTGCACAATCCTAACAAGTAATCTGTATTGACTTAAGACGGTTAGGTGGTGTCTGTAGGGTGTTAACCGAAGGCAGATAGTCCAGAGTTGGACTCGGTATTAGGAAGTGTGCAGATGTCAATGCTGTTAGAGCTTTCGGATCATTACAGAGTATAGACAAAAGTCTACTGTTTGAAAGAGCTTTGATTTAGTACTGTGTTCAGTTCTTCATAGGTTAAGATCTGTAACCCAATAACCCTTTTGAGATGGCTCTTTACATTCTTAACATTGTGTTCCTAAAGCCCTCCAAAATGAGGTGATGAAGGGGGGTTAAAACTCCATTCCATATCTTTTGTCTTGCCAGTTCCTTACTGATTACAGTTCTCAATTCCTCAGATATGCTAAACTTGTATATTTCCCCTAATTGATTGCGAGCCATGATGAAATTTGTTCCACAATCCAAATATAATTTTGAACAAAAGCCTCTTCTTGATAAAAACCTTTTTAAAGCAATCTGTGGAGAGATCAACTACAAGTTCTATATGAATAGCTTTTACTGTTAGGCAAACAAACAGACGTAGTTAGGCTTTTTGCGGTTTTACTTTTCTTAAGCGAGACATGGTTATCAGGAATGACCCTGCATAGTCTTCACCAGTATGAGAAATGCTTTATTGTGGTTAATTCTTGATTCAGGCAATGGTGCCATCTTCGGGGTTATCGATTTAGGATTCACTTTGAAGCAGATGTTACACTGTCTAACTTGACCATGGGCAGATAGAACAATATTTTAGTCTTAATTAGGCTAAAACTAAATGTGGCCCAGTATGCATATTATGTCTATGGTAATGATCAATCAATAAGAAGGTCGACAAATAGTTCATTTTTCGGTAAAAGAATTGGATGTGCTGGTTATATGGCAAGTCACTATATTTCAATCGACCTCCCACTCTTAATAAATGTTCATTCATAAATGGATCAAGGTAGCGAAGAGTTTTTGGCGCATGCAGACCATTAGATAGTTGACGAATACATTCTCTGAATTTGATGCATTGAATTGCTTTGGATTAACTTGCTAAACAATTGATAAAAAACAGATTTTTTTTCTGGCAAACCATCGAAGTTTCATACTTCCAGCTTTGGAAGGCATGGAACCACTTATGCTGCAGTTTGAGAGTGTCCAAAACTATCTCCTTTTTGTTTAATTTTGAATTTATTTTCTGTTGAACTATAGGCTATATAATTGCATATATCACTAACAGCATCTAATGGAGCATAGTTTGGAACAAAACTTTCATTTTCTTTTAAGTTTAATAATTGGGAATTCTCTAAAGCGTCAATAAATTCGGATCTTAGAGAGGGCACAGACTTTGCTTGAATAATAAATTTTTGTAAAATATCTATCAGATAATTTCATTGTTAGATCGTAAACAGATTATATAGGGGGAAACAAGTTATCATTTTTAGCTAAGGCAAACTTTATTTTTTTTGTACCTGACATTTTGCTCTAACGTAGAAATAAATATGTTAGTTATTTGAATATATTTATTTGTAAACAATGTTTTCAAACTATTCCCAATGTATAGTTGTATGTTCAACTATCAACAAATAAATGTAATTAATTTATCGTTGTTTGTTAATTAAACAAAACATAAAAATAATATACATAAAGATTTTACAATGAGATTATTCATAAGAATAAACAAGATTTCTTTTTCTTTAAAATAAGACATAAACCGTTTAGTTTGTGTGTTTTGTTTAAATAAAATTAATAATTCATTATATAAATAAACAGAGCCAGTTTAGTCCAAACTCTTAAATGTAGGCTTTCACTAAATTACAATATGCGTGTAATAACTTGAATTCAGTTTTGTATAGACTAAAGCAAACATACACATTACAATAACAAAATGTGATTATTGAAATAATAAATTTACATTTTCTTTTATCAATGTCAATATAATTTTGAGAAAATGTTTAAGTAAGTCCACAATGTAAATTCACTAAGATCATCCAATCCGTGGCCGAAGGACTATTATGTTTTGGCGGATTGCCGATAATATTATATTAATCTTATCAACTATGTGGTGGACTGTACTGATACTAGTACAGATGCTGGAGATTGCAGACTTTGCGAGATGAGACGGTGGGTGCACCCGTGCAATTCTTCTGGTCTTGCCTCGAGGGAGACGTGATGTTGAGTCCTCAATAATTGAACCACTACTGATTATGAAGCTTGCGTTAGGGACTTACCCCTCCCGTTACTTCTGTCTTATACTATGAATTATTCACAAATAGGCACAAACACTGAATATATTTGCATCGTTATAGGAATCAACTATATTATAATAAAGGGTTTATGATTTTATTGTTATTTGTTTTGTCCTAAATTTGATTATTAGATTGTTGAATTATTCTCTTTTGAATGTGCTCTGTGGATGTTATGCTGTCATTCAATTTTGGAAAAAAATATATTGAAGGCAAGTAAAATCCTGCAATATTTAATTTTCATCTGGAGACTGTTTTGTACATGCTATATCAGAAGTTGACCTTTGTTGTGTTGCTATATGGTATGTTAGTAGCGTTATAGTAAACAACTGTCAATATAAGGTTTATGGTTATATTGTTATTTGTATCATTATAAATTTCCTTTGATTGTTGAATTTGTTTTGTACAGTTTGTTTAGGTTGGGGCGAAATATAAATCTACTTTGTTGCGGTGCTATTTTGAATAATATATATAATGGTGTTAACTTCCCTTTTTATTCTATGTTGTTGAAAATAAAGGACATGTATCTTTTGTACAAATGAATACATTTCTGGTACTAGAGAAAAGGGTCTTAGGGTTATCTTTAATTGTGCTTTCCATGAAAGTTGTAGGCTATTATTTAGAAAATATAGAGTATATGCAGTAAAACTTCCATAGTTTGTGGACTTAGAGGGGTGTCGAAGTATCAAAATGTTGAACTGTAGGGAGTGTATTGGACATACACTAATAACATGGGAGCATTAAAAACATGACTTTTATAAGAAAATTGCTCAAATTTATTGAATACTGTAACATTAAACAAAAGTAAATGTATAGTAGAGCCACAGTTATCCGAGCCCTGACTAACCGAGTTCCAGGTTAATCGAGTCAGTAAATAAAAAATTTCAGAAGTTCGGTTTATAAAAATAGAAACGGCGCACAAAGGAATGTTAAACGAGTTTCCGTATTAACCAATGTGAATCCGAGTATTACAAAATTACCGAAATATCACATTTTAACTTTCATTTTCATGCATAAAACTTCATTGATTTATTTATAGCTATCTGAAATAAAACTATACAGTAGTACAGTTTTAAGACTCTATAAAGATTTAAAGTATCACACGGGGAAAAATGCTGCAGTTGTGAAGGTCATTTCATTGGGTTGTGTACAAAGTAGTTTTGTTCATAGGAAACTGGTGTCTTTTATTCTTGGAAATAGGGTTATGTTTCCTTACTGAGAACTTGGTTCATTTACACAAATAAGCCCCACCCCTCATCTAAATATACTGTACAAATCAATGAGATTACTGAAAACATTTTATTTACACAAATAAAGCCCCACTCCTTATCTAAAAATACTGTACAGGCCAATGAGAAACATGTATATTGTGACATCTGTCAATCCACGTGTTTATCCTAATGCCTTGGTTTGACTGCTAATATTTTTAGTCTGTATTAAACTTTGCGAGTGAGATTGTCATTATGAGTGGAAAGCGATACTGTATGTGTATTCAATTAGTTTCATTTGAGTACATTGTGAAACCTTCTTTTGTTAATTTAATCCTGGAAGTGGCAGAATGCTCAAACAAGCACATTTTGTGACATGTTCTGATTGGTTCCCGAGTGCTTATAAAGTTGTTTCGCTTACAGTGTAAACCCCTGTTTAAAAAAATTAATAATTGGCTTCTTCCCTGTAATAATATAAGAGCAATATACGATTTTCACAGGCCAAAGATGAACTTGAAAATATTAACCTTTAATAGAGGTGTGATATTGTTTAATAATCTCCTTATAGAATTAAAATCACTAAGGTGTGTTCAATTAAAAATAAGTTTTTTTATACAAAAATGTCTATTCTATAAATGAATTTTAATAGTTTTCTTTGTAATTGTTAATTTCCTTTTTTGCCTAATGGTCTGATCACTTTTAATTTTATTTATCTATAACAAAGGCCTGCTGGTATAAGGTAAGTAAAATTAAAATGTAATTGTTTTTAATTGATTTTATTTTAAATTTTATTTCTTATGTGAATTAAATTTGAAATGGTGGTTAATAGACATTCTAATATTGATGTTATTAAGTTTGACATTTGTTATTCAATTGTAGTTCAACTACTACGAATAAAAAATGGATCAATTTATAATTTTTGTTGAATTTGTTTTATTTATGTTGAGGTACTGTCCTTTAACATTTGGCAAAATATATTAGAGCCAAATACAAAGCAAGATTCTACAGTTTCTTGTGGAGAGTGTTTTGTACTTTATGTCAACAGTTGATGTTTAAGGTGTTGCTAAATGGTATGTTAGCAGCATTATACTGACAATATAATATAGGATTTATTATTATGATGTTGCTTCTTGTTTTGTTCTGAATTTGCTTCCATTGTTGAAAATTCTTTTTTGAATTTACTTTGTGGTTGTAATACTGTCGTTTACTTGTGGGGGAAATAAATTAAACTCATCTACAACCTGGCTTCCCCAGTTTTATATCTACCATTTTAACAGTTGATGTTCAAGTTACTACTGAATGGTATGTTTTATTAGAATCGAGCTTTATTAGAATCGAAATGGAGGGTTTATAAATTATATTGTTATTAGTTTTGTTCTAAATTTGCTTGGCTTGTTAGATAATTCTTTGTTAAATTTGTTTCAAGCATGTTGTTGTGGTATCTTTTAAAAGCTTTGGACAAAATTTATACGAGGCATGTACAAACTTGGATTCTCCGGTTTTCTTCTGGAGGGTGTTTTGTACCTGCTATATCAACAGTTGATGTTTGAGGTGTTTCTAAGTGGTATGTTAGCAGCATTATAGGAATCAACTGACAATATAATATAGGATTTGTAATTTATATTGCTTCTTGATTTGTGCATGTTGTGCTGTCGTTTAGTTTTGAGCACAATATATTAAATTCATCTACAATCTGGATTCTCCAGTTTTTTACTGGAGAATGTTTTATATCTGCTATATCACAGTTAATGCTTGAGCTACTGCTGAATGGTATGTTAGGAGCTTTATAAGAATCGAAATGGAGAGTTTATAAATTATATTGTTATTAGTTTTATTCTAAATTTGCTTGGCTTGTTAGATAATTCTTTGTTAAATTTGTTTTAAGCATGTTGTTGTGCTGTCGTTTAGCTTTGGACAAAATATATTAGAGACATGTACAAGCCTGGATTGTCCAGTTTTCTTCTAATTAGATTTTTTTTTCTAAATTTGTTTTGATTGTTTGAAAATTCTTTTTTGAATTTACTTTGTGCATGTTGTGCTGTGGTTTAGTTCTGAGAAAAATATAGTTAGCAGGTTTATAAATCAACTGACATTATAATATAGGGTCTATAACCTATGTTATTATTCATTTTGTTGTAAATTTGCTTTGCGTGTGATAATTCTTTGTTAAATTTATTTTGAGCACATTATGTTGTTGTTTACTTTTTAGCCAGATATTTTTAAAAGCACTTATAGGCTGCTAGGTTAACAGTGAAATTTGATCTTGCAACAAAATTAGTTACAATAATACTGCAATAATCCGCACTAATTGGGGCTTTAGGTTGTCAGAATTAATGAAAGTCCATATTTAAAGACTCTGTTCAGTAAAAAAGAACATGTATTTTAAATGTATAAATACAAAGGTTAATTAGTGTGCAATACTGTATTAGGCTCTACAAAATATAGAATTACAACATGGCAATCAAGGCACACTTTCATTGACTATACTCGACACACTTACTGGTTTGTTTAATAACTCACACAGATTCCTCAAATGTTCGTAATATGCAGATATGTTTTCATCGTTGTTTTTTTTAATGACAATTAAGTTTTGGCTTAGGGTTCATAATATCACCTGCTTTATCCTGGTCATATTCATCCGTTTCAGAGCTTTCTGCAGCGATCATACTTTCAACGATCTCCTCCTCTGTTAAAATGTGATAACCTGGATCATCTTCATCTTCTTCTAGCCACAGCTCTATGTCTTCCAATGTTACTGAATTTTCACCACCTTGGTAGAGTGTGTTTTGAAATCCTCTGTTTCTAACCCAGCCGTATCGATTTTTGTTATTGATTTTAGAATTTAACTGAATTTAAAATTTTTATGATGGTAAATAGAAAAAAAGTGGCTGTCCAGATTAAGTGAAGTCCGGATTTATTGGGGTTCTACTGTATTGTCAGTTATTAGAGTAGTGGGTGAATTGCTGCTGCAGTTTTGTTTTTAACATTTAATATGGGAGTGTAGACATTCATTCTACTAGGCTTTGTTAAACACATTAGTTAGTTATCTTAACACTTAACACACTGCAATTAGAGACACAAGTCGCCACTCCTGTGTTGCAAGTGTTGGACTATTAAAAAAAAATCAAACTAAAACTACTTGATGGATTAAAATAATTTTTTGTTGGATTTGAAATTTAAAGTTCTGTAATGTTTTGGAGAAGAAAAAAATTGCACATAGAGTTCAGTGTAAACAATACATCAATAATTACATCAAATTGTACTGTATATTAATAAATTAATCTATACTAATATTACATAAAAAAGAGTTTATTCAATTCAACAATAAATTTTTTTAAATTGTGGGTCTGATTTATTTTTAAATAATTATCGGGACATAGTCCACATTCCAATCACCACACTGGTAAAGTCGTAGTCTTTCTTTCCGAAGACAACATTTATCTCCTCAGGAGTGATGGAACTTATAATAAAACGTAAATCCAAGAGTAAATAAAACAACTATGAAAGTAAACAATAGGCCTATAAAAAATATTTGATTAATTGAAAATAACAGGTAATAAAAACTTAATGAATAAAGCTGTTAAAGAGCTCCATCAATGTCTAAATCATCAACTTATGATTTTTTATCAACTTCACTGAACATATATTCTGAACTTTCATAAAGAACATGATCAACTTCGCTGCTCCGAATGTTATTGTTCTCCAATACGATACAGAGAAAACTCTGCACTACTGTGGTGTTTTGTCATTTTTATGCTGAATTTAACACAAACAGTATTTGGTAGGAAAACCATATTCTAACACAAAATATGGAGAGGGAGAACATTTATTAAAATGTGGACGACAAGAAAATTATTTGTAACCTGGTGAGAGAAATCGTATATAACATGTATGAATTCATGAAGCAGGAAGCAAAACAGAAACCCATATTGAAAAAATGTAAAAAAGAGTGGCTCAGGCAACAGGTAGTGTATAACATTTTGAGAAGGGGAAAAATATTATAATATAATAGAGGTATTTTTCTACACCTAAAAAAATGCTCAATAAAAAAAATAAAATTAATATTTTCTACAAATGTGTTTGCAAAAGTTTCTAAGGGGAGTGTTATTATCCAATACTAAATTGTCAGTAATACAAGAAAAATAAATGTGTTAGGGCGAAAAATGAGCTTTGCTTCAATTATTAAGGAAATGGGATTCTGATAGAAGAAGAGTGCAGATAATAGACAAAAATTACATGGTAAAAGATTGTAAATTTTATTAGGGTTATAGAAAAGAAGGGCCTGCTATAATTTTTTTAGAGACTTATGTGCACTCGTCAAGTGTCCTAAGCAACATCTCAGATTTCCTCATCCTGATATCAAAGGATCAATATGTTATTATTTTTCATGCTAGTAATGGGAATGGTTTCATTGACAATGTCCTGTTAGTTTTAAAGTTAGGTAAAAATCATGGGCTATCTTGACGCTATGAAATTGAAAAATATAAAAGTGGTTTAAGGAAAAAAATATGCTCCGTACCATAAGTCGCTTGAATCTGATCTCTACAAGTAATTTAAAAAAAGGCTGATTATTAGCAGGTTATTGCGAAAAAATTATTACTTGTGTATTGTGAATTGACTCAACTAGTTAATTCAACAAAAACTGCAATTAAACTGACAAAATTGATGCCATATTAGGCCCCTAATACAGTTATTTTACTCTATATATTCCACTTTGTCTCATAGATTTAAAAACTTGATGATAAAAAACTATGCTTCTCTTAAGAATACTTACTTCGTTTTAAATTATTGTATTGATTTAGTAATGAAAAAACTTATTTAATAAGAGAGAAGGACTGGTCTTCAAGGTAGTACATGTCTGTGAAGTAGAAGACGCGTATATACTAAACGAGCATGTAAAACTATTGGATAGAATAATTGTTAGATGAAGTCAGCAGTGGTAATGATTAAAATTAAGATGATGACAACGAAGATGGTTGTGATGGACCCCTGTAACCAACAATGCGAAATCTATGTTTTAAAACTAAAACAGTATGTTGACAAATTTGAAATCCCCGTTTTTCTGTTGCCAGCTGATCCCCTACTCAAAACTTGTCATATTGGCTCTACAATCTGGATTCTGCAGTTTTCTACTGCCCAGACTTTTAGGCGCTCTATTATAGTGAGTACAGATGTGGTATCCCCGATCCTGAATGATCCTAGATAGAACCTCATTTTGTCCATGCAGTCTTGGGTTAGATTCTTCTCTCTTTACTAACTCTTGTTCCCTTCTGACGCTGATGCTACTAAATATTCTAGGATTAGGGCTTTTTACTATATGTTCTTTTTTTTATAAGTGATTATGACAGAGAGGTTTTTCATCTTTAAACAAAATTGGTATTTCCCGTTTTCCTCTAAATACATGGGAGGTTCATTTCGCACAAAACAACTTACTATTTTAAAAATTGATGTTCCACATGTTGTTAATTGATATTTTAACAATTCTGTAGGTACCTATTAACAATATTTATTTAGTTATAATTTTGGTTTATTTGCTTTAACTATTCAATTTAAACTATATGTTGATTTTCTGTTTTCGAACATTATGCAAATTTGGTGAAATTGAGATTATGTTACTCATGTTAGTAAAGGTCTTGTACGCATAAGATATTTCATGGTGGAATCCTCTCTTGACACTAACATTACAACTTGTCCATCCATATTCCTCTTTTCTTGAGATGTTTTCCTTGCAAACATTACTCTGGGAGCTTTTCAGCTGAACATCCTTTTTCCTTTACTTGATTGTTGTTTAGGAAAATGTTGTATTCATTATTCAGAGAAGTAGTAGTGATATAATAGAAGAAAAAAGTCACAATCATAATAAATCTCTGAGCAGAGATTTTATAAAGTTATTTAAAATCTAACAAGAGATACTAAGAAGCTGGATACTAAACAGATGCTTAGTTAACTGGTCCCCATTGTTAACTGGTGGTGAGAAGTGTTATCGCTTTGTGTAAGGACCCAAAACAGGTTACCTGCCATTACAATAGGCTACCACCGCTATTACTCCCCTAATATATTGGAGGCATACACAAACAATTCGAAACTCATACTTGTTTGCCTACACACTATTGCTTATTTCATGAATTAATTTGTACACAATGGGACATTATGGTCTTTATCATGATATCCCGTCAATACATGTTTGAGCCAGTAATACCTATGGTTGAAATTATGTAAATAATGTTCGAATTTTATTAAACTTGCGTATTGTATTGCTTGTTTGAGCAACAAGGGAAATTTATTAGTAACAACAAAACTCACTAGTAACACAAATAATTTAAAAAAATAAAACAAGAAAAGATGCTGATAATAATTTTGACTCGTAATCATTCATAAATTTGATCTCCATGAATTAGCCTATCTTTAAATAATCTTTATGTATGAGTATCAAGGTGAAAATTATGTACTTCTTGTTTTGTAGAGTTAAATATCCGTTAACCTTTGAAGGTTTAGTGTATTGTTTTTTATTTGCATGGTTGTTTACAAAATATAGATTGATAATCTTTATAAAAGCATCCTTGCATGGTTTTTTTTAATCCTGTAAGGTATCTCGCAACTATTTTTCAACTTTAAAATTGTAGATGTATTTCTCCAAATCGGTACTGTATAATTTATTTACAAAACTAATAAGTGCAAAATATACCAATTTAAAAGTAGCCAAAAATTTATTACACATATACGGAACATACAAACCCTTCTCAGTTTGGCTAACTATTCTAGTGGTTCCCAAACGGTGCATCACAGAAAGTATTCCAATATCTTCAGTGAAATAAGGATCTGGTAATCAATATATTGACACTGACATCTAACGGCTAATGTACAATGACTATGGCCCTTTGAGATTGCCACACCCTATACTCATTATAAGTAAGCCCATGTAATTAGTAAAAGATGAATATATGCTGTTAAGTGGTAAAGCTTAACGAATCTTCCATTTGTACAAAGCTGGTTTTTTGATGGATACTGTAATAAACATAAGTATCGTGTGAAAATTATAATCTACAAGAAATGAGGGTGGCTGTGTCCAGTTTGATTCAAAGATTTGGAAGACACCCTTCCCAATAATTATAATTTATTTATTCATTGACATGATTGTCAATAATATACGTACTTATTTAATAGTTTTTGCCCAAATTTTGAATTTTAAATACATGTTTAATTTTTCTTTTAACTTAACCAACGTTACCACCCTGATTGTGCACGATGCAAATCTAATTCCTCTCTTTAGAGATGATGAAAAATCATGATATAGTAACTTTGAGAAACACTGCAATATACAATTTATGCGATCTAACCAAATCATCTCTCTGTCCACTACAACTCTGAAAAATTAAATTTAACAGAATTTACTATTTCTGATAATTTAAAAAAAAAATTTAAATCATTATGTTACAGGTAGAGGAAGGATATGGTGAAGTTGAATTGGGTTCAGTTTTTACACCTGGAAGTAAAAAACAGAATTTAAACCATCTTCTAAACTTCCATTACGCACCTCGGGGTGAGAATGTAAGCAGATTGTCTGGTCCTAAGCCTCAACATCAGTATGGAGCTCGTTGGCTTATGTCTACTCACAAACACAAATACAACAAAGAACATTTTCTTCAAGCTAAGTATGTAAAAGCATTTATATATTATAATAATAAGTGTGAATGAATTAATTTACTGAATTTTACTTTTAAACTGGTTGTTATGTATTTATTTTTAAAATGAATTTGTATGAGCATGCATAAATTATGAAAAATTAAAATTTACTACATTTATTACAAATATTAAACTATTCAATTATAGTTGAAATCAAATAAAGTTCTATTTCAAAATTTGCTTCTATTTATTATCTTTGTAAAGTCCATAGGTCTTTATCATAAATAAGTATCTATAGCAGCCTCAAAGGTTCGTGGTGGCTGAGAGCTTAGTACGGTTGATCGAGCATCACCACCCCAATTAGCCCTCGCCCGACCACTCCGAGTTCTAGTTAATAGTGACCAACTGGCCCATAGGTACGGCCAGAACAACTTTTTACAATTCGAAGTATATAGTCATACAAATATTATTTTCGTAATCTGCATCATATCACAAGAAAATCAAGCCCAGGAACCACTTAGTTCGATAATATTAAGAATTCAGATTATTTTTAAATGTAAAGATGGTTAAACAAAATTAAAAGCTATATTTTTAAATCAGTTAATATCTTTGGTAAGAAGTAGTTAGTTGTCCATGCTGATGTGAGATAGGGATAAGATGTGTTTACGACACAATTTGTATGTTCGTTTATATTATTTATAATAATGTACAAACATCTATAATACGAATAACTTATTTGTTTTTGGCTAATACAATTAAATACATATACATCTCAAATTAATTAGTTAAATCCCTATAACCATAAACATGTATTTAGGTGAACTTTAAGCATTTACCTATCATTCCAAAAGATAACAGCCAATGTCTTCTACATCTGAGTCATCAGGGTTGTCAGTGTCATCATTATCACCAGGGCACAGGTTTATTATCAGTTCTTGGACACTGAGGTCGTTCAGCCCTTCACTTGCCCAGTCGTCATTCAAAACCTTCTGTGCATGATTAACAAAACTGGCCCATTTCTCGGGTGTTATTGTACACACTGCTTCCATGAATAGTTTCTCAATGTCTTTCAGTCTGAAAGTTGTGTTTCTCTCTCGCAGATAACTTTTCAAAACGGACCAAACCATTTCTATGGGGTTATATTGGCAGTGGTATGGTGGAAGGCGGAGGATTTTGAAGCCTAGTTCAGACGCTTTACTATCAATTTCAAATGTTTTCAACCTTGGTTTATGGGATTTGATAATTTCATAAAGCTCTGGTTTCTTTGCATCGAGGATGTGTGAAATGTTTTTTTCCTTCAACCAGTCCATCATCTCGTTCTTTCTTGAAGACGAAGTTGGTGCTTTGTCTTTTACACGCGAATGGTAAGGGGCATTGTCCATTATTATTGTGCTTCCCGAAGGGATGGCAGGGATTAAAACATTAAAAAACCAGCCTTCCAAGATTTCCGAATTCATTTCCTCATGATAGTAATTTCCTTTTTTTGATTGGAACATCAGAGGAGGCGCGTTGATCCAACCTATACTACTTCCAGCATGGCAAATAATTAACCTTTTTCCCTGCCCAGAGGAGAATTCAGTGTACCTTTTACTGTGCTGTCAGTCCACCCTTTTTCTTTCGCTTTGTTTTCATTCAGCCATGTTTTATCTAGGAAAATCGTGTTTTCAATGTCAACATTTCTTATTTTCCTTAGAAACTGACATCTTAACAGAGCTACTGAAGGCTTTTCTATAAGAACTTTTCTGCCATCAAACTTTCTAAAAACAAATCCTATTTTATCAGAATGGTAAGTAATGATGTCACACTTTTACTGTACAATCTGCTGTCCTGGAGTGAATTTAGCAGTTTATTTATTGTTGGAACTGTAATATGTAACGCCGTATCACGCTAAGCTGGAAACTGTCCAAACTTGTCACCTGTCGTTTCTTTGGAGTACCCTTGGGATTTTTTCTTGGAGTACTAATAACAACACGCCTCTTCTTAGTTGCAGACTGTTCTTGATGTTCAACCACACTTGCCTCGCTTACTAAACATTCGTTTGTAGTTGGGGAGCCATTTTCCCCTACGTCATTTGTCTTTTCAACTTCACGAAGTTGGGCATTAATTCGCTCGGCAGTCCGTTTGGACACTTTTGTCTTGTCAGCAACACGTTCTAACACTTTCCTAACATCTTTTAGTGAGCCCATGTTGTTTTTTCTTGGTAGAAATACTGTATCACCGCAGCAACGATTGACCACGCCTGTGTATGGAGAACCTCTGAAGCCATGTTTAACACCCTTAGAGTTACAAAAAGTCGCATAAACGCAACACACACTTTCATTAAACACTTCAACTCCGGACTGATCAGCATGTAAACAACTTGCGTACTGATGGAAAACTAGTCGGGGTACCGAATGAATCATACAGGATGTGGCGGCCAAAACTGAACTTTGAATGTGTCAACAATGAAGACTCCGATGACTCAGACATAGAAGACATCACTGTTTTACACAATTTTACTGGCCTAAATATCTAGTTTAAAAACAACTAGGTCTACATTTGGCTCAAAGAACTAATTTTTACATAAGTTTGTGTTGTAAACACATCTTATGCCTACCTCATATCAGCATGGACTACTACTTCATACCACAGATATTACCTAATTTAAAAACGTTTACTAACAAACCTGTAAAAATATAGCTTTTAATTTTGTTTAACCATCTTTACATTTAAAAGTAATCTGAATACTTAATATTATCGTAACTAAGTGGTTCTTGGGCTTGATTTTCTTTGTGAAAGGTAATATCACCTTTAACTTAGTGTTTAGATATTTCACAACTTAAAGACTTTTAGTACTATTCTTAAACTTATTACAGATTATATCTTACTTAATTTTACAGTTTTGTTTCTATTTATTTTATTATTTATTTTTAAATTTTAAAACAGAGCTTTCTTGTTCATCCAGCATTGGTACTTTTGGAATATAGTTATCAAGTTAACACCAGAATGCTGAATGACGAAAAAAAGATCTTGTGTGTTCTAATAAACTACCAAAAATTAGATTTTTACCAATATCTCGACTATCCTTTGACCGATTATAAAACAAAACGAAGATATCATCATGGTCACCATTAAGTGGCAAATCAAATTGTCTCATATATTTTGTTGTTGTTATAAAACCAAATAGTTTCAAGATATAAAGCATCAAAATATAAATGAATGCCATTTTGAAACAGTAAAGGAAAAAAATTATAAGATTTTGTGAATAACTGCAAAAATTGGTATTGCCATCTCAATCTGTTTTTGAGTTGTAGGCCTATATATTTTTATATTTTTTTTCCATTTAAACACACAGATGGGCTCAAAACGTTTCAAGGGCATATTTATAAGTTTTGTTGTTTTGATATTCCTTATCACCTCCCAAATTTTGGTGACACATTTTATACACGACACAAAACTCTTTTTAGTTTTGAACTTTTTTTTAATTTTTTTATTTATTTATTTTATTTTTTTTAATTCTAATCAACTTTCATCCATGCAACTAGTGTTTAATAAAAGTGAGCACTTCTTAATTTGTATGCAGCATGTTAGAACTTATTAAATTATAACTAGGTCCTGGTAGGTGAAATTCGGATACACAGTTCTTAGTTTAGAAAGGAATTTAAAAAATAGGTCTTAAATTTAAGCAGAAATGTTTTAATTAAATAATAAATTTTTTTAAACCATGGAATTATTTATTTAAAAAATGTTGGATTATCACTTCACTTTCATCCTTTTGGCAATATGTGAAAGTAGAATTTTCTTTTGATATTAGTATAAGTTTAGGAGTAAAATAGTTATCTAATCATAACCTAATTTTGTTTTACTGTTAACAAAATATGACATTTTGGATGTATTTTTAAAATTAAAAAAATCTGACTATAGACTTATATTCCATGTTTTAAATATATGAATATATTTTTTAAATTATGTTTGTTGTAATTTCATGTTTTATATGATAACATGGAATACTAAATATAGTCGAGAAACTTTATTATTTATACCAATACCAAATCAACTGAAGTATCAACAAAATGCATATACAAATACTTTTATCCTGATATTATACAGCTACTTTTAAAATCACATAAACTGTTGTATGAAAGCCTTGTTTTACTTGGCAGCTAATCAGAGAGTAACTTGAACCTATTTAACTATTCTTTTGGTTGCTAGATGTCGTTAAATGGGTGTTTGTGCTCTTATGATAGTTATATTCATAACAACCAAGCGAGTAGATGAATATAATTATCTGCAACAAATTTTTCCTGAACCTTAAAAATTTCTCTATAAAATCTTTTCATATGATTAATAAAGTTTTCTGAGATAATTCAATTAGTGTGGACCAGATAGAATTGTAGTACATGAATTTTAAAGAAGGCTGGGAATCTGTTGAAAGCGATCGACGTTTTGAAAGGTTTTAACCAGCAGAAGATATTGAAAGAATATGAGCTGCAATCTATAAAAATCGGCAACTGACAGTGTGAGAGTTCGAAGATGTTCTTTGAAAAATAAATGTATCTGCTATTTTACACAGGATTTTAATGTAAAACATATGAAGGCAAAATTTGTTAGGTATCTTTTGTTATGAAAGCGGAAAGCATTTTGTATTATAGTTGCTGAGGACTTGCTTCAAACTGCTAATAATAATTCACATATCCTCTAACAGATCATAATCATAGGTTTATGATTTTAACCCTGAAGCAAAAGCCCTGTCATCCTAATTGAAATGCCTAGTTTTCCAGATTTGAAGGAAGTGTTCCAAATTCAAAGCAACATCAAAGCTTTGTTGACAGTTATTGTAAAGGTTGAATAATTCTATTCGAGGCTAAACAAATAATAAGAACTATGACATCGATGTTCTTCACCGGATGAGAAAATATAGTAAAAAGAAAACGGCTTGGGCGTTTGGCAAGTGATGACCGTTCAGGGTTTTGTTTCCTTTTTTCCCCTCTCCAAAACAACACCCAGTATAATGGTACTATTATAATTAATAAATATCCACACTACAAACTACCCAAACCATTAACCCGGCAAGTGATATTCGACCCAGGATCGACCTCAGCGCTTCGTCCATAACTAGTCTGATTTCTATAAAACACGTATTTTGCCATTCAACGTTACGCCCACTTAAAATTGTCCGATCGCAATAAATAAAATACCGTTGGAAAGCTAATGTTCCGTAGATGCATAATCATGCAAAAAAAATACCACAAAACGTTATAAATAACATTCCAAAAATTGGTGAAGTTCGCATATTTTTGATGCGTAAAATCGTAGATTTGAACTCTGCGCCTAATCGTTAGCGCGACGCCATTTTTCCCGATATTATTCCAACTCTATTTATCTGTCATTGAAGTCAACTAAAACACTGTTCTATAGATCACATGTTTCTCTTTCCAACCATAGATTACAAATTTTTCTGCGTCTCATAGATCCAGAGATATTCCTACTTGAACGTAGAACAAACTTGACAAGACGAAATACAGTTGGCAGTGTTAGGAATACACGTATTCGTTTCTCTTTGGTTTTAAAATTATTTTTCTTTACACTAAGTTGTAGGGGAAATTCCATTCTACAAGTTGGTACCACTTGAGTTGAGATATTGCTTACTTACAATTTGTTGTTTTGAAGTGAAGTCCAACGTCCAAACGTAGAAAATGTCTGACGTGAACACTAATATTTGGTGTGGCAAATATTGGTTTTGGGATTAGATTTTTGTTATTTTGAAGGTTTGTGTATACAAATTGTATATAAATTGTGTATACAAGTTACAATATATGTGTTTTAATATCTAAAGCTTATGTTTTTCAGTGATAGTTTAGTTTTTGAACGGTTCATATTTGGGATAACCTAGGCCAATATTGTAAGTGTAGCCTATATGCATATTTTCTTATATTTAGTGTTTTATATGATTATAAAAGTGAATATATGTGTTATTCTTTGTAAAGTATATATTTTCTTAGTTAAATCTATAAGTTTTGTCTTTGATCTATCTTCAAATTGGTACTAGTGAGTCTAATATGTGGAGGTTACAAACCTAACCTCACTTGTAAAAGTTACCTTTTTAGGGAAAATCGGTATTTTTATTTAGAAAATGTAACATATTATTATTTTTTTCCCCTAAATATATTCACAAATATATGACAAATCTCAAGAAATGGTTGAAAAAAATCCTAAAAATCTATTAGTATGTTATTCATTACCATTTCTGTGAAATTTCTGCTCCGTTACTCTTTGATTTTTTGGTATTTGACCAAAAAACACCAAATGTGATACATCTAACATTTTTTTTCACTACACACCTACATTCTATGCACCTTTCTGAACATAATGAGATATAGAACTTTTGTATAAGATAAATATTACTATTTTTTGTGATTTTTTGAAAAAAAAATTATCATTTTACATTTTTTCGTAAACTATTTTTTGTTTTTTTGATAATATAACAAATTTTATTTTTTTTCCCCCTAAATATATTCAAAAATATTACACAAAACTTTTGTATATCTTAGAAAAAGGTAGTAAGCTATTGATTTTGGAATATACAGGTTTTTCCTGAAAATTGGTAACTTCGTTTTTGACATGTGACATACTTACTCCAAAACCGTTTCAAAAAAATTTTTTTTTATTGCATAGATGGATTCTATGCATCTTTCTGAGAAAAATGATATCTTATAAGTTAGGTTTTGTATAGAAATAATATATTTAATTAATTTTTTAACAAACGAAGAAAGTTAACATGCAGCAGTGCTAGGGTTAAAAAGAATAATAAAATACCACCATCACAAGTAAACTGATGTAATTAGAATAGTATATTAACAACAAATTGTATAAACTAGGCCTAACCTACAAATAGGCTAGGTGAAATAATTGGACTCTAAGATATGTAATGTGAATCAATCGTTTTAATAGAACCATTTCCAAAAGCATTATTTTCAGTAATCAGTAAGTTTTACTTATACATTCATCCAAAAATGAGCAAACACATTAGAATAATGTATCCCTACAAAAATTGTAAATTAGAAATACGATAAATATTAGATTTCCTAATTCCTAGAATATCTGTCTTAAAACAACAGCTGTTCATTTTATATGTAGGAAAACAGATTGCAAAGTACGTGGAGTAGTACAATAAACTATTTGAGTTTCATATTAATTTTCAATTAACGTAAAGTAAAGCCAATTTGTAACTAAAAACCTGATCTAGATATTTGAATATGTTTAAACAAACGAACTAATAAATCCAAAACGAGATATCAAATAGAAGGAGTGTACATTATATGCAAAGACACAGCCTGCACTCGGCAAGTGGAGAAATGAAATCAAGCTGGAAGACCATGTGATAATCAGCAGCCAATCACAACACGCTAATGGCGATCAAAAAGGAATTTTAAAAAGAAGACGAAGCCGCGAAAGAGAAGCATCCGGGGCGTCTATACGGAAAAGATGTTTTAAGCGTGGGTGAAGTTATTTTAACATTTTTTTAAATAGAAAATAAAGTGTCAGTGGTTAAAGAACAGTGAAATCTGGTAACTTATTTTAATATTAAATTAATAAAGAAACTGTGAACAATTAACACATTATGAGATAAATTAAAAAGAAATACTTCTATCTGGACAAGCCTAGCCTACAGGCAAAATCTTAAATAAGAAATCACAATTTGTTGATCATAAAATTTAATGCAGAGTATTAATTTTTTTTTTATATATATAAAATGCCTATATATAATAGACTATTTTAGAATAGCCAGCACGATAACCCCAAACCCGAGATACATTTATAAATAAATACTGAGCTAAGCCTAGGCAGATTAATAAAAACAATTGTGTGTTCCAATATGTCTGAAAATCTAACCAACAAAATTTTAGAATGTAACAATGTCTTTTGATGAATATTTTTTTTTGATTGTAAATGAACATTAAATTATTAATTGATTATTAATAAATGATAAAATTGTACAATAAAATTAATGTAGAGTCGTTTATTTGTAAAGTAAATTGCTAATAAAGCTAACCAAATAAGTTTTCTCATTCTATATCAGATAAACTAATAAAATAATTATTAATATATTTATAATATTTTTTTGATTTATAACAACAATTAAATTTTTTTTGGTTGTTATACCAGTTACCTCGCCTCCTCTACTATACAACTCAGATTTAGCATCTTGAGACTTTTTTTTTCTCTCAAAGTAATTTTTTTTCTGAAAGTGAAGAACACAATTAATGAGAATGCGGTTCCAATAGAGATTTTGCATACATTTTTGAAAAGGGGAAGAGACGTTGTGATCCTTGTTTGTCTGTCCAAAGAGCACTAAATCATCATTGTCATAGGCACAGTATACATTTGCTAATATTTAAACGGCTAATTTCCAGACAGACTTCTTATATATTTTTTTATACATTTTATAGCTTGGTTATAGTTTACTAATCACATACATTTTGTTTACAGTTGTCAGTTTGTGGTGAGATCCGATGGAGACTATACACCTTACTCCAGTGATCCTGATATTCTTGTCAACTGGGAGTTAGTTGAGCAAATTGTAAGACACTAGTTATTTTTATAATTTTTTTGTTTATTGTAATGTATTTCCTCTTTATTTTTTAAGATTTATTAACGAATTTTTGGCTTTGTTAATTATTTTTTAAGAACAATCACTGACTTGATTTAATTTGTTAAAACAAGGAGTTATTATTTCTCACTTGGATGCAAGTGATTAATGAGAGAGTGACTTTTGGTATAATTTATTGTTACCTTAGTCACTCTCTGCTGCCTTTATCTAGGAAAGCTGCTATTTTCACTTTGATGAAAGTAATTTTTAAAAAAACAACTAATTTTTGTGTCACCACAGTTACTCTCTGTGTATTAAAAATTAGATTGTAATTTTCATGTTGATTTTTACTTTTGAGTTCCACAGAAAAATATTTATATTTTTTATATAGGCCTAAAAATAAAAATTTTAGATATAAAAATTTTCATTATATATTATGTTGGAAGTTTATAAAATTAATCAAATGACACAATAATTATATTTAAATCTATCAAATTTTTGTTTGAAAGTGGATATTAATTAAACATTAATTAGACTTATACTGTGGTCTTGAGAATTCATATATACATAACCTAATTGAATATTTATTTGGAACATTTCATTTTTAATGTTTTCGGTGAAAAAGTGAATGGGCTAGTATATTAAAATATTATATAGAATGTTATATCTGGTTATGTTTATAAGTTTTATGAATTTTCTATTGTTTGTCTGCAATATTAATATTGCTATAAAATTAGTAAAACAATAGTTAGATAAATAGGTCTATCGTTTGGGAGGGGGGGGGGTATGTACTGATCTGTGGAGAGGGTTAAAATGGAAGCTTTAACATAGATGTTTATATTGTGTTGAAGAAATTATAAACAGTAATAAATTACCATTATTTGTATTAGTGATTACATTCCAAAATGTTGGGAATGTGCAGTATGTTTAATAAAATGCATGATAATTTAACTTTGAATAATAAAATTGTACAGCTTTAAATTATAGCCAATGTATGTGGTTGTCTTTAAAAAAAGAACACATACAGTTAAATTAATTAATGATCAAACTGTATTAATTGATTTGAATACATCCTAACAGAAGGTATAAGTTATCATAAGATAGAACTAATGGTGAAAGAGTTAAAATAAATTTACAGTCATACAGTGAAATAATAAACAAGTTGTTGGTACCACCTCTACACTTACCCAGTCCAGCCTCGTCCATAGTCTCTATTCAGTGTCACGGCCCTTTGGATCTTGTAACTTTACCAATATCACATTTTCGTAGGAGGTCTAGGTTTGAAATTATATTTTTGATAACTTATTTATTTGCCATCATGTAGATATGAGGTTGGTACCATTACATGCAGAATTAAAATCATCAAATTGTATCTAATTTTGTGTGTTGAATAAATCATGAGATAAGAACATAAAATTGTTTAAAATCGTCACCTTTTTGAAACTTTTAATTAGATTTTATCAAATTTCAATAAGTTTCTATATGAACAAACTATCGTCTCCATACCAAATTTCAATTTCTATCTTTATTTTTGTGGCTGCTATTGTGCTTACAAACAGATGACGAAAGGACTGTATGTCGAAAATCACTTTTTCAGTTTCCTTAGGGTATGTAAAATTAGGTGTTATCAATATAGCAATCACTATGATTGTCAATATTATATATTATATTGATTATTAATTTAAAGGTTTTGTTACAAATTCGTTAGAATTGTTGATTAAAAAGTGTAAATATTACATATTACATTTGGAGATTACTGAGAATAGCCTAGTCACTTCAAAAAATTTTTGGTTTGTGGGCCAAGTTTTTGTTTAAACAAATGGCAAACATATTAATTGTATGGTGATTGAAAAATATCTTCTTTTAATATGTTACATTATATTCACTTTTACAATTTACTAGTATTAAAAAATAAAATCTACAATCCAATTAGTGGAGAGCGACATAGTTTAGTTGATGGAGCGTAATTATCATCGTAGTTCAGAATAGTGAAATGTTACAGGTTTAAGTCTCGCTGATGGTGTTGAGTGTTTCTATCTGTTTCTTACTCCCCATTTTCATTATAAACTAAAGACAGCCTAACATAACCTAAAACAAAGCTGTAGAAGTTGTTAGAGAGAATTTACGATACCTTATTAGCAAATGAAAACAAGCACTGACTGAATAAGTAAATCCCTAAGAATTGTTAGCTTTCTTGTCAGAATCAAACCAGTGGCGAGAATCACTCTCAAATGCACCAGTAAAATCATTGTTTATCATAATTTAGACCAATGAATCATCGACCATTATTAAATTTAATAATTAATATTATTTAATTCTCTTCGGGTTTAATCTTAATAAAGAAGTAATTTTATATAGTTAATTAATTTTATTTATTGTTTTGGAAATATTATAAATAGTAGATGTATTATTTGTGTATTATTAGTTAATTTCCAAAGTGTTGAGTATGTGTAGTGTTTTCAATAACTTGCACGATAATTTAACTTTGGAAAATAAAATTGTACAGCTTTTAAATTATAGACAATTTAAATGTGAATTGTCTTTAACAAAGGAGTACATACAGTTGAAATTAATAATATTTAATATAGTTTTTGGTTACAATACTTCTTAAGAAAGTGATTTTACATAGCTGATTTTATACAGAGTGATAAAAAAAAAAACCACTAAGGAACTGTTGGATATGCATTAATGAGTCAAGCGTAGTTTCTGCAGACGAAATTGTTACATCATAATGCTATATGGCATTTGAATGAATATTTTGACGCTATCTCATCTAGAAAGCGATCATTATGATAAAGGGAAAGTGATTAATATCTCAGTCCACTTGGTCTATAGTCTGAATAAGTCCAACAGGAAATTATCTCATCAAGCTGGCAACACATAATAACACGGTCCATACCGCTTTAAAAAGTGTTGGCCTATAACTTTCAAAATGATTGCTATTCATGAATTGAGAGAACATTTTGGATGTTACATTCTTTGCAGATGATCATATTTCCATTTATCAGGGTATATAATCAATCAAAACTCTTGAGTTTAATGTGCACGTAATCCCTCAAGTTATCTACAAGTCATCATGAGAAGATTGGTGTTTAGGTTAAGAAATTGTGTCTCTGAGACTTAATTCCCAGTGGTGAGGACAGAATCATTTCTAAAATTATTTGGCCTCAACATATCTGAATCTTCCTCGCCTGTTTTTGTCTCCGGAATACAATGAAATAATCTGTTTAATCATACAAACCATCTTTATACAATTCATGATCATTCAATAGATTTGAAATATGTATCGTACTACATTGAACATAGTTTGGCATGTCAAGAAATGTCTGGAGACTGGTAGGGGAAATGAATTCAACATTGACTGTAACTCATGAATATAGAAAGTGATTTAAACTTTCGGTTTTTTCTTTTCCTGTACCTAGGTGACGGCTTTGGGTGTAATCATTAGGTGACTTTTTGATTATTCTGTATATTGTGTTAAGATAATTATAAATAGGTAATAATGTATTTTTTTAAATAATTCTAAAGTGTTTTTTTCAATAACTTGCATGATAATTTAACTTTGGAAAATGAAATTCTACCACTTTAAATTATAGGATTTTTTTTGAATTGTCATAATGGTTAAAATTAGTATTATTTATATCCTCTTTAGCTATATATTTAATATAGAACTGTTTTTACATAATCAGCTGGTTTTATATAAGATATTAAGAAAATTATAAATAGTAAATAATTGTATTATGTTTTTAATTAAATTCCAAAGTGTTGAGTATGTGTAGTGTGTTTAATAACTTGCGCAATAATTTAACTTTGGGAAATTAAATTGTACAACTTTAAATTATGGGCAATTTATGTGAATTGTCTTTAATAAAGGAGTACACACAATTGGAATTAATTATCAAATTGATTTGAATACGTCTTAACAGAAGGTATAGGTTATCATAATAAGATGGAACTAATGGTATAAGAATTGAAATAATATGGTCATACAGTAAATAATATACAGGTTGATGGGGTCATCGTGGTACTATCATACCAAACACTAGCCCAATTATAGTCTCCAACTGCTTTGCTTGTATCAGTGTCTCGCCTGCCAGATCTTATAACTTTACCAATATCACATTTTCTTAGGAGGTTAGGATGCGAAATTATATTTTTGACAATAACTTCACTATTTGCCATCACATAGAGATAGATGGGGTTGATACCATGATATGCAGAATTGAAATCATCAAATTTGTATTTAATTTTGTGTTGAATAAGTTGAATAACATATGACACATAAAACCAATTAAAAATTGTTGCATTTGTAAAATTTTTAATTAGATTTTACTTAATTTTGATAGGTTTTATGTAAGCACACTATAGTCCCCTACACCAAATTTCAGTTTCTATCTTAATTTTTATGGTTGCTATCGTGTTTACATACAGACGACGAATGAACGGCATGTCAAAAATCCAATGTGTTAAGTAGTGCAGCGTTTTCATTAACTTGCACAATAATTAACTTTGGAAAGTAAATTTTACAACTTTAAATTATCAGCAATTTTTAAAAATTGTCACAAAGTACTACATACAGTTGAAAATAATTTGATGTCATTTTAAGTAAATTAATTTACATAGTTAGCTGGTTCTATATACAGGTAATCTCTGTTATAAGCAGTAGATGCGTTCCAGCAAAGATCTACATAAAGCGAAACCACATATAAGGGAGACACGGCATATATAGCCTAACACGATAGTAGCAAATAAAAGTCATATCTATGTTCTGTACTACAGTTAAGTAGGCTTACGTTAAAAAGGATTGTAGTAATTAAAAGAAGTGATTTTGTTTTAACTTTGGTGCAACTCATCTCAATACAAAACCTTTCAAGAACCTTTTTTATTATTTTTTTTAAAACAATGTAAATGTGAAATCGTGTAAAGTAGCACTGCATATAATGAGGAGTGTGTGTGTGTGTATTGTATTGAGAAAATAATAATTGTGCTTTTCAAAATATGGTTTTTGGGAATTTGTGTGTAGTTAGTGTCACAAGCTCAGTCCAAACTAATGAACAGATTTTAATCAACTTCAGTTTGTATATTTTGGCAGTACCAACATCAAATTTTGATCTTCTCATCAATCAGATAATAGTAGGATGATCAAATTTGTCTTAAATGTAGCTCCTATGGACCTAATGAAATTTATTGGTCGCCTAATTCTGAAAAATGTTTTGAGAGTTGTTGGTAATAAAACAAAAAGTTGTTTTAAAATATTTGTTTCTTGAAATTTTTTGTACTGATTCAAATTTGATTAAATGTAAAGATTAATTACCAAAATATTATTGCTAAATTGCAAGAAAAAGACAATTTAGGTTTAGGAATAATTAGATAAAATGAGTGTGATTCAGTCATTCAAAATTATATTTCAGTCATATAATGATTTATGCTGGAGGAGTATTTTATGTTAAGCATAAGTAAAGCTTTATTTAAATAAATTATTATTTTATATTACAAATTCTCAAAAATCCTTTTATAGCAACTTCTATCTTTTATGATAAATACATGAAGGAAAACTCGGTAATGAAGAAAGTAGCCCTCCCTCCCCCCTCATATATAAGTAGAATAGATAAATTTTTTGGGAAGATTGCAATCTATATTTTCTTGTGGATGTATGTGAGAAAGTCGGTGCAATGTTTTTGTAACATTTATTTATATTTGTAAATGTTTGATTGCAGAGAGTTGCCTGTGTTGAAAGTGTTACTTGTCCAATATGCTTATCTACACCTGTTGCTGGGAAGATGACACGATGTGGTCATGTTTATTGTTTCCCCTGTATACTGCACTACTTGGCTCTCTCTGATAAAAGCTGGCGCAAATGTCCTATATGTTATGAAGCCGTGCATAAGAAGGATCTAAAAAGGTAACTTGTATTCAAAACTGTCATTGAATATCTATTGAGAATAATAATTAGGATTTATTTGTATGAAGGGGTACCAAAAAATAACCAAAATGATAATTGTTTCTAAATTTTATTGTAACATTGTAACTTTTTTCAGTAATTATCTGTGCCCAATTTTAACAGATTCATACTTATCCATCGATTTTTTTATAATCTTTCACTCAGTTTGTTACTAATTTCTAATTGAGGATCTAAAAGATTCATTTTACCTAAAAGGTACTTTATTCCTATGATGAGGTTTCCAGGATTCTTCTATAATATTTAATTTTAATCTGCCACGAGGCAATTTATTACAACTTCAGGTAAATATATACACTAAACATGAATATGACATAAAAACACATTTATAATTTCATAAAAGTTCAAGTATTATAAAGAATGTTCAAAAAATATTAATGTTTTCTTTAACTCTATTCTGCATATTACACAATGATTGATTCTTTATCTCTACCAACAAAGTTATTTCTCATTGTTTCAAATAGTCATTAAAACAGTTACATACGAGTCATCCATGATACTTCTGAAACACTTTAAAGATCTCATAAAACAGATTTGTACTTGCCATGATGGCCATGATGTAGTTCGGCACTCCACCGAGAACACATCTTAACTGCTTTAAGTCTATAATCTAAACTGCTTTCTTCACTTTTGGACAAGATGAATATTAAAAGTCCAAAATCATCTCCCGGAACACCAGGTCCAGACCCTTTTTAACTATCATCCCTTTACAGATCTAACTAACACAAAGTTAAAGATTCTTTTTCTCATAGAATTTCTACGTTCAGGTAATCTACGTTGAGGTAGGGCCAAGTTATTGAAAGTATTAGCCCGTCTCTGTGTTCTTTAGAGATGCTTCTACGAATTTGTCATATTTTATGATTTTCATGACTATTAGACTTTGAATGTTTCTTAACACTTTTACTGAATTCAACCATTGTTTTTATTTAAAGTTTTTCTTTTAGTGTAATCTTTTAAACATCTATTTAATGTACTTTGAATAATTCATATTTAGATTTACTACAAAACTGATTTTAAAATTTAAAGTCTAGCCTAAATCTTCCTAACCTATCTTAGTATATGTTAAAATTTTTAGTTTGTATCAATTTGAAAAGTCACATACAGTATTAATTTTTTGTACAACTTGCAACTGTAGTCTTCTTGAAATTATTCTCCTCTGGACTCGATACATTTGTCCCAGCACTTGCCCCATGTTTTTCCATGATTCTGGAACTATGGATTGCTGTTGTATAACCCTGCAAAGGTTATTCGACCTCGAATCGACCCAGCGCTCCGTCCATAACTAGTCTGCATGTCTATAAAACACGTATTTTGCCATTCAACGTTACGCCCACTTAAAATTATCCGATCGCAATAAATAAAATACCGTTGGAAAGCTAATGTTCCGTAGATGCATAATCATGCAAAAAAAATACCACAAAACGTTGTAAATAATATTCCAAAAATTGGTGAAGTTCGCATATTTTTGATGCGTAAAATCGTAGATTTGAACTCTGCGCCTTTTCGTTAGCGCGACGCCATTTTCCCCGATATAATTACAACTCTATTTTTCTGTCATTTATGTCAACTAAAACACTGTTCTATAGATCACATGCTTCTCTTTCCAACCGTAGATTACAAATTTTTCTGCGTCTCATAGATCCAGAGATATTCCTACTTGAACGTAGAACAAACTTGACAAGACGAAATTTGGTTGGCATTTCTCTTTGGTTTCTAATATTATATTTCTTTACACTAAGTTGTAGGGGAAATTCCATTCTATAAGTTGGTACCACTTGATATAGGCAAATGCTTACTAAGAAGGTTTTGTTTTCATCTCAAAACGAAGGAATTGTCTCACGCAAAGTAGGGCGTGGCACATATTGTTTTGGGGTTATATATTTGTTATTTTGAAGGTTTGTGTATACAAATTGTATATAAATTGTGTATAAAAGTTACAATATATGTGTTTTTATATCTAAAGCTTATGTTTTTGAGTGATAGTTTAGTTTTTGAACGTTCTTATTTGCGATAACCTAGGCCGAAAAGGTAAGTTTAGGCTATATGCAAATTGTCTTATATATAGTGTTTTATATGATTATAAAAGTGAATATGTCTGTTATTCTTTGTAAAGTATATATTTTCTTAGTTAAATCTAATGGTTTTGTCTTTGACCTATCTTCAAATTGGTACTAGTGAGTCTAAATTGTGGAGGTTACAAACCTAACCTCACTTGTAAAAGTTACCTTTTTAGGGAAAATCGGTATTTTTATTTAGAAAATGTAACATATTATTATTTTTCCCCCCTAAATATATTCACAAATATATGACAAATCTCAAGAAATGGTTGAAAAAATTCCTAAAAATCTATTAGCATGTTATTCATTACCATTTTTGTGAAATTTCTGCTTCGTTACTCTTCGATTTTTTGATATTTGACTAAAAAACTCCAAATGTGATACATGTAACATTTTTTTGCACTACACACCTACATTCTATGCACCTTTCTGAACATAATGAGATATAGAACTTTTGTATAAGATAAATAATACTATTTTTAGTGATTTTTTGAAAAGAAAATGATCATTTTACATTTTTTCGTAAACTATTTTTTGTTTTTTGATAATATAACAAATTTTATTTTTTTTCCCCCTAAATATATTCAAAAATATTACACAAAACTTTTGTATATCTTAGAAAAAGGTAGTAAGCTATTGATTTTGGAATATACAGGTTTTTCCTGAAAATTGGTAACTTCGTTTTTGACATGTAACATACTTACTCCAAAACCGTTTCAAATTTTTTTTTTTTATTGCATAGATGGATTCTTAGCATCTTTCTGAGAAAAATGATATCTTATAAGTTAGGTTTTGTATAGAAATAATATATTTAATTAATTTTTTAACAAACTAAGAAAATTAACATGCGACCAGTGGAGGGGTAAGGCCTGGAGCATTTTTGTTTCACTTCATATCAAATTTCATAAAAGGGAACAAACAGAAAAAGTTCCATAAATGGAGAATAGATGAATTTGGAAAAACCGCCATGTTGTTTTTGACTGATTTGGACGTTTAAGACCTTGTGGATTAGAGCAATGTCATATTGAATCCATTCACTACAAGATCAAACGTTTGGTCACTTTCTTTCCGTCTAAATTGAACTATTTATTCATCATTTGTCCATGATTTATCCTTGTGTACAAAAATCAACATGTTCTTGGACATAGGATTGGGTTTTGAATTGACACTTGTTTCATCTCTACGTAGTAACTGTAGCACCAAGACTCATCTACGCTAATGCTTGATGCATTTCTGGGTCGTAACAAAAACATTAAGACTCGTTTATAATCTTTATAAAGAAACTGTGGGTCATTTTGAAGTTGTTCCTTCAAATCGAGACGAATATTGAAATGATCATTTTATTCATCTTGTGCCAGGTATCAACATGAATTTTGCAGAAAGATGTTTCATTTTAAATTTTTCCGTTAAAAGTTCACAAATTTAATTGTCTGATGACAATCTTTGTTGATTATATGATGAACATTTTCAGGTTTTCTTTCTTCATTCACTTGTTGAAGATTGGTCGGATTTTGGTTATTTTTCATGTTATATATCATCTCGTTTAAAACTCTGAATAAAATTTGTATGCGAGAGATTTTCTTAAAGTATGGTGTACAATTCAGTAGCTAAATCAAAACAAAACTTATTATCAGCCATCAAGAAAATCAGCTAAACTTGTTTACAGTCACTGGATGGGGGGGGGGGGTAGTCAAATTTCATGTTACTGTCCAGCCTCATTTCATTTTCTCAATTTTTGTAGCCTCCAACATACTTACGACAATGTTGACGGACAGACGACATGTCAAAAACCACTTTGTCAATTTCCTAAAGCCATGAAATATAAAGATCAGTCAAAATATGGAGGTCAAAATTTTTGTACATTACTTTGTACACTGGATAAGTAAATATGGGATTAAACAGCAAACATCTATGTACATATAAAACTCTGTATAATAATCTGGCTCTCTGCAACATTATCTAAACAAGTATTAAAATTATTTTACCGATTGATTTGAATAATAATGCTCTAATGCTAAATTTGATGATCATTTGTTAAGAAGTCAAGAGTTGTGGTGTTCAAAATATGATTATATTCCTTAAACTTTATCATTAAAAGTGAAACAAAAACTATATATTAGAAAGTATAATATAATCGGTTAAATTACAGACATTTTTGAATTTGTAATTAAGAGGTTAGCAACAAGCTTATATGAAACTCTTTCTAATATATTTAAACAACAATTGAAACTATTACTTTAGAGTATATCCAAAGTAAAGTTTTGAAAATTACACTGGGTCCAAGCTTTGATATTATTTTGTACGATCCTGAGTAATCTTAGTTGTATTTCTTTTAGTGTATTGGTGCAAACTCGTAATGCATATACTGTTGGACAGCCAATTACGTTCCAACTAATGAAACGAGAAAAAGGTTCACTTATTGCTAGTCCAGTATTGGAATTTGATGTACGTCATGGTCAGCGTACACATTTGCTTTCTGTTTCTGAAAATGAACTAGATATTAACTTCTCTAAGTTGCTAGCAGCAAATTCTGCTGAGGTAAGTTTGACAGTTATATTTATTATTTCAGCATTCAAGTATCACATTAAATAACATGGCAAAACAAAAATGAAAAAGCACTTATAATTTCACAAACAACAATTTATTGCTACAGCTGTTTTGCCGTTAGGCATTGTCAGACAACTAAGAACTAAAAAAAGCTATTGAACCATAGATGTTGGTTAGTGAGACACTGTTTAATTTTAAGTTTCTTATATAAGACTGTAAGACGGGCTAAGTTAGCCTCTTTAATCATATTGAGTGTGACTACAGTCGGTACTCGGTGAAACTCCATAATAAGGCAAAACAAAAATGAAAAAGCACTTAAAATTTCACAAACAACAATTTATTGCTACAGCTGTTTCGCCGTTAGGCATCGTCAGACAACTAAAAAAAAAAAAAAAAAAAAAAAAAAAAAAAAAAAAAAAAAAACTGTTGTCTTTTATAATTTTTTTTAGTTCTTAGTTGTCTGACGATGCCTAATGGCGAAACAGCTGTAGCAATAAATTGTTGTTTTTGAAATTATAAGTGATTTTTCATTTTTGTTTTGCCTTATTATGGAATTTCACTGAGTACCGACTGTAGTCATACTCAATATCATTAAATAACATAATAAAATCCGATTTTTGGACTGTTGTTTTAAAATTTTGTATTTAATGAATTACATACCGGTAATGATAGTTATTTCCTTTAATATACTCCCCTCCTTCATTGGAGGAAGCAATGTTGCCGATAAAAATTTTCTGATAGCTTCTTCATAGCATCTATGGATTTCAAATGAATTCCATTTAACTTTTAATATTAAATGTCACATGGGGTTAGGTCAAGTGAGTACAGTAGATATTCCAGTAAGGGAAATTCATATTTAACAGGCAGTGGATTATATGTTCAAGTGCATTAGTATCGTGAAGAACCCATTAATTAGCATTTGTGTTACATTTCAAATTTTTCCTTCTCATTTCTTCACGATGAGCTGTCAAGGACCATCCTTATATTAGATATGATTTGATCTTCAGACACTATCAACTTGAACAGTCTCGTGGATATGGGGAAAAACAATCATTGCCTTAAATTTAGATATGTTCAACCATATTTTATTTTACCTTGGTAACTCTTCAGAAGCTCACTTATAGTGAGTACAAGTGTGACAATCCCAAGATTCCCTAGCTGCTGGATCTACACCTATATCTGTTGCTCTCTTGTTGTAAGGTGATGATGACCAAAAGGTTTATCACTTAAATTCGCTTTTGTGACTGGACGTTTTCTAATGCTTGAATTGGTTAGTTTCTGTGTTTTACAGGGAAAAACCTGACTTCAGAAATTATTACATTGATAAAAATAGTTTTCATTGTTTTTGAGGATGTCGAAACAAATGTTCATTCGAGTTTCCTTCTGTTTATGTAATCCCGGCACTATCTTCTATCAAAAATTTTCTTTTGCATGTAAAATCTGTAGCACATTTTGGAATATGTTGTATTGTATATGTTAATAATTTTAGGTTAGAGTTTAACAGGGCGCTTAGCCTATTAGTTTAGATTTGTATGGATAGGAGACACAGGTTTATCTTGGAAAGTGGTCCTTGGTATTACCTAACAGTACACTAATAGGAAAACACAAAAAATCAAGGGTACTTAACCATAGATAAATTATCCTTAATCCTTTTCCTCTCCCTAGTTCAACACTCGGCACAGATCCATCCTAGATTACAATAATTCCGTCCTTTTATACTCTCTGCTAATTGAGAAAGTAAGTGTTTAATGATATACTTCAGAACCTAATGGTTTTTTTCTTCTATTTATGAACTATTAGGTAATACCAAGGAACACTTTCCAAGGTAAGCCTGTGCCTCCTATCCATACAAATCTAAACTAATAATTTTGTTAGTTATTGTAAGATTTTATAGCTTTGACCTGCGTGTTTCATGTCAACAAAAAACATGACAGTTTGATAATGTTGTTAACGATGATGAAATAGGTCAAATATTCTGTGAAAGTTCCAGTTTGGATTCTAATCAGGAAAGGTGATGTACTATAACCGGTTCAAAGAATACATTTAGATTACAAGCATAATTTTCTGTTATGATCAAATTTAAGTAATTAGTCATCATACTTCCCATAAATCTAAGAGTATACCATTAGGCTCTAAATTTTGTTTGATTATTGTTATTTAATGTTAGTTTTAATTATTTGAATTATTACTATAAGCTGATTGCAAACTGTCTTCAGGTCCTTCAAATTATTGACAAAGAGAAAGCTGAATTAGATGCACAATTGTCTGAAAACGAAGGATGTCCAGAGTTATGTTTCATTGAACAGTCTTTAGAGCTTGTAAATGAACGAAAACAAGATCTTCTAAATAGAGTAGGTACAAATTCTTACTTAAGTATTCTGTATTTCAGAAATTTGTCGCTAAAATAGAAAATGTATCCAATTAAATTTATTTTGAAGTTTAGGTGTTAGTAACTTGACAATAAAAAATTTGGTTCCAACACTCATAAATGTATTATGATCTTGAACTTGTATGAGTGTTGTTTGTGTTGGTTAATACGTCCTTTATCCACACTAGCAGTCTGGTCGAAATAGGTTTCAGATTGTAGGTCTTAAAGTAGTAGTTTATATATATATATATATATATATATATAATGTTATTCGGGTTGTCTAAAAAATATGATAAGATGGCAACCTAGTAGTATAATAAACTACAAAGTCATTTATCATAGTAGTAATATTGTGATGCATTTTCCCCATAGTGTTGTTAAGAATGTTCCTTATTTAGGCCTGGGTTCTTTAAATATCTTTACAAACAGTGATTCAGTTTTTTTATTTCTATATTCACTCTAGCTTTATACAATGTTTAATTGTTTAATAATCCATGACTCTATTCTTATGTGAGCCTAATCAAATACAACCTCTAACATTAATACAACAAATTCAATATTGTGGGAATTAACTCTAATACAACATTAAATAAAATAGTATAAACATAATTTTAATAAAACACACAAACTCAACATTAATTGCGTAAACCCAGAATGGTTCTAACTATTATTACCTCAAGTGATTTTACTTTAATAATTAATTGATTATAAGATTCTCTATATAACAAACTTTGCTCACCCTAGTGAATATTTGAATCTGCCAATCTTCCTATGTTTCTTCCTCTCTAAGCCGACGTCCTCACTCACCAACAATGCCTTGGCCGTCCTCTTGACCTACTTCAGATGCAGCCGATCCCCTCTCCTTCTTGTCAGTTGCTTATATAGGTTTCGCCATATGTGGTGCTCTACTGCCAATCCATGGCAAGCATTTCAACACTTTTTTATTTTATTCATAATAATTGTTCATTCTGAGTTTCATTTATTAAATATAGTTTTGACAGTGTCCAAAAAGTTGTACTTTAAAGTCTATTGTGGTTTGGTCAGATTATTTTTTTAGAATTATCTAATCGCAGAACCTCCTTACAGCTGTGTGATATTTTGTGTAGTATAATTAAATTATTTTTTGTTGTTGTTAAAATCCGATCTCTCATTATTTGTTGCAGGGCCCTTAAACAATCCTGTAATGTTTGTTTTGGTTGTTGTTAATTGTAATTGTTGAGTTGTTGCAAGGCCATTTTACAGCCTTGCAATATAATATATTGCTGTTTATTATTTATTTTGTTGTTGTTTGTTATCTAGTTTTGTGTTGTTATTGTTTTTAATGTTCTATTTTTAAGATTTGAAGGCAAATCATCTTCTTGCCAAATTTTTTGAAGGCGATAAGGTTTTTCACCTTAAAACAAACAAAAAATGTATCTACCCCTAGTCCTTAATCCCCCGCCCCCCCCCCCCAATTCAAAGATTGATTGTTGTATGATTTTTAGTTTAACATTCAAATTTGTTGTATAAAAATGTATTAGTTGAAACTTGTTTAACATCAAACTGTTAACTAAAAGACAGAACCTGGCTTGTTGTGAAAGCTCTACTGTAATACCCTCCTTCAATCGTGGTAACTGTAGTCTCATAATATGTCATTTATATAGATACGAAAAAGATTTTAGCTCAAAATAGAACCCTGTGGCACTCCAGCTTTTACCATTTCCAGACCGACTTGTGTCTAGCATTTTTAACGGTTCAGAGGTGCTTAAACAATTGAGAGAATAATCTTGAGTAGCATAAATAGCTATCTGCTAGGCTATAATAAAACAACTTTTATTTTATCTGATATTGGCAACAAGTGAAATCATAATAAATTAATTTTGATGTTTTTTTAACATCACTTTAATTTAACACTTAAATTATTATGTAGAATACTCTTTTTCAGAATACTGATGTGAATGTTACTTTAAAGAAATCAACTACTTCTTTGGATGATACATTGACCAAAGAAGAAAACATTTCCACCAATAAAGAAATGATGACAACTTCTCCTAGATTAGATGCTCCTTCTTTACAAGTAAGCCAAGACTTATGGATTAGATATTGTAATTTAATGTTAGGGACTGGATTTTATGTAGGTCATTTATGTATTATATAATTACATTTACATGTGCCCAGATCTAGTGTTAAAAGAATTTACATGGCCTTTGATATCCTTATCACGTGTTGGTCACTTCAAATATTTTTAATATATAAAATTAGTGCAGTGGTATTTAAATTCTTTAATAACTTTCTATTTTTGTTATGAAAAATGTAAAAGTTTACCTCTACAAAATACATAAATTTTTTTATTATACACAATTTTTCTTCTCCTCAGGGACTCATTTATAGTTAGAACGAGCTTGAAAATCGTAAGAAGATAAGTTTTTTCTTAGAAATAGTTGATATGAGTCAATGAAAAATAACAATAAATCATAATAAATACCTAAAACAAATATCAGGTTATAAAACAAAATTATTATTTTTAGTGTTATTGCTTTGAAACATTGTAAACTACCCACAGTAAAAAGTACATAACCGTTAAATGATAATAATTTTAAAAAAGATTTACATAAATAAACACTCAATTATATATACTTTGGAATATTTACATAATATAATAGTAAACATTAATTTATTAATCTAATTTTTAAAAATAGAACAAACTTGCGAAAACAATTTTTGATATTGTGAATAATGATAGAAAACTGTTTGTAATGTAAAATTGTCTCCATATTAAGTATTTGTATTTACTAATGGCTTGTAATTTTTTTTAATTTAATTTTTTCAATATTTACAGGCTATTACATATAAATGTGCATTTGATGACATAATCTTAGACCCTACAGCAATGGTAGAAGAGGAAGACAAATCAACTACATCTCCAATTGAACTGTCTCCTTTTGACAGGTATATATTTGATTTTTACTTTCTCAGAGAAAGTTATGTGTTGGGTCAAAAATTGATGTTTAAGGTTTTTTCCCTTCAATATATCCGTTTTGTGGTTGTCTATCTTTAAAAAATAGTTTTGCAAATGATGGCTGTCTTAAGTGCAGTGCTCTATAGCCCTCATCTGTGAACTGTTTTAAATCTTATTTGGTATGCAGGTGTATTTTTGACCCTGTCTTAAGAACAAAAACTTTGACTTAAAACTTCTTGGTCTTACAAAAGTGCATTTTATTGTTGATAAATCAAAGTAAAAATATAAACATTGTCGATTAAATAATGTGATAGAAATCAAAATCTTTTTAAATGGTTGTACCGTATTAATTGCATTATAAACATATTTTATTTTATCTTGTAGGCCACGATATGAGAGTATGAGCAGTGAGGGGGAAGATAGCTCTTTCTCAGCTACAACTATTACAGCTGAGGATTTGGACATATCTGTACAATCACAGATTCCTACAAAACATTTTTACTTCTATCAAGGTAAGATAGTTAAAACTTAATGCATGCAATAAGCTAGGGGAAAATATTTATTTTACTTCGCTCAAAGTACAAAGAAACCTCGATTTATTGTTTTGGATGAGACTGAATAAAAAAAAAAGGCGGATACTAGAAAATAATTAATACATGCAACCGAAAGACAAACCTTTTGATGGGATTAGTTGCTTAGGAACTATAATTAAATTGACTTTATGTTGTTTGGGTGGTCCGTGATTGACAATATTCCTATTGTACAACCTCCCAACTTGCCATGCCACATCCCACTCCTACATCACCTGACCAGCTATTTTACAAATTCTAAATTAACTTAATTTATAACTAAATACCTTAATTTAATTAATTTAGACTTATGCGGAATAGAGAAAGACTAATTACAATTGCACAAATGGGTTAGATAGAACAAAAGCCTAATCGGCCATTTTGGTATCACTACTACAAATTAATTTAATTATTACGGAGTGCAAGACCCAAAACTCCAAAGGGTTGTCCGACCCTTCCCACAAACCACTAGCCACTCATTTGGATGGAGTTAAGTCAAATTCCCATACACAAACGGTCACAGGATGAAACATGTTGCTTTCTAAAAGTTGCATGCGCTCTGCACAACCGTTGGCCTTGGTTCTGACGAGAAAATGGTGGGGAGAAACCTAGCGTTATCGAATACCCATCTGCGGAGCATCTTACCCCCAAAGATGGGCAACTCATCGTACCTTTGAGTAAATTAAATTGAAATATGCTTAGATAGACCAAAACTGAAACATTATGTTTACTTAATCAAACGCGTTTCAACAACAAAGTCGCCATCCTCAGTGATACATGAGCTACAATAACTAAAATATAACTAACCTAGCACTGCGCAAACCTCTGTATTTATACAAACCTAAAGGGGTGTGGCCTAAACCTACTTTATAATATTAAGGCGTTAATAAGTGTCTCGTGTCATAAAAGTTGACATCTAACTAATACAATATTCTTAACTAATCATATCTAATGATACATTTTATATTTTACTTTAATATAAAATCATATACTCGTATCACTAAGGATGGCGACTTTGTCGCTGAAACACTTTTGATTAAGTAAGCGTAATTTTTGTGAGATCTTGTGTTCGAGTTTTATTCTATCTAATGTTATCTCACAAGTCATGATCAATATTTATTTATAAATATGGCACTCCAGTCAGTAGAACTGAACCTGCTAGATTAGTTTAACCTAAATGTTAGATTTATTATCTGATGATATTTGGTTTTTAAGTATGTGTAACTGAGGATGGCGACTTTGTCATTGAAATGCGTTTGAATAAATAATTGTAATTTTTGTTTGAGTTTTATTCTCACAAGTCAAGCTCAATATTTATTTATGAAATACGCTTGGTGATGAATCTGTCATCACAACAGAAAAACGTGAAGAGAATTCAAAGATGAGTCAGTTTGGAGAGGAGTGGGCTGGGTATCGTATAGAATAACCGGGAATAAAATTATTTTCTTCATTAAGAGTATAAATTTTGTGTAATTGGCAAATTTGTGTAATTTATCTACTATGATAAATTTTGTGGAAACAAAACTTCAGTTGCAGGAAAATAATAATTGGCATTAATATATTATGTTATATAATATAGGATTTCACGATACCACTTAAATATATAAATAAGAAATCAAATTAGGTGTAAACACAGTCGGAACGGTGAAATTCCATATTATGGTAAATAATAATTCGCATGTAAAATTTTACAAATCAACATATATTGTGACAGCCGTTTAAATAAATGAATTATGAATATATTGGCTCCTGCCTTAGTTAAAAAAAATTAATAATAATAATTATCGGTAGCAGTTGCTGAAATGTACAAAGTTTTGTCTCCTAATATTGATGCCATTTTATATCCAGAAATATAATATATAGAAGAAGCAACAAACATCCAAGAATGACAGCCATTTTGATTTTGGCTGTCAGAATTTAATATTCTTTGTAATTTTTTTTCTCAGACATTTTTAAAATGAGATCACTAGCCGAGATACACACATGCCATTTGAAATTTGTGAGCAACTCCTATCCTCCAACTCCACAATTATAATAACCTAAACCTTTGGTTTTTTATGTTACCTCTCTCAAAGAGATTGATCCAATCAGAGTTCTAATATCTTAAATATTTAAAAATAAGAAGCTTTGGTTGTTTTTTTCAGCACCACTCTGAATATAATAATTGAATTAACATAATTTGAAAACCATATAGTGTTTTTTTTTTGTTTTGTTTTTTAAACTGGGAAGGGATTGTTAAATGTCGCCACTGTAATTCCACCTTGTTTTTAAAACCCACAATTTATTACCAGTGATCATGGTGTTCAGGAAGTTGGAGTCGCCTTTTTGCAAAGTTTATTATTTTATGAGAATTCCAGATAAACTCCAGCTCCATTGTTAACAGCTTACGAACACTATCCTCAAAGCCAAATATTTGCTCAAAATGGAATGGATCAAACCAGTCCTTAACCTCATCTCGTCAATAAGTTCTTATGAACAAGGAAAAAACCCCCTAACCATAGTACCGATCATATACAATCACCACAGTGTTCTAGTGATTTATTTACAAGTTCTTAGGCTATGATCTAACTCCACCTTGATCAATAACGCTTGTTGAAGGCCTACCGAAACATCAGTTGCTCTCCACTGACACGCAGGATCTTACCCTTTACGTTATATGATGCCATGACATTGTCGCCAAAAACCTTCTGAATAAACTGAATGGTTTATACATAGCTTGTGTTTCAATACCATTGCTCAAATTTTTCTGTTATTTTATGGGAAATTAAAATCTGACTGGTGTTGAATACACCTGCTTACAGGCTGACTACCAACTTTTTTTTTTTTTTAAATTTTTTACATTATTACAAAGTCTAAGAACTATCTAGTAATTTATTCTGATTACAGTAAATGATAATTCAAATCCCAGTCCATTGACCTGTCTAAATCTTCACACATGAATTCTTGTGCTTTGCTGTAACTGAATTACAGGATCAATTCATGAGTTTTGGTCTTTTTCAATCTGCAAGGTTCTTCAATAGCTGTTGTACCTCATTGTTTACGTGATTGTCCAATCGCTACCATTCTCAAAGTGACTACCAGTAACTGATTCTCTCTCTGTGGAAAAAATTCAAACATGTCCTCGACCTCCTAACCTTAGATTTTCTCTCAAAATTTATTTGTTTCTGCAGGGAAAATTCTAGTCTGATATATTTTAAAATCAATTTTGTATTAAAATTTTTTTAGTTAAATTTGTTTGCTCTTCAATTTAGCTATGGATGGGCAGCAGATTTATCTCCATGCAGTGAATGTACGGATGCTGGAGATGACACATGGTAACTTGGAGAACTCGCCACATGTTGTTAATGGGATCATTGTGGAGAAAGAGACTGGATCAATGACAGAAGAACTGAGACAACGTCTTCGGTATCTTCAACATTTACCAGTCACTTGTCAATTTGAAGTTGCAGAAATTAAGCTTACACTGCCAAATGTTGATGAGCACACTTTAGTAGTTTTTAAAGGTATGTTCATATAAATTCAAAATTATTCATATACAGACATAGCAATTATAATTTTGATTATAATTTTGTTTGAAGATCAATGTTGTCTTTTTAATTTCTCTAGATATCATTTTACAAACAATCGCTTTCATATTTAATTTTAACTAATCGTCTTGTTTACTTTCATAGATCAGATAGATATGAGACAACGTAGACGGCAAAAGCGTGCAAGAGAAGAACGTAGGCGAGAAAAGAAAATAGCAGAAGCAGAGATTAGTCAGTATGGCCGTCACCCCACACCACAATTACGTATCGAATCTTTACATCATTTTCCACAGTGTGGCGTTCTGGATACTGAACCTCCTCCAAGGTAAGAATGAATAAATGTAGTAGTCGTAGTAGATATTATTAATAATAATAGATAATTATATGCATAATTGTGGTAAAATATATTGTATGTTAAATTAATATAGGTAATTGAACTTAAGTGTTACCATTTATTGGATGTATTTTGTAAATTTATTATTTTTTAACTGAGAAATATTATTTTTTGTAGAGCAATATCTGAAGAATCAAGCCGAGCAAGTAGTCCAATATCTATATCTCAACAACACTCGGAATCGCCCATTACAACTGCAATGGCAGCATTATCTTTAGAAAATATTGACGTGCCTGACAGTTCTGGACCATCATTTGCCCAGGTAAATGGGAAGGGAAATTACTATAGTAATATTAGACCATCGTTAACAACTACGAAAAATTAATTTTTTCTTTAGTACAAGGTTTGTTTAAAAAGTATATGGCTTGAAATTTTTTGAATTTCAGTATTCAGACTGTGGAAATAATTGAATACATGGCAGTGATCTCAGTTGGTTTGTGTCTATATGTTTATATGTGAATTTGTTCCTGGCCATTAAGAGTGTCAATCACTGAGAGAGTGTACTCAGCACTCGATGAATTTTCATTTTCTGTCTTGAGCAACGGTATTAAATCAACCTTAGTGATAGCCAAGTGGTAAACATTTGGAATATTCAACAATGTACATTACACAAATTAAGGAGTGGAGCAATGGATCAAAGACCAAGTGCAGACATTGGTAATAGAGAACCATCTTGTCACTGTCTAAGAACTTGCAGATGAGTTGGGGGATACCAATTATTCGGTTCATTCTATTTTGTGCAAGGATTTGCCCTTGCAAAGAGCGTTTGCTAAATTTCTGTCAAAGCTGCTAAGGAGAGTACAAAAGTAATTCTCTATGAAACTATTGCATGACATGATGAAATCCTCAAAGCATAGTCATCACAGTGAAAAGATTCAACATCCCTGATTCCAAAATAGCACAATAGAATTCCTGTGGATACTAGTACACATCACAAGGCTAAAACATTATTAAAGAGCACCACTTACATTTCTAATACTGTGATGTACAAAACACTAAACCTGTGGTCAATGGAATTTGCAAATACAGCATCTCATTCCTTGCAACTTATTCTCAGTTTCTTTGTCATATACAGCACTCCTGTGGTACACAAGGTTACCTACTCCCTCAACAAGGCACCTTGTGATTTCATATTGATCGCTAATGTGGAAGCAGTTTCACAGAAAAGGAAATCATACGGGTGTATCTGAATCCACTCTTTTATATCACGGCAGATTGATGTCTAGAGACAAGAAATAATCATGATTCCAGTGATTTATTTCATTTATAGATTTATGTAAATTTAATATTTTTATTTTTAACCCTTAGTTACATATGTGGGATGCTGTGGGTATCCCAGGATATAAAATGGTGAGATATTTTGAAATCTAGATAGGATGCACTGTTCAGCCACTCTGTATCTTTCGTCTGAAGGTTACTACACCCAGTCTGCTGTTCGCAATCATTCATACATCGTTAATTGTTAACTTATTGAGCCTTTTTTTTACTCTTGAGTGCTGCTGACACCACATATGTGTTAGTGTTACATTTTTAATTCTCATTATGTGTTGGTTTAATAAATTTTATTATATATATATTAGGGATGGGTCGATACCAGGTTTTTTTCGATTCTCGGTACCGATACCGATACCTTAAAATCGATTCTCGATACTATACCCCCCCCCCCCCCGTCCACCACCTTTTCTCTTTAATAATTAAAGTGTTTATATTATAATTATAACGAAGAAGGCCCAATGTGTTACTGCATGTCATACTTTTGATATGCATGCCTTAGTTTTCAGGAACAAAATTAAATAACAAATGTTTCAACAAATAAATAACACAATTAATTCATACTCAAGGTTAGACTTTTTACAAATTTAAAGTTTATTTAAATTTCTACAAATAAGCTGACAGTATATGCAATAGGCCTATAACATATTATTTTTAAAGAAAGGGAAAAAAAACATTAATTATAATCAAATACAAGAGTTATATTTTTTAAAAACAAGTTATAGAATAAAGGGTAATTGTTTACTATTTTACTGTCACTTTTTTTTTTATCCATACAAATATCAGTAAAAGGCATTATAAACATGTAAGTTTTAGTTTATAAATTTGTAGAGGTCGGTCAGGATTAACAAAAAAAAACCAGTTTTTTTGTAAAAATCGATAGGTTAGGAAAAAGATTCATTAACTCTGTTGGTTTTAAATTAAATAATTTCATGAGTCTATTTTATATATATATATATATATATATATATATATATATATATTTATAATATTATATTATAAAAACAATAACTTCGTGAAAAATAAAAATTTCCAATTATAATAACTGTATCAGAATAAATATATAATGTTAAATAAGAAATATTTATAATGAAATAAAAATAATAACATTACTTAAAATCAATATAGCCTAGCTAAGTCTGGACATTTATAAACTAATATTTACACAAACACTACACACTACACTAACTTTATAAATAGAAACAATAGATTGTTAAATGATTAATAACTCCTTACTTATTTATTAATTGGAAACAGGATCTTATTATTAACACTAAAACAAGATTTAAGTCATTGACTGCTAGTGCTAACACAGCAACACTTAACACTTCGAACGTGAAAAGGAATTTGGCTTTGAAATGGAATGAATTAATTCATTAACACATTAAACCCTATGGGCGCTAACAGGGCTTATATGCATAAATACTGGGCATTTTTGCATTAATACAAAAAATTATTACTTTATTAGTTTTAATCAAAACACCACAAACCATACATCATTTTAAAGAGGAAATCAAGAGCTTTAAGAAAATATAATATGTTATAAGGTAATTGGAATTTTAAAAATAATAAAAAATAAAAAAACAATAAATATTCTAAAAATTAAAAAATAGCTACATTACTATTATGCTAACCTAGGCCTAGGCCTAACACTATCTTCATAAACTTGACCATTATCACCAGATTCATTTGGCCTATGAGAAAACTTTACTTTCTTATTACTTTGACCATTTTGTGTATAACTAGATATATTATTGCTGGTTGAAGGACCTAAACTGTTGTATTCTTCCTCACTAACCTAAAAGTTGGTATCCTCAAAGTTTGGTGGGTCGGCAAACAGAGGTCAACAAATTCATTATCAGAGCCAGCATCGTATACAGGATCACTTATTCTTTCATACTGGACCACAGAAGATGGTTACGATTGTCATTGTCATCAAAACTAAGATTATAAATATTATAATCACCATCATCTACCATCAGAGTTTGACAACTCGGAACGAATCATTCGAAGTGTGTGTCTGTCTAAATAATCACTCATTTTCACAGTTCATTACATTATACTACACTAAATGACTAAAACGATAAATAAAAATATTGCTTTGGAAACAATAAACACATTTATTAGCGTACAAATCACATAGAAAGCTCACTAGCAGAACGTAACCAATTACGCGGTAAACACAGCATAGACGGCTGAGCTCAACTCAGACAGCTGACATCGTGCTAATGCGCTATTCGTCTGAATAATATTTTCTTATGACTAAAGAGCTGACAATAGAGTAAAAACTGCTATTTTACTGAAAGAATATGAATTGAAGAGCATTACTATACATCAAAAGATATTATTACGCTAAAAATAACGATGTACCGAATTAACTAGCGATACCCGATATATATACTCGGGCATAGGGTTCAATGCAATGTGTTAATTGTAAAACTCTCATGTAACGCAGTAACGGAACACAAAAACAAAGACATAACAGGGTTATAAGCCTTACGCTGTTACAAAAATAACAGGCACGCTTGCGCACATCATAATTTTACAGTTTTCATTTCATTTCTCATACTAACAAGGTCAAGAATAGGTAATGGTTGCATACCATTCAATCAGTTAAATCTGTTACAAAAATAACATGGAGACTAGAGAAACATGTTATTTGTGTAACAGATAATTTCTTGTAACACTGTTATTTAAGCTGTTACGATAAATAACGCCCATCTCTTAATAACTGTGGCACATTTACTTCGTCGTGTTAATTTAGCAGATAACCAAGTACAGTAACATTACCATATGCATTTTAATTTCAGACGAAAACAAAAAAGTATCTTAAAACCAACGTACTATATCGCATTACGTTATGACAGTTTTTATTAAAACTATCGCGGGATCAGATAATCCGAACGGCCACGAAAGATTCCGTAGATACTCGACTCTCGAGTAGTATTCCTGGACGATGACGCACTTAACGATTATTTTTCAATATTTTATCCAATTTTTTATTAATAAACGTTGAAAAATTTGTTTAAAATTTTTACATTGGCCTGTTTATGTATTAATTTAATTCCTCTTAAATTGACACCTTGGTACCGACTTTCAACCATCGGTTCTCGATACCGGTACTTCGGCTTAAGAATCGGTGGTATAGGGAATCGGTACCGAGAATCGACCCATCCCTAATATATATATATATATATATATATTTTAAATTCTAAAGTGTTTATTTGTTAAATATTTTATTTTTGAAAAGTAATTATAGGAATAAAAACCATGAAACGTAGTAAATTTAATTTGTTGGTGGAACTGAGTGATGGTGAAAAAAAATATAGAACTTAATGATATTGATGATTTAGGAGATGAAAACTAAACTGAACTTATATCTGTGGATAATAGATATTGAAAAAGTATGTGATATATTGAGGTCTGGCAATGCATAATATGAGCAAGAAGGACAGGCTAGGGAACTAAATTTTCTTGCTGTATTTGTCACCAATTTATGTGGATGAATCACATGGAAAACATTTGCAATGACTGCTTGGAAGGAAGAGTGGAAGCGTCAAGTGATGATGAATAAGAACAACGAATGAACACTTTTGATATACTTCTTTTTTTTAAATATACAGCATTAAGATATACATATTTTGAAAGTAAAACAGTGTTTTTAGATACGTTATAAACCATAAAAATACAATAATTAAAATTATTGTCCTTTATTAACTTTTTACTAAACATTTAAAAAAATTAAATATGGAAACAAATTTGTATGGCTTTTTAACTACCTTGTAACCATATAATATAGTTTGTTGTGCTATAGTTTTGCTAATTACAACAACATAACATAGAAAAACAATTGGGGTACCAGTAGCACCCTACCTATATATATATATATATATATATATATATATGTGTGTGTGTGTGTGTGTGTGTGTGTGATTTTTAATCACCTATTTAACTAAGTGTTAAGAATGTGTTTTCTGATTTTGTGATGTAATAGATGCTTCGTGAAGGAAAAACTTATGCACCAAGAGGAGGAGGATGGCCAAGTATGGGGACAGGATCAGCTTGGGGAAAACCTCCATCTACAACATCATCATCTCAAACAACTCTGGGTAGCAATGCAAGTGATGGTGAAGCTCCAGCGCCCCATTACAGTCAGAGTTTTAGTGAAGCTATTGCCCTGGCCTTAGAGCAAGCCTCGGTACAGAAAGGTATGATATTAAATAAAAATGATAATTAAACATCACAAACTGAATCATATTGTTTTTTCAAAATTTAATAACATTAAAAAATATAAATCTAAGTGTGTAGCCTAGTCAATTGAGTTTGCTCTACTGAAATTGGACATTTAGAAGGTTTTTAGATCAGTTACAATATATCTCAAATTTACCTTTATTTTGTGAGTTGGAATTTTAAACAGAACTGCACCATTGGTATAAATCAGATTAAACAGTATAATGATTTTCTCTGGAATAAAATAAAATCCAGAATGGTTATTAGGCCTGAACGAAGTCTTGCTCATTTCAGCTGCTACCTAGTATTTACAGTAGATTCTTCCGATTAGGTAAAACACCACAGATTATTGAGCAATACGCACTACGAGTGCATGTGCTATCTATGTTGTTGTCTTTTCTACACACTTGAGTGTCATGGCTAGTGATAAATTAACTTGTTTAGATTCTGTATAGATAGGAGACAGACTTACCTTGGAAAGTGGTCATTGGTGTTACCTAATCGTACACAAATAACACTAAATTCTGAAATATTTCGTAAACACTTCACTTTTTCAATCCGTAGAGAGTATTAAAAGACGATTGAGTTGTTTTAATCTAGGATGGATCTGTGCTGAGTGTTGAACCACAGACTCTTTTTTTTAAAGCCTGTTGGGAAAGGAAAAAGGATGATTTAACTAAGATTAAGGTTAGGGGGTTCTCTAGATTTTGTGACTCATTGATGAGGCATTTCCCATCTTCTTAGTTCTGAGGGGTTGTATTCTGAAGGGGGTGATTTTATAATTTTTGTCATGAAACAGTCATCAAAAGTGACAACGTTGTGGATTGCTGCATGTTGTGCAGTTGGTTTCTCTATATCCATGATTTTTACATCATGTCTGTGGTCATCATCCTGGTGCTTAAGTTGTCTATGGTTAACCAATATATTGAGCTGGGCAAAACCTGTACTGTAGTTGCTAGATAACTTTTTTTTTGTTGTACATGTGTGATGACTTTTAAATTAAAATTCTTTTTTACTAGAGGAACTAAAAAAGGGTTTATCCTGAGAAACTGTTTAGGAATCAAATTGATTTGGCACAAAACACATCTCTCTGGTCACCGATTATCACCCAGGCCTACAGAGATTAAACAAAATACTGAAGGAAGGCTTCAAAGTTCTACAAGCTTCCAACCATACCAGAATCTGAAACACATGTTAGTTCACCCCAAGCTTCTAGATCTAAACAACCTAACCTTTCCCACAGTTCTTTTCCATACAATAGGCTAAGATGCAAAACATGCTAAATACATCTTCCCTCCAACAACATCAATATTTTCTCTAGTTTACCTTCTGATCTTTGTACATTGAACCAAAATTGTATGAAACACTGTCAAGTATTTCCAGTTTAAGCTTTTTTAATGTATGAATGTTTGTATTGAATGACTCAATGTTTTGCTGTTACAGCCCTTAGCAGCAATGTTTTTAAATTTATCTTTTAGACTTTTTATATCGTAAATTGTTGATGACATTTTATTTTAATCATGTATGATACAGTTTCTGTTTTCTCCTTTTTCAAGACATTTAACTATGTAACTTAATAATAAATAATATAACAGAAAAAAACAATAACTACAGAATTTGGGACGATGACTGAGAAAATGGTGGCTAGTGACCAAGCCCAAGGCACACTCAATGTAATGTTTACCGAACACGCCCGAGTCATGCCAAACCTGAGATCCCGGATTTAAGCGTGTCTACTGTATATTTTAAATTTTATTTGGATTTTGTATAGATAGGAGACATGCTTACATTGGAAAGTACCTAATATATTACACACTAAAACAAGAGATTAAAGTTCTGACACTTTAGTGTATTTGTGTGTGTTTTTTACTTGTGTACTGGTAGGTAATACCAAGGACCATTTTCCTAGGTAAACCTGTGTCTCCTATCCATATAAAATCTGAACTAATAGGCTATGTGCCCTATTAAACTCTAACCTAAATCTTTTTTGTATAGACTTGGATAATAATATAATAGTAGTTATTTTTATCTATAGTCCATACAAACAAATTTTAGAGTAGTGGTGGCTACTTTGCAAATTACAGAATTGTAGTTATTTTTTAAATCTACCTAATATACCATATTTTATATCAAATCTTCATTCAATAGATCTTCTAATAACCCTATTTCACCACAAATTACACATTCAGTAATATTACTTAGCCTACATTATTAACCCTCCAATGGTCGCATGTTAAATTTTCTTCCTTTGTTTAAAAATTAATTAAATATATTATTTCTATACAAAACCTAACTTATAAGATATCATTTTTCTCAGAAAGATGCATAGAATCCATCTATGCAATAAAACTTTTTTTTTTGAAACGGTTTTGGAGTAAGTATGTTACATGTCAAAAACGAAGTTACCAATTTTCAGGAAAAACCTGTATATTCCAAAAATCAATAGCTTACTACCTATTTCTAAGATATACACAATTTTTGTGTATTAGGCCTATTTGTGAATATATTTAGGAAAAAAATATATATAAATTTGTTACATTTTAAAAATGTAAAAAAATATTTTACGTAAAAACTGAATTTTCTCTTTATTTTTTTAAAAAAACATTAAAAATAGTAAAATATATTTTATACAGAACTTCTATATATCATTATGTCCAGAAAGGTGCATAGAATGTAGGTGGGTAGTGAAAAAAAGTTAGATGTATCAAATTTGGAGTTTTTTGGTCAAATACCAAAAAATCTAAGAGTAACAGAGCAGAAATTTCATAGAAATGGTGATAAAAACATACTAATACATTTTGCAATTTTTTCAACCATTTGTTGAGATTTCTAATATATTTGTGAATATATTTAGGGGAAAAAAATAATAATATGTTACATTTCCTAAATAAAAATGACGATTTTTCAAAAATTTGTATTCTAACGCTTGAGGTTAGGTTTGAACTCTTGACATTTAGGCGTAATTAGTAACTTCCTAAAGCTAGGCCTAAGACAAAATCATTAGATTTTACTAAGACAATATACTTTACAAAGAATAACACACATATTCACTTGTATACTCATATAAAACACTAAATATAAGACAATTTGCATATAACCTAGACTTACCATTTTCCTTTTAGGTTATGACAAATATAAACCTTTCACAAACTAGAAATTCACTAAAAACATAATCTTTAGATATAAAAACACATATATTGTAACTTGTATACAAAATATATACAATTTGTATAAACAAACCTTCAAAATAAAATAAATATATATTCCCAAACTATATGTGCTAAGTCATTTGTTACAGTATTTACATCGCACCATTGCGTATGTTCCGAGATCAAAACAAAACCTTAATTTTCAATGCACAAGTTTGTAACATACACAAAATTAAAGATTGAAACCTCGTCTTTAAACGTCGTCGAATGATGTAAAATACAACAGTAAAATCTATGACGTCAATGTAGAAATATGGAATAGCGTCTAAATACTCCAAGTCAAGAGTAGGATCAAAATATTCAGTAAGACACATCGTAGACTGTATATAACTCGTAAACTATAAAACTTAGGATGATTTCGTCTTCATAGTTCGAAAGAGGAAGAAAAATACTATATAATATTGTCAACTTGTAACATTTGGACAAGTTTTACCATTTAGAAAAAATATATGAACATATAGGTGATATTTTCTATATAAAACTCGCCGCGGCCAGTTGTCGCAACCTAGCGTTGTGAACCTAACTTCAGTCAAGTCTTGTTTTACTATTTGACGCAAGTTTAATTTTTCTAAACCTGGTTATGAAAGATTGAAAGATTACCTTTTCAATGGTATAGAATACATTTCGATAATATAATATCTACTAGCATAAAAGTTGAATTGCAAAAAATGTAATTTTTAGCGTGTAAAATAGCGTTAAAATTTTTGATTTGGTTTAATTTTTATATAATAAAAACTATACTAGTTGGAAACATTTGAAAAAGACGGTTTTGAAGAGAAAGACGCGATCTATCAAGCAGTGTTAGGTTATAACTGATTGACAGTAATTTGGAAATAAGAAAAATAGGCAAACGAGACGAATGTTTTGTTTAAAACTTGTTGACGTAAAACTTTGACGTTTCGCATGAAAACTATGCGAACTTCGCCAATTTTTGGAATATTATTTATAACGTTTTGTAGTTTTTTTTTGCATGATATGCATCTACGGAACATTAGCTTTCCAACGGTATTTTATTTATTGCGATCAGACAATTTTAAGTGGGCGTAACGTTGAATGGCAAAATACGTGTTTTATAGACATGCGACTAGTTATGGACCGAGGTCGGTTAACCGTTGGAGGGTTAAACTGTCTAACTTCTAAAACGACACTCTCAATTGTAACTGCAACATTGTCCACGGTAAAATCAATGGCATAGTTCTAATTTTCTACAGAAAATTGTTCTGACTAATTTGATTCATTTGAAACACAATAATTAAAATCTATATCTAAATCTTTTAATTCATTTTAACTCAATAAAAATCTGTCTTCTTTAATTCCGTCAATTTCACTACTACACAAACTGTCAAACCATTTTAGTAGATGAAAACAAACACTGGAAATGACAGCTGGTTTCAATATTTATTTTACACAGGACTACCAACATACAAAATGAAATAAAAGTCTGCAATATTTAACCAAGATCTGGAATAAACAACTGCTTGATTAGTGCTATTATCTCTACACAAAATTTAATCAAGGGCGGAACCTGTTGGTCATTGTATGGTGGCAAGTCTTTGAACACATCGGCGGAATACTTTATGATAATAAGTCAATAGGTTAACTCCGACTTTTTTGCTCTTTATCTAAAAAGAAAGAAGAGTGACCTCCTACTTTTTTCACTGAAAAAATAGGAGTAATATACCAATGTAAAAATTCAAAGTCCAAAACCAGAAACAGGGCTCAAATATGCGTTTTGTCTACTGATCTATGCTTCTCTCTTTTTCTTCAGTTGGGCGGTCTATTCTTTTTTTGAACAGCCATAAGGGCTAATTGTACTTATAAATGGAAAATAGATTGTTTGATGCAATACATAGACTCTATGAATTTCAGACAAAGTAGTCTTGAGGGATCCCTATCACTTTGTCAAAGATCCAAAGGTCTCAGTCCTTACCTTTCATAGCTGTCTCTGATTTGTATTAAAGTCTCAGGTTTCCCATTCCATTAAGGTTACAATTTCTGACTAAAACATGGTTGGTTACATTCTCATCGGCAGGACTTATTCTTGTTCCCCCCCCCCTTCATCCCTGTTCCAGCCCTTTTTGTAGAGCCGTCTGAACCACTCCAGCTCATGCAGGGATAAGAGATTCCTTTATCTCTAGTCATTCTCTTGTGGTCAGATATATCAATCTAAATCGTTTTGAGATGAACTACTGTATCTAACTGAGAGATATTTTTCAGTCTATATAATCTCTGTTATTCTGAAAATTTAAAGAGTTACTGTATTCAAAATTCGCTAATAAACAAAACATCATAAATTTTATTGCAATAATTAATGTTTTATAAACTACAAATCGTAACATTCATCTTTCATTTTGTTTGTAGTTGAAACTGAGCCTAAGATTGGCAGGAAGAAGAAGAAGAAACAAAAAGTTGTACTTTTCTCTACAGGAATGGCCTGTACATCTAAGAAGATTTAAACACAGATCATACAACTTCAGATATTGAAATTAAACATCTCTTCCATTGTAATATTTCAATCTGTTGTTCAGAAATGTCTATCTAACATTAACTTAATACACATCTATGTGTAAACATCTTTATTTTTTTTTCTTAATTATTTGAGTTTCATTTTTATAATTAGTTGACAATAACCAATTCAAGAATGATTAAAATGATAATAGGTACACAGATTATTTGATATTAAGTAAATATTGGTAATTGTTTAATTTATCTAAATAGAGCTCTGTTTAAAACAGAGGCTATTTACTCTTTATTGTTCTTGGCAAGTACTTTTTGCCAAATTATGTTACTCATGTGTATGGTAAAAGTTTAATGTGCATAACTGCAATTTTAAAAAAATGTTTAATCATTAAATATTTTGTCTTACCTTAATTATTTTATCTTACCCTTACCTGAATATTTTATCATGCTGTTTTATTTTTTCAATTGAAATTTAAAAATTCTTTAAAAAAACAGTAAATTTGGTTATGTAGACATCACAATTCCAATTGGGGAATAAACATAAATAAGTGACAACAAATTAATTAATATTCATTTAAAAACTAAAACAATATTTTGTTTAATTTTTTTTTAAATGCAAATGCTTTTGTCTAGATTCACATATTGTAAAACATGACTAGTACAAATGTACATTAAATGTCGCCTGGATTGTTTTGATTAAAATATGAATATATATGGTATTTGATATAAATAAGGGGTTTAATTTGTAAATAATCAAAGGGAACTTTACCTAACCTTTCCCAGATATAAAATATTTATATTTAAAGTATGTACTATAAATTTATTAAGTAATTACAGAACAAATCAATATTTTACATCTAGGACAGGTTATGTATGGTTACCTTAGATTAAACTTATTTATATGAAATATTTATATATTACGCACATCATTAAATTGTTCTCTGTGTTATTCTGTCATTTTCTAAATATTACAACGTAAGATTTATTAGCTAAACCTCTTTTGTAACATGTTTCAAATTTTTTATTTTCAAATTTCATAATTAAAAATTAATTTCCATGGCAAAATATTGTTTTCTTTTTAAATAGGCTTAAAAGTTATTGCTTTTTAATTAATCTTGGCTATTTGTCATTTTATACGTTAACTTTCAACATTTTATTGCAATGCCTACATAATCTCTTATTGATTTTTGGTACTTTTCAATTCTAATAATAAACAACTCTGGAAAATATTTTTTCTCTTCAAGATTTCTTATTGTAATGAATCTTGATTTTTTAGCATTGTACAATTAACTTTTACCACATATCAATTAGGATCCTTTGTTTAGAATGTTCACGTCATAGAATTCATGCAGGAACATCTGATTAATTCAGAAAAATTGTTAGTGTATATGTAAGAAGCAAATATTGATTGTTGTGTATACTGTATATAATCGGCCACGTCTTTGTTCAATATATGATTAATGTATGAATTTTAATCATACTTGTTTGTCTGGAATTTTATTTTACTAAATTATTGTTATTAATATTGAACATTTAAGTGGTTTATATCAAGTTAACGAATTTTAAAAATATATCTGTAGCCTGCCTTTTATTAATTTTATTTCATTGGCAAATGGACTATTAGCTTTAGTAATTATTTTATTGACCTTTTTATTTTATGAATCTTAATCATAACAATTTATTTTTGATATATTTACCATATTACAAAAAAAACAAACAAATTATTTAATTGTATAGTTCTAAAAACTGGTGTATTTAATCGGGTAAATAATTTTCCATGTACATTTTAGTGTCACTAGAAAACACTTGTTTTAATTTTAAATGAAAATGTCTAATTATTCGGATAGGTATATGTAGACACCTGGTCAGATACTGGGTATAGATGTGGCCTCAAAAATTTTACATAATTTCCAATACCATAATTAAATGTTTTATTTTCAGGGAAGTTATTGTAAACATTTTCTGCACTTGCGTGAAACAACAGTTGTTTAATGAATATTAAAATAACTACTCGTGACTTTTTTGTTATTGTTATATTCTTCTTTTCTTTTTGTCCTATAGAAATAAGTGCTGTGATGTGGTTGTGCACTAAAAACAAAAACAAAAAATGTTTATAATACAATATTAAAATATAATTTAAACTTTTGTGAGAGAAATGAGAATTGAAGGAAATTTATTTAGTTCAAATTCTTGTCTTTTAAACTAAATTTGTTGGTTTATACACAATGAATGTAGTTTTGGCACAACATGCTTCCTCCTGTCCTAGATATTTAAATATTATTTAAAATATCAATGAATTTTGGTTATGTATATAGTTAAGAAACAATCAAATTCACAAGAAATATAATATATAGAAGCAACAAACATACAAACTGTTTTTTGTTGTTTTTTTTACTGAACTCCATATACGAAAGAAATTTCAGCACTTCAGTGAGATGACATTTTGCTGGAGATGTGGTGAAATTGGTACAGTAGTAGTGTCACACAGTAGTGTGGTACAGTAGTATCTGTGTCTAAATGAATTGTCAATTCTATAACAGCAATGTATGCTATGTTGAAGGGCCAAACTTTTTTTTTATACAAAAGTTTTAGAATTCTATTTAACAGAAATGTATAATAAAATATAAATATTTTGAACTTTTCTATTATAAGAAACGGATTTTCATGAATTTAGTAGAAATTAACACACACAAAAAAGCAATGATGCTAATCCAAGTTCGATAAAACAAAATCATTGATTTGCAACAAATATTGTGATATATATTTTCACCTCTGCCTAAACAAAATTTAGTTAATTTTTTTTTTTTTTGCCTCTTGCATATATTTTCTAACAAGATAATTAGTTTATGAAAAAGAAATTAACAATATTTTGCGCAAATTTAACTTTAATAAGCAACATAATTTTTTCATTCTTCAACATAATTAAACTACTAACATCTTTCTACAATATAATATGCAACATCTCTTTATCTTATGTTTATAACACGAGAACTGGTGCACTTCCCTATATAACTATGTTATCTGATCAGTTAGTTATTATTTGATTAAAATTGATCAAGTATTTTTCAAGTTTAATCACAAGTCCGCACAAGTAATACGAAAACTATAATTTTCAACGCATTTTCTTAAAATATTCAATGACTATGTATATTTTGTAAGCGATAAAGTTGACACATAATTTGAATGCCAATTGGGAATTAAATTTCTGTGAAATCTATATACTACTTTCTGAAATGAAACCATTTTTAATGCTGAAAATAAAATCGAAATTCTTCGACAAGTAACGACATTGGTACGGTATGTAATTTAATAAAAGATAATTGGAACTGAATTTTTTTTTTTAATCGGTACAGTATTTTCAAAATTATCACAATTATTTTTTTCAACAATAACGAGGAAATCCAAATTCTCAAAAATAATTAAAGAATATACATACAAAGTTTGATTACATTATAGGCCAGAAGGATAAATATGAACCTTGAGTCTATCCTGGTTAATCTTGCTTTTTCCTTTTTCACACTTCCTAAAGAAGACTCTCATCCTTACTTCCTCCATTTTGGATTAACTAAACAGAAATTTTTCCCCTTAAACTAATCAAGACCTTTAAAATGAAGGTTTCCCTATTTCCTTCCCATATGGAATTTTACACAAGAAAGGAATGATCTCTGAAAATATTACAATGAAATTGAGAGTTTACGAGAAATTGCAATACAAAATTGTTTTATAGAGAATGAATATTTTAGAAACGGATGATCAAAAGATTCATTGTTAAAAGGTTTTGTAATCACAAAAAAGTTGATTGATCTTCATGGTCTTAGGGAATTGAGAGTACTGTCTGTTCATCATTGTCTTAAGATAGGAAGATGAGTTTTGACTCAGGGGACTAATGTGCTAAGATCTTCCAGGCAACTGAAGATTTTAAATATTTTGTATTTAATCGCTGGAATATTTTCTACTGTTGTAAACAAACTTTTGGATTTTCCAACTGATGGAATAATAAATCTATACTTTACCTGAAATTGATTTGTTTCTTTTAGTTTATAAAATCTTAGTACAATATCACCGTAAAATTATTCATTTAACTTATTTATTTCCGTAGTTCAATGCCAGAATTGTTGACAGCACACAAATATCAGGTATATATATATATATATATATATATATTAAATAGTTGTGAAATTTAAAGTTACAAACCCAAAAATAATGTGTCAAATCTATAAATGAAAATAACAGTAATTTGATTGGTTTTGATTTTCCAAATTTTAAGTAAAACCAAATTTATCAAAATTTTTGTTTTAAAGTTATCTAAATGACATGACATTATCTCATCACTATAAAATGTTTATACATACAGGGATGAAAATATGACCTTCGTTTGGTATTTTGGAAAACATTTTTATCAAAGCCCATTTAGAAACTATACAGATATCATGAACCAATAGAAGTCGAAATCACCTCAAATTCTCACAAAGTATTCTTTTTGAATATATTAAGATAGCTGAAGTTTTGACAGTGTCAAAGAAGAAAATTAATTTTTTGAGCCTAGAATTTTTAGATTTCAAAAAATTCAGTCCTATGTATTGGAGAAAAATTAGCATAGATGTTTAATTAAAAATATATCTAATGTATTTGAAGTGTTTAACATTCAATTTTTTTGTTCATTGAAAAAGTATGAATCAAGATCAATTAATTAAAAAATTATTGTTGTTTTTGTGGGAAAATGTGTCGTCACATATTGTGTCATTAGATGACTATTAAATCTGTTGTACCCCTAAAATATAATGGAGAATGAGATTTTATATTGGTGTCATAGAAAACGTTTTTATTATTGTCCAAAGTAAAGATTTTGGGCATGTAAAACTCCAAATTATGATAAAAAATCTAGTGTTGAAATGTTAACAGATAACACCAAGATTGGTAGTGATCAGAGGGAAAAAAGTCTTTCTCTTGAGCTAAAAAGTTCGTTATCTGATTACTAAATCAAAACTTTCAAACCCATATAGTTATTGGGGAAAATTTAGATGATTGTAAACCATTCCGTATACATTTGTTTTTCAATGAATTTGTTTTGTTTAATTGAAATGTGGAAAAATTGTACTGTCAAAAAATCTGTCATTATTTTATCTAAAAATTCATGGTTTTTCATGTGGAGTTTGCATTGCTATAAAATATCTACCCGTCATACAGGAATGATAAGTAGCATTTTATTCATAAAATAGTAAAGAATCGGACACTATTTTTATTTGGTGTCGATAAAAACATTTGCCTTTATATTAGTATGCACTTGATATGAAGGTAAATGTTTTTGTAGATGCCAAATAAAGTAAAAATTTTATACAGGAATATTGAATAGTTTTCAGCCTTTCAAAGTATCCACTTTGGAAATATTAACAGAAAGCTGGAAGTGATCAGAGAGAAAACAAACTTTTTCTTGAGCCAAAAACTTTTGCTACAAAATTAAGGGAAATTTTATATATTTTTAAATTTCCATTTTTGTAATGATTGGATAAAAGCTAGTATAGTGTAACATCCCTCCCTCATATATTTGAAATTTTTACATATCTTGTTTCACTGAAATTGGTCTGTTGGGTTAACAGTTATCGCAGTTTAAATGAAAAATTGTAGTCATTTTTAGACACTTGAAATTCATCATTTTTTTAGATGAAATCTGCATTGCCACCATTGTACAAGGAGGAAAATATAGCATTCTGTTCAAGTAATGGTGGAGAAACAGACCTCTAAACTGGTATGTCAGAAAATGTTTTTATCAACATCCAAAGTAGAGCCTTTAATGCCACAATTAGTTTTTTCATTTGTATCTAATTATTTTACAAAAATTTCATAATTTTAAAATTACCAATGATACATCAATAGGTCCAAAATTTGAAAGGAGAACAATCTATGAAAAAGAATACTTTAAGTTATTAAAGGTGAAACGTTTGTTTAAACCAAAGAAAGGGGGATCAAAAGATCGTTTCAAAGGAGAACAATCCCTAGAAAAATTGTTTAAAATCCCAAAAAGATTAGAAGAAATCATTTAAATGTGTACAAAAAATGCCTGTTTTTTAACACGGTTATGAAATTTTTAATCAATAAAGAAGAATGTCCATATTTTTCTGTTTTTTACATTGAAAATGTGTTCTATAGTTTATAAAAAATTAATTAGAGATAACTGCCATTTTCACATTAAAAAAAATTTACTTGGAATTTTTTTAACACCAGAAAATTACTTTTTGATTTGTGTATGTTTATATATCTTAAAAGACGAGCAGAATTAAACTAGGAATCTTGTTGTGCTTACAGAATGTAAATATTGCTAATAATTATTTTAGATTTTTCCTAACTAAATATTTTACAAAAGAATTAAACATTTTTAATACCTTTTGTTTTCTTGTGGTTTATTGGTGTTATTGTCTTTAAAAAAAGATTGTAAAATAGACCAATAATACTGTAATAGTATCAGAATTGGAAGGGAAAACAGAGATCTGGATGAGAAACTTGGAGATAAATCCAAGACTAGATAAAAAATATGTAGATCCAAATAACGGATCCCGGGATTGCCACACCCATACTCACCATATAATTCTAATTGGAAGATAGTTAAATTAGTACAGCAAAAACAAATCATAACATTTTATTGCTTAGCGTCATTGTGTAGACAAGACAAGAATGTAGAATTATAAAACAACTTAACAATAGAAATATCAGTCAAATAATTAAATCCACTGCTACGGAAGACCACTGCTATGTGGACGTAGTGGATGAGAGGTCACATTCTTCTGAAATACCTTTTTGCTGTTCTTCCACTTTGCTCGTTAACTAGTGTCTGAAATTGGAAATAATAAACATAAAATATTAGCTAAACACTTCATAAGTTTACAAATTTTGCATATACAATACTCAAAGAAATAGTTAAGGCATACTAAGTCAAAAATAATGCAAGGTAAAAATTCCTGATATTCATTTTTATTTAATATGTATTTTAGAAGACATAAAATGGTAAAAAAAAAAATCATCAAAAAGACAAATAGACTTGGTACTCTGTGAAAAGCGGAAATGTGTAAACTCCTCTATGTTTGTACTTCTGATGCAATTACTTTTTTTATTGTTTTATAGTAAATATTTATTATGTTACAAATAAAAGTTGATGAAAACAAAGTTATCAACAACTTTCAGTTAAAAAATTATTGATATCTTAAATTGTTTATCCACCATATTGTAAACAGTTATGCAGATGGCGCTTGGTATAAAGAAAAATGCAGTACCTACTGATATATAAGGAGTGTGTAAAGATCTGTATAGGTGGCTCAGTCAACTTCTAAGACTGAATTTGAGTCAGAGGGTTAGAGTTGGATTCATTAATGAAACTACTGAAGAGATATTTTTATATTCCATGTATTGCTACAATTAGTTCTTAATCTTGATGCCAAATTTGCAATTGATCCTCTTGTGGTTGTCACTTTCACAGGAAAAAGTGGAAAAGTATTCATCTTGTTTAACATATGTAAGTTGAGTTTAAAAAAAAAAAAAAAACAAGGAAAACATATTTACATATATACTAAATATTATAGAAGTTTTCCTTTGACTCTTTATAGAACTATTTTTATGAATAAATAAAGAAATTAGAGTTTTATAAGATTAATTAAAAGAATGAATTTAAATAATAAATTAAACTTTAAAATAAAATTATAGTATTTTATACATTAAAGAATAAAACTAATCCGTGACAAATATATATACATTGAGTTTGCATTGAAAAAAGGATATCCATTGGAAAACTGAAGTCACGTCCTAGGAATATCAAAGGTGTGCTTTGCAGAAGCTGGAAGCTCTTTTCACATAATCTCGGACAAATTCTTACAAATAAATTTGCATGAGGAAGACACACAGACTATATATAATCATCATGTTAAAATTCATTTAATTGTTGTCTGAGTGAGTTAAAAAAAATAATACTATTTCTCATTGATTGTACCATCATTATTTGTAGTGAGCAAAAGAATTAGTTAGGAATTCATCGAAAGTATGTGTGATTATCTAAAATGGACGGTGAATTTAAGTTGACTCAGAATGATATGTAGGACTTGATCAGAATTGTTTAATTATAATATAAAAATTATTTGAATCTTAGTTAATTTATAAAGAATGAAAGTTTGGAATATAAATTGTATATTTTTATGTGTATTGTACCATGAGTGAGTAAGCCTAAAACGTTCCATGTTCTATCAGCTACATAACGTTGTAGAGTTTATTCTTTCAGATCCAGTCTAAGTACCAAAGAAGTAACCCAAATACATTCCAGGTAATTGATTCCAATTAATATGTTTAAAATTCTGTGTATGGGTCATTAAATAGGACCAAGAATAATATATTTGTGATGTTATTTAAGAGGGAAAGGCACTTTCCAGATTCAGTAGAAGAGTATACAGATTTTTGTAGTATATAGCCACCAGGATTGTGTATGATAAATTATTAATGTAATTATAATAAATTACTTTATTTCATACATCGGACAATCCTATATAGGTAATCAGGTTTATATAGGTTTCGGCGGTCTTTGCCACTAGACTATACTAAGAAATCAAATGTAAGTATATTATAAACAGGGATATATAAATATTGCATCAGTTTATATAACTACTTTTATTGATTTATTTACAACATGCTTAAATTATCATTTTATAGAAAATTACCTTTCTTGTTTATCACTTATTTCCAATATGGTATATCACTTACCAAAACCATGCCATGTTCTGTGAAAGTATATGTTCTTATAGTTTTTACACCTGTATTGGACTGGGAAACGGTTTCTAGTTTATCTCCTGATAATGTTGTTACATTCTAGAACAAAATATTTTAATCGTGTTAATGTTTTCATCTGGTACCTGCAATTAATTTAAAGTTAGTAAAATTTGTTGTTATAGAAATGTGAAATAATTAATAGTAAATATGAACATTACATGACTTTATAATGATCCTTGTAAAAACATAACGTTTTATTAGAACTCAGAACTTTAAAGTATGAAAATCATAGTTTTCATCAAAATCTATCAAATAATATATATTTTTTTTAATTGGCAGGTAAATATACCAGCTCATAAGTCTGCAACTGTCATGGCTAAAATTGACAAATTGAACTAGAGCTGTTCCCCTAATCACCTATCTTTAAAAAATCGAACAAGGTCAAATGGTTATTTTGCAGAGTTCAAGAAATTATATTTTTGGAATGCTTTAAGTAGTTTGGAAACCATTGGACTAAGTGTATCAAGCTAATAGGAGACTATTTTATAAAATCTTTCATTTTAAAATCCCTGAATTTTCAAACAGTCCTCCTGTTTTTAAAGATATAGACTGTTTAAATTGTGTAGAGATATTACAAAGGTATGGCAATTACTTCTGAGCATTTTCTTCTATGAGAGAAAATGGAGCTCAAATCAAAGTGGGGAAAACTGAGGGGCAACTACCATTTACAAGAATAGAGTTGGAAATGCAATGTACTAAATGATGAATCAATTATCTGTTGGCAAGCATTAAAAGCAAGAATGGTTGAACTCCTTATCATCAGTTTAGAATGTTTTATATATAATATTTTTGATAAAAGAAATAGCAGTTAAAAAAACCATTCTTTAAAAAAATAAAATAGAAATAGGCCAAATTAAAAATGTTCTTTGTATCAAAAAATTCTGCTTAAATTCATATACACTCAAATCATTTTTCACTTTTATTACTTAATTAAATTTGATTAGTTAGGCAAATTAAACAGTGTACCTTAAGAACTACTCCTCCACTTGGCATTATTTCGTCATACTCTTCTCCAAGTTTAAATTTTATTTCTGAGCTTCTAACAAGTGTTTTAGTTCCAATTGTCCATATACCGTCTTCATTTTCAGATATTATTACAGTTGGGTTACTCATAGACATCATTTTGCGGGCTATATATGGAACGCCTATAAAATACATCCCAATAAAAAAAGTCAAACAATAGCATCAAATATTGAAATATTTTTAACTAATGATTCAAACTACTAATTAAAATAGTAGGTATCATGATGAAGAAAAATTTATAATTAATCATTTTAGTTTAATGACATCATTTATGATGGGTTTTAAGTTCAGAAGACCAGAAAAAAAATTGATAACCAAATAACCTTGATCACAATGATTTTTATATTACACAAAGACAGATAAGCTAAAGAAAACATAGATAAGGAATTGATTTACAATAAACATTATACAATGTTAAATAAGACCAATCACATTCAAGAATGTTATTTAATTTTCTTCCATATATTACTTAGTGAACCACCTATATAAAATGAGAAACACTAAAGACAATAACTGAACAATCCCTCAGGGGTTAATTTAATGAGTACATGATTGGAAATCCTAACTAGATTTACACCTTTTTTCATGTAGTTTTTGGTTAGATCACTCTCTTTCCTATCAGGTCTTTCTTGACAAACTCTTGTTCTCTTTTGACACCATTAGTATTAGAGTAGAGGTGCCATACATATAATGGAAAGAGGTGAAGGACTTTCAGGATTAAGGATGAGTAAAGTCTCTTTCTTTGCTTCTTTGTAAGCAAGCTACATGATCTTTTTTCCTTAAGGTAAGATCCAATATAAATGAAAACAATTGAAGCCTCATATATATATATATATATATATATATATATATATATATATAAATCTATTGGACAATTCTATCAATCAAACTAGTTTAGAAATAAGACCATTATGGCTTCCGTTAATAAAAATTGAATTAAAAATCGGAGATAAAAATTCTTCTATTTTTTAAACAAATAAGGTTGAAATTTTGCTGCTTATTCTAAAATTGAAAATCATGATGCAATCTAAGAGGTAAACTTTGAAATTTTGATGCAACTAAACTTTGAAAGAGGTGGGAAAAGATTGCTTACCCTGATAAACAATTTTTTCTTACAATCAGTTGCTTTGTGTAATGTAAGCCTGTATATTGTGGTTTTATCTAATCATGTTTGTATTTAGTCATAGTTTAGATTTAGTCTTGTACATTGCTGGGCCTAGGTATTGGTAAGTTGGAACTTAGTGTAGGGGTCCAGCTCTACCGCACTTCATCATGCTAGTATAATTTTAAAAAGCTTTTGGGCAAATAACTTTAAAATCAGATCATAAGGAAGATTTTATCACAAGACATGGCTACCTGAAAATCCACATGCCCAGTATGTACATAACTGGAGAGGCTATGTGTAGGAAATGTGGCCGGCAAGAGGAAATTACAAAGCACCTATTCTTTGAGTGTACAAATCTTGCAAGGAAAGGATTGGGACCTTTGGGTTTTTAGATAATATCTTAAAATAACCTTGTCAAGAAGATTTTAAAATTTGTGGCATTAATGAATCTTTTAGTGGTTGATTAGGAGGTAGTACTTCATTTAGGAGTTCAATTAGCCTTTATAGCTGATGTGCGCCAGACCTTGACTGTTCAAACAGAAGTAGGAGGAATATGAGTTTAGAATAATTAATAAAGTAAACAATTAGTATCAAGATAGGATTTTAATGCAAGGACTGAAGATTTGATCACTTCTCCTAATCATAGAAATGTTATAAAGGTTGGAATTGGATTACATTTGACCTTCTTAAAAATCTCCTCCTAAACTTTGAAGTTTGATGCATATGTAGATGTTCACTAAAAGCAATAAAGTCAACCACTCATCCCCCCCCCAATTCTCTTTAATTTTACAATATTAATTAGTAGATGTATTATTTTGATAATAAAAATACCAAATCAAAATCCCATAAAAATAAAGATTTGGAACAAATATGAACGATATTTTGAATTTATTAGTGTCAAAAAAAATTGATATAAATTGGAAATACAATTAATTCAAAATCAAGATCTAAAAATTCATTAGAAATTGAATTTCATCAAAATTTACCAAAAAGAATATTTTTTTTTTTAATTTGGACAGATCTTTTGAATTTGTAGGATTACAAAAGTACAATCTAGGCTAATCATCTGATATCAAAAAACTCAAAATCTGACCCTCAGGACAACAGTAAAAATTAATTTAATCTGATTTCAAAATCAGAACATCGTGAATTTATCAATTACTACATAAAAGTTATGGGGATCATTTTGGATGTTGAGATAATGTTTAATTTTAAATCATATTCAGACCCTTATAAACATGAGGAAAATAGATCAAAGTTTCAAGAAACCGGGAGAGGAAAGATATGAAATTTTGTCTGCCATTTTGATTTTTTTAATATGAAAATATTTGTTTGGTTTTTTAGACGAAATTCGTCAATCTGCTTTTTCTAGCTAACTTATAAAACTTAATAATTTGTGGGTAGCCTACCGGTACTTTATTTGTGGGTACTTCCTTTATTGAAAATTGGTCATCAAAAAGCAACATCAATAAAATACGTGAATCGTTTATATATGGTCCTGCATTTTAAATAAATTAATTCAACATTAAATTGATGATGTATTTTTCCTTGTAACTGTATAAATATTAACTTCAATTAATAATTTTAATTAATTAATATAAAACAAATCATAATAGACAACAATCTGAATTATTAAATAAATTATATGGCCCATATAATTCTGAAGTTTTCTGTACTTACCAATTTCTGAGAAATACTCATCCAAGTTTTCATTTCTTTCATGCTTGTAGTTACCTTTAACTTGAACCATTATTCACTTGTACCAACTCTTAATAAAAAACTTGTATTTAATGTAGATTGTCTGTATACTTTATTATGGATTACAGACAGGAATACTATTTTGATTTAACTTCCATAAAGCTAATGTTATCTCTCGTCTAGAAGTGCTTCACCTCACCTGACTATAAAAGATTTAACGACCAAGTCTTATTGCGTAATACAAATCAACCGTTTACGTTTCAAGGGCAATATTATGAATACATTTTAAATGAGTCATTTATAGCCAAAGGAAATCTTCGTTCATATATTAACAAACAGCATAATCTAGGAATGTTTGTTTGCGCATGCGCAGATGACATACAATGAATAATTTTATTATAGTTAGTGATTGAAGTAATAGTGAAAGTAGTGATAGCTTATCACTAATCATAGCGATTTAACCAGTGTTATACCCATAAAATTTCTTAAAAAAGATTATGATATAAAATCACATTCCCGAAACATGTTAATTAAAAAGAAAAGCATCCTGTTTTGCTAAGTTTGTTTTCTGTAAAAGTGCAGCACTTCCTGGCATGAAGATTTATTTTGGACTTGAATTATAAGTTAATAGTTCGTTTGTTTGCCGCTAGGCATCATGTTAAAAAACGAAGGAAAACTATGATCATAATCTGTAAAATTTAATTTTGATAAAAATGCCGTAACTCAAAAATTACTACGAATATCCAAATTTTACAAACATTACTGGTTTCTACTCATCATTCAAAACTCTAAATTTCACTGATTTTTAGGACAAATTTAAGAGTGGTCATCGTCGGCCTAGCGATTTTGCAAAAGATAAAAACATTAGTTATAGACAAATAATTTCTCAAAAACTATAAGAGATATTTCCAATTTGAAAAAAGCACAAGAAACTATGAATTTTTGTCTTTTTTCTCTCAAACTTTCATATAATTCAAAAGAAGCGTTACTGAGATTCAATTCTGCATCTTTTGACACCCATATCATTGGATTAAAAAAATTTTGATCTTTTTTGAAAAAAATTTAAACTGCAATTTCTCGGAAACCCTTAGAGATTTCAGAACGATGTTTTCAGGGTTTACTCTCTTTTCAATTCTGCATCTTTTGATGTGTATATCATTAGTATTGGTAAATGTTGAAATTTTTACTAAAAATGCGATAAAAATGAAAAAATATTAAAAATTTTGAAATTTTAATAGCACCCCTCGACTCCAAATTTATTTCTGCTTCTATTAAGCTATAGAAACATTGAAAATTCGAAAACTCACTTTTTGGCTTAAAAAAGTTGTAAGGGGGTACCTTACTATTTTGCAAAGTTGGAAAATTGGCCGTTTTCACGAATTAATTACTCAGAAACTATAAGGGATATTTACGAATTGAAAAAACCACAGTAAAATTTGAACTTTCTTCTTTCTTCATCTAAAAGTTCATATCATTACGATGTATAGTTAGTGAGCTACAGGAGTTTTAAAAAGGTATTGCAAGTGGCGAAACGTGAAATGTTCAAATCTGGTATTTTTATTGACATATAAAATGCTATAACTCTTAAACCATTTGAGATGTCAAAGTGATTTTTTCAGGGTTGATTCTCCTATCAATTCTGCATCTTTGACACCTATATCATTGGATTAAAAAAATTATGATCTTTTTTGAAAAAAATTTAAACTGCAATTTCTCGGAAACCCTTAGAGATTTCAGAACGATGTTTTCAGGGTTTACTCTCTTTTCAATTCTGCATCTTTTGATGTGCATATCATTAGTATTGGTAAATGTTGAAATTTTTACTAAAAATGCGATAAAAATGAAAAAATATTAAAAATTTTGAAATTTTAATAGCACCCCTCGACTCCAAATTTGTAACTTACTATTTTGCAAAGTTGGATAATTGGCCATTTTCACGAATTAATTACTCAGAAACTATAAGGGATATTTACGAATTGAAAAAACCACAGTAAAATTTGAACTTTCTTCTTTCTTCATCTAAAAGTTCATATCATTACGATGTATAGTTAGTGAGCTACAGGAGTTTTAAAAAGGTATTGCAAGTGGCGAAACGTGAAATGTTCAAATCTGCTATTATTATTGACATATAAAATGCTATAACTCTTAAACCATTTGAGATGTCTAAGTGATTTTTTCAGGGTTTATTCTCCTTACAATTCTGCATCTTTTGATACCCATATCATTGGTTTAAAAAAAATTAGATTTTTTTCAGAAATAAAATTAACTGCAATTTCTCGGAAACCCTTAGAGATGTCAAAAAGATTTATTCAAGGTTTACTCTCTTTTCAATTCTGCATCTTTTGATGTGTATATCATTAGTATTGGTAAATGTTGAAATTTTTACTAAAAATGCGATAAAAATGAAAAAATATTAAAAATTTTGAAATTTTAATAGCACCCCTCGACTCCAAATTTATTTCTGCTTCTATTAAGCTATAGAAACATTGAAAATTCAAAAACTCACTTTTTGGCTTAAAAAAGTTGCAAGGGGGGTACCTTACTATTTTGCAAAGTTGGATAATTGGCCATTTTCACGAATTAATTACTCATAAACTATAAGGGATATTTACGAATTGAAAAAACCACAGTAAAATTTGAACTTTCTTCTTTCTTCATCTAAAAGTTCATATCATTACGATGTATAGTTAGTGAGCTACAGGAGTTTTAAAAAGTTATTGCAAGTGGCGAAACGTGAAATGTTTAAATCTGTTATTTTTATTGACATATAAAATGCTATAACTCTTAAACCATTTGAGATGTCAAAGTGATTCTTTTCAGGGTTTATTCTCCTATCAATTCTGCATCTTTTGACACCCATATCATTGGATTAAAAAAATTTTGATCTTTTTTGAAAAAAATTTAAACTGCAATTTCTCGGAAACCCTTAGAGATTTCAGAACGATGTTTTCAGGGTTTACTCTCTTTTCAATTCTGCATCTTTTGATGTGTATATCATTAGTATTGGTAAATGTTGAAATTTTTACTAAAAATGCGATAAAAATGAAAAAATATTAAAAATTTTGAAATTTTAATAGCACCCCTCGACTCCAAATTTATTTCTGCTTCTATTAAGCTATAGAAACATTGAAAATTCAAAAACTCACTTTTTGGCTTAAAAAAGTTGTAAGGGGGGTACCTTACTATTTTGCAAAGTTGGATAATTGGCCGTTTTCACGAATTAATTACTCATAAACTATAAGGGATATTTACGAATTGAAAAAACCACAGTAAAATTTGAACTTTCTTCTTTCTTCATCTAAAAGTTCATATCATTACGATGTATAGTTAGTGAGCTACAGGAGTTTTAAAAAGGTATTGCAAGTGGCGAAACGTGAAATGTTAAAATCTGCTATTATTATTGACATATAAAATGCTATAACTCTTAAACCATTTGAGATGTCTAAGTGATTTTTTCAGGGTTTATTCTCCTTACAATTCTGCATCTTTTGATACCCATATCATTGGTTTAAAAAAAATTAGATTTTTTTCAGAAATAAAATTAACTGCAATTTCTCGGAAACCCTTAGAGATGTCAAAAAGATTTATTCAAGGTTTACTCTCTTTTCAATTCTGCATCTTTTGATGTGTATATCATTAGTATTGGTAAATGTTGAAATTTTTACTAAAAATGCGATAAAAATGAAAAAATATTAAAAATTTTGAAATTTTAATAGCACCCCTCGACTCCAAATTTATTTCTGCTTCTATTAAGCTATAGAAACATTGAAAATTCAAAAACTCACTTTTTGGCTTAAAAAAGTTGCAAGGGGGGTACCTTACTATTTTGCAAAGTTGGATAATTGGCCATTTTCACGAATTAATTACTCATAAACTATAAGGGATATTTACGAATTGAAAAAACCACAGTAAAATTTGAACTTTCTTCTTTCTTCATCTAAAAGTTCATATCATTACGATGTATAGTTAGTGAGCTACAGGAGTTTTAAAAAGGTATTGCAAGTGGCGAAACGTGAAATGTTAAAATCTGCTATTATTATTGACATATAAAATGCTATAACTCTTAAACCATTTGAGATGTCTAAGTGATTTTTTCAGGGTTTATTCTCCTTACAATTCTGCATCTTTTGATACCCATATCATTGGTTTAAAAAAAAATTGATTTTTTTCAGAAATAAAATTAACTGCAATTTCTCGGAAACCCTTAGAGATGTCAAAAAGATTTATTCAAGGTTTACTCTCTTTTCAATTCTGCATCTTTTGATGTGTATATCATTAGTATTGGTAAATGTTGAAATTTTTACTAAAAATGCGATAAAAATGAAAAAATATTAAAAATTTTGAAATTTTAATAGCACCCCTCGACTCCAAATTTATTTCTGCTTCTATTAAGCTATAGAAACATTGAAAATTCAAAAACTCACTTTTTGGCTTAAAAAAGTTGTAAGGGGGGTACCTTACTATTTTGCAAAGTTGGATAATTGGCCGTTTTCACGAATTAATTACTCATAAACTATAAGGGATATTTACGAATTGAAAAAACCACAGTAAAATTTGAACTTTCTTCTTTCTTCATCTAAAAGTTCATATCATTACGATGTATAGTTAGTGAGCTACAGGAGTTTTAAAAAGGTATTGCAAGTGGCGAAACGTGAAATGTTAAAATCTGCTATTATTATTGACATATAAAATGCTATAACTCTTAAACCATTTGAGATGTCTAAGTGATTTTTTCAGGGTTTATTCTCCTTACAATTCTGCATCTTTTGATACCCATATCATTGGTTTAAAAAAAATTAGATTTTTTTCAGAAATAAAATTAACTGCAATTTCTCGGAAACCCTTAGAGATGTCAAAAAGATTTATTCAAGGTTTACTCTCTTTTCAATTCTGCATCTTTTGATGTGTATATCATTAGTATTGGTAAATGTTGAAATTTTTACTAAAAATGCGATAAAAATGAAAAAATATTAAAAATTTTGAAATTTTAATAGCACCCCTCGACTCCAAATTTAATTCTGCTTCTATTAAGCTATAGAAACATTGAAAATTCAAAAACTCACTTTTTGGCTTAAAAAAGTTGCAAGGGGGGTACCTTACTATTTTGCAAAGTTGGATAATTGGCCATTTTCACGAATTAATTACTCATAAACTATAAGGGATATTTACGAATTGAAAAAACCACAGTAAAATTTGAACTTTCTTCTTTCTTCATCTAAAAGTTCATATCATTACGATGTATAGTTAGTGAGCTACAGGAGTTCTAGCCTTTTGATGCCCACGCCCGTATATATGCGAGCAGACGACTGCCCTGCCAGCAGCCTACGCCCGCATATATGCGAGTTGGCGTCAGCTGTTTTATATCTCATTTTATTGCGTGTTAGCGGTTATACTGCTATGACGTATTTGGTATTGAACTGTTCAGCAGAATGCAGGGAAATGAGAGGTAATTTTTGTTTTAGTGCGTCTTAGTCTGCATCACTGCAATATCCGGTTCACTTTCGTTATTTCGCCAGCTGTCACTGTATAGCTGTGGTAGCTTCTTTTGTTGTTGTTGTGTCTTGATAAACAAACAAAATGTCTAATTTGCGTGAATGTGAAAATTATGGAGTATTTATCTCGTGATGATTTTAGTGATTTTTTAGACAGTGATAGTGATAATGACGAGATAATACGTAGTGTAGTGACGTGTTCAAATAGTGTAGTTGAAAATGTTCCTGGACCTTCAGGCGATGCACCGACACATTCTAACCTATATGACAATCCAATTCCTGTCCCAAGTGTTGTAAATAGTGAAACATATAATTGTAATAAATATAAGAGTACTGAAAACTATGTACCAAAAACATATATAGCTTGTATATTTGTTCTTTTTTAATTTAATGTAAAAGCTACAATAAACAGTGTGAAAATCTGCATTTTTTACTTTAACGTTTGTTTACATTTTTGCATATAAGTTATAATATTTTTTATGATATATGTCTATATATATATACATTTTTATGTAGGGAATTAAATTTCCTACAAAATGTATGTAACGATTTTACAATAAAAAAAAAATTATAACTTTACTTTTGAAATTTCAATAAAAAATTTAAAAAAATAAAAATAAAGTAAAAAATAATAATAATTTGGCCTAGATAATGTAACTTTTTATACCATTTTCATATTCCCCTGTTCTTTCTGAACAAAAAAAATATTACATTGATAGGTTTGCTTCATATTTAGATTTTATATGAATTTTCATAATAATGTCTGCAAATTTGCGAAAAATACCCGGGCTGGAGCTTGTATTATACTGATCATAAGTCGGGCATCAAAAGGCTAGAAAGTTATTGCAAGTGGCGAAACGTGAAATGTTTAAATCTGTTATTTTTATTGACATATAAAATGCTATAACTCTTAAACCATTTGAGATGTCAAAGTGATTCTTTTCAGGGTTTATTCTCCTATCAATTCTGCATCTTTTGACACCCATATCATTGGATTAAAAAAATTTTGATCTTTTTTGAAAAAAATTTAAACTGCAATTTCTCGGAAACCCTTAGAGATTTCAGAACGATGTTTTCAGGGTTTACTCTCTTTTCAATTCTGCATCTTTTGATGTGTATATCATTAGTATTGGTAAATGTTGAAATTTTTACTAAAAATGCGATAAAAATGAAAAAATATTAAAAATTTTGAAATTTTAATAGCACCCCTCGACTCCAAATTTATTTCTGCTTCTATTAAGCTATAGAAACATTGAAAATTCAAAAACTCACTTTTTGGCTTAAAAAAGTTGTAAGGGGGGTACCTTACTATTTTGCAAAGTTGGATAATTGGCCATTTTCACGAATTAATTACTCATAAACTATAAGGGATATTTACGAATTGAAAAAACCACAGTAAAATTTGAACTTTCTTCTTTCTTCATCTAAAAGTTCATATCATTACGATGTATAGTTAGTGAGCTACAGGAGTTTTAAAAAGGTATTGCAAGTGGCGAAACGTGAAATGTTTAAATCTGGTATTTTTATTGACATATAAAATGCTATAACTCTTAAACCATTTGAGATGTCAAAGTGATTTTTTTCAGGGTTTATTCTCCTATCAATTCTGCATCTTTTGACACCCATATCATTGGATTAAAAAAATTTTGATCTTTTTTGAAAAAAATTTAAACTGCAATTTCTCGGAAACCCTTAGAGATTTCAGAACGATGTTTTCAGGCTTTACTCTCTTTTCAATTCTGCATCTTTTGATGTGTATATCATTAGTATTGGTAAATGTTGAAATTTTTACTAAAAATGCGATAAAAATGAAAAAATATTAAAAATTTTGAAATTTTAATAGCACCCCTCGACTCCAAATTTATTTCTGCTTCTATTAAGCTATAGAAACATTGAAAATTCAAAAACTCACTTTTTGGCTTAAAAAAGTTGTAAGGGGGGTACCTTACTATTTTGCAAAGTTGGATAATTGGCCGTTTTCACGAATTAATTACTCATAAACTATAAGGGATATTTACGAATTGAAAAAACCACAGTAAAATTTGAACTTTCTTCTTTCTTCATCTAAAAGTTCATATCATTACGATGTATAGTTAGTGAGCTACAGGAGTTTTAAAAAGGTATTGCAAGTGGCGAAACGTGAAATGTTAAAATCTGCTATTATTATTGACATATAAAATGCTATAACTCTTAAACCATTTGAGATGTCTAAGTGATTTTTTCAGGGTTTATTCTCCTTACAATTCTGCATCTTTTGATACCCATATCATTGGTTTAAAAAAAATTAGATTTTTTTCAGAAATAAAATTAACTGCAATTTCTCGGAAACCCTTAGAGATGTCAAAAAGATTTATTCAAGGTTTACTCTCTTTTCAATTCTGCATCTTTTGATGTGTATATCATTAGTATTGGTAAATGTTGAAATTTTTACTAAAAATGCGATAAAAATGAAAAAATATTAAAAATTTTGAAATTTTAATAGCACCCCTCGACTCCAAATTTATTTCTGCTTCTATTAAGCTATAGAAACATTGAAAATTCAAAAACTCACTTTTTGGCTTAAAAAAGTTGCAAGGGGGGTACCTTACTATTTTGCAAAGTTGGATAATTGGCCATTTTCACGAATTAATTACTCATAAACTATAAGGGATATTTACGAATTGAAAAAACCACAGTAAAATTTGAACTTTCTTCTTTCTTCATCTAAAAGTTCATATCATTACGATGTATAGTTAGTGAGCTACAGGAGTTTTAAAAAGGTATTGCAAGTGGCGAAACGTGAAATGTTAAAATCTGCTATTATTATTGACATATAAAATGCTATAACTCTTAAACCATTTGAGATGTCTAAGTGATTTTTTCAGGGTTTATTCTCCTTACAATTCTGCATCTTTTGATACCCATATCATTGGTTTAAAAAAAATTAGATTTTTTTCAGAAATAAAATTAACTGCAATTTCTCGGAAACCCTTAGAGATGTCAAAAAGATTTATTCAAGGTTTACTCTCTTTTCAATTCTGCATCTTTTGATGTGTATATCATTAGTATTGGTAAATGTTGAAATTTTTACTAAAAATGCGATAAAAATGAAAAAATATTAAAAATTTTGAAATTTTAATAGCACCCCTCGACTCCAAATTTATTTCTGCTTCTATTAAGCTATAGAAACATTGAAAATTCAAAAACTCACTTTTTGGCTTAAAAAAGTTGCAAGGGGGGTACCTTACTATTTTGCAAAGTTGGATAATTGGCCATTTTCACGAATTAATTACTCATAAACTATAAGGGATATTTACGAATTGAAAAAACCACAGTAAAATTTGAACTTTCTTCTTTCTTCATCTAAAAGTTCATATCATTACGATGTATAGTTAGTGAGCTACAGGAGTTTTAAAAAGTTATTGCAAGTGGCGAAACGTGAAATGTTTAAATCTGTTATTTTTATTGACATATAAAATGCTATAACTCTTAAACCATTTGAGATGTCAAAGTGATTCTTTTCAGGGTTTATTCTCCTATCAATTCTGCATCTTTTGACACCCATATCATTGGATTAAAAAAATTTTGATCTTTTTTGAAAAAAATTTAAACTGCAATTTCTCGGAAACCCTTAGAGATTTCAGAACGATGTTTTCAGGGTTTACTCTCTTTTCAATTCTGCATCTTTTGATGTGTATATCATTAGTATTGGTAAATGTTGAAATTTTTACTAAAAATGCGATAAAAATGAAAAAATATTAAAAATTTTGAAATTTTAATAGCACCCCTCGACTCCAAATTTATTTCTGCTTCTATTAAGCTATAGAAACATTGAAAATTCAAAAACTCACTTTTTGGCTTAAAAAAGTTGTAAGGGGGGTACCTTACTATTTTGCAAAGTTGGATAATTGGCCGTTTTCACGAATTAATTACTCATAAACTATAAGGGATATTTACGAATTGAAAAAACCACAGTAAAATTTGAACTTTCTTCTTTCTTCATCTAAAAGTTCATATCATTACGATGTATAGTTAGTGAGCTACAGGAGTTTTAAAAAGGTATTGCAAGTGGCGAAACGTGAAATGTTAAAATCTGCTATTATTATTGACATATAAAATGCTATAACTCTTAAACCATTTGAGATGTCTAAGTGATTTTTTCAGGGTTTATTCTCCTTACAATTCTGCATCTTTTGATACCCATATCATTGGTTTAAAAAAAATTAGATTTTTTTCAGAAATAAAATTAACTGCAATTTCTCGGAAACCCTTAGAGATGTCAAAAAGATTTATTCAAGGTTTACTCTCTTTTCAATTCTGCATCTTTTGATGTGTATATCATTAGTATTGGTAAATGTTGAAATTTTTACTAAAAATGCGATAAAAATGAAAAAATATTAAAAATTTTGAAATTTTAATAGCACCCCTCGACTCCAAATTTATTTCTGCTTCTATTAAGCTATAGAAACATTGAAAATTCAAAAACTCACTTTTTGGCTTAAAAAAGTTGCAAGGGGGGTACCTTACTATTTTGCAAAGTTGGATAATTGGCCATTTTCACGAATTAATTACTCATAAACTATAAGGGATATTTACGAATTGAAAAAACCACAGTAAAATTTGAACTTTCTTCTTTCTTCATCTAAAAGTTCATATCATTACGATGTATAGTTAGTGAGCTACAGGAGTTTTAAAAAGGTATTGCAAGTGGCGAAACGTGAAATGTTAAAATCTGCTATTATTATTGACATATAAAATGCTATAACTCTTAAACCATTTGAGATGTCTAAGTGATTTTTTCAGGGTTTATTCTCCTTACAATTCTGCATCTTTTGATACCCATATCATTGGTTTAAAAAAAATTAGATTTTTTTCAGAAATAAAATTAACTGCAATTTCTCGGAAACCCTTAGAGATGTCAAAAAGATTTATTCAAGGTTTACTCTCTTTTCAATTCTGCATCTTTTGATGTGTATATCATTAGTATTGGTAAATGTTGAAATTTTTACTAAAAATGCGATAAAAATGAAAAAATATTAAAAATTTTGAAATTTTAATAGCACCCCTCGACTCCAAATTTAATTCTGCTTCTATTAAGCTATAGAAACATTGAAAATTCAAAAACTCACTTTTTGGCTTAAAAAAGTTGCAAGGGGGGTACCTTACTATTTTGCAAAGTTGGATAATTGGCCATTTTCACGAATTAATTACTCATAAACTATAAGGGATATTTACGAATTGAAAAAACCACAGTAAAATTTGAACTTTCTTCTTTCTTCATCTAAAAGTTCATATCATTACGATGTATAGTTAGTGAGCTACAGGAGTTTTAAAAAGTTATTGCAAGTGGCGAAACGTGAAATGTTTAAATCTGTTATTTTTATTGACATATAAAATGCTATAACTCTTAAACCATTTGAGATGTCAAAGTGATTCTTTTCAGGGTTTATTCTCCTATCAATTCTGCATCTTTTGACACCCATATCATTGGATTAAAAAAATTTTGATCTTTTTTGAAAAAAATTTAAACTGCAATTTCTCGGAAACCCTTAGAGATTTCAGAACGATGTTTTCAGGGTTTACTCTCTTTTCAATTCTGCATCTTTTGATGTGTATATCATTAGTATTGGTAAATGTTGAAATTTTTACTAAAAATGCGATAAAAATGAAAAAATATTAAAAATTTTGAAATTTTAATAGCACCCCTCGACTCCAAATTTATTTCTGCTTCTATTAAGCTATAGAAACATTGAAAATTCAAAAACTCACTTTTTGGCTTAAAAAAGTTGTAAGGGGGGACCTTACTATTTTGCAAAGTTGGATAATTGGCCATTTTCACGAATTAATTACTCATAAACTATAAGGGATATTTACGAATTGAAAAAACCACAGTAAAATTTGAACTTTCTTCTTTCTTCATCTAAAAGTTCATATCATTACGATGTATAGTTAGTGAGCTACAGGAGTTTTAAAAAGGTATTGCAAGTGGCGAAACGTGAAATGTTTAAATCTGTTATTTTTATTGACATATAAAATGCTATAACTCTTAAACCATTTGAGATGTCAAAGTGATTTTTTTCAGGGTTTATTCTCCTATCAATTCTGCATCTTTTGACACCCATATCATTGGATTAAAAAAATTTTGATCTTTTTTGAAAAAAATTTAAACTGCAATTTCTCGGAAACCCTTAGAGATTTCAGAACGATGTTTTCAGGGTTTACTCTCTTTTCAATTCTGCATCTTTTGATGTGTATATCATTAGTATTGGTAAATGTTGAAATTTTTACTAAAAATGCGATAAAAATGAAAAAATATTAAAAATTTTGAAATTTTAATAGCACCCCTCGACTCCAAATTTATTTCTGCTTCTATTAAGCTATAGAAACATTGAAAATTCAAAAACTCACTTTTTGGCTTAAAAAAGTTGCAAGGGGGGTACCTTACTATTTTGCAAAGTTGGATAATTGGCCATTTTCACGAATTAATTACTCATAAACTATAAGGGATATTTACGAATTGAAAAAACCACAGTAAAATTTGAACTTTCTTCTTTCTTCATCTAAAAGTTCATATCATTACGATGTATAGTTAGTGAGCTACAGGAGTTTTAAAAAGTTATTGCAAGTGGCGAAACGTGAAATGTTAAAATCTGCTATTATTATTGACATATAAAATGCTATAACTCTTAAACCATTTGAGATGTCTAAGTGATTTTTTCAGGGTTTATTCTCCTTACAATTCTGCATCTTTTGATACCCATATCATTGGTTTAAAAAAAATTTGATTTTTTTCAGAAATAAAATTAACTGCAATTTCTCGGAAACCCTTAGAGATGTCAAAAAGATTTATTCAAGGTTTACTCTCTTTTCAATTCTGCATCTTTTGATGTGTATATCATTAGTATTGGTAAATGTTGAAATTTTTACTAAAAATGCGATAAAAATGAAAAAATATTAAAAATTTTGAAATTTCAATAAAAAATTTAAAAAAATAAAAATAAAGTAAAAAATAATAATAATTTGGCCTAGATAATGTAACTTTTTATACCATTTTCATATTCCCCTGTTCTTTCTGAACAAAAAAAATATTACATTGATAGGTTTGCTTCATATTTAGATTTTATATGAATTTTCATAATAATGTCTGCAAATTTGCGAAAAATACCCGGGCTGGAGCTTGTATTATACTGATCATAAGTCGGGCATCAAAAGGCTAGAAAGTTATTGCAAGTGGCGAAACGTGAAATGTTTAAATCTGTTATTTTTATTGACATATAAAATGCTATAACTCTTAAACCATTTGAGATGTCAAAGTGATTCTTTTCAGGGTTTATTCTCCTATCAATTCTGCATCTTTTGACACCCATATCATTGGATTAAAAAAATTTTGATCTTTTTTGAAAAAAATTTAAACTGCAATTTCTCGGAAACCCTTAGAGATTTCAGAACGATGTTTTCAGGGTTTACTCTCTTTTCAATTCTGCATCTTTTGATGTGTATATCATTAGTATTGGTAAATGTTGAAATTTTTACTAAAAATGCGATAAAAATGAAAAAATATTAAAAATTTTGAAATTTTAATAGCACCCCTCGACTCCAAATTTATTTCTGCTTCTATTAAGCTATAGAAACATTGAAAATTCAAAAACTCACTTTTTGGCTTAAAAAAGTTGTAAGGGGGGTACCTTACTATTTTGCAAAGTTGGATAATTGGCCATTTTCACGAATTAATTACTCATAAACTATAAGGGATATTTACGAATTGAAAAAACCACAGTAAAATTTGAACTTTCTTCTTTCTTCATCTAAAAGTTCATATCATTACGATGTATAGTTAGTGAGCTACAGGAGTTTTAAAAAGGTATTGCAAGTGGCGAAACGTGAAATGTTTAAATCTGGTATTTTTATTGACATATAAAATGCTATAACTCTTAAACCATTTGAGATGTCAAAGTGATTTTTTTCAGGGTTTATTCTCCTATCAATTCTGCATCTTTTGACACCCATATCATTGGATTAAAAAAATTTTGATCTTTTTTGAAAAAAATTTAAACTGCAATTTCTCGGAAACCCTTAGAGATTTCAGAACGATGTTTTCAGGCTTTACTCTCTTTTCAATTCTGCATCTTTTGATGTGTATATCATTAGTATTGGTAAATGTTGAAATTTTTACTAAAAATGCGATAAAAATGAAAAAATATTAAAAATTTTGAAATTTTAATAGCACCCCTCGACTCCAAATTTATTTCTGCTTCTATTAAGCTATAGAAACATTGAAAATTCAAAAACTCACTTTTTGGCTTAAAAAAGTTGTAAGGGGGGTACCTTACTATTTTGCAAAGTTGGATAATTGGCCGTTTTCACGAATTAATTACTCATAAACTATAAGGGATATTTACGAATTGAAAAAACCACAGTAAAATTTGAACTTTCTTCTTTCTTCATCTAAAAGTTCATATCATTACGATGTATAGTTAGTGAGCTACAGGAGTTTTAAAAAGGTATTGCAAGTGGCGAAACGTGAAATGTTAAAATCTGCTATTATTATTGACATATAAAATGCTATAACTCTTAAACCATTTGAGATGTCTAAGTGATTTTTTCAGGGTTTATTCTCCTTACAATTCTGCATCTTTTGATACCCATATCATTGGTTTAAAAAAAATTAGATTTTTTTCAGAAATAAAATTAACTGCAATTTCTCGGAAACCCTTAGAGATGTCAAAAAGATTTATTCAAGGTTTACTCTCTTTTCAATTCTGCATCTTTTGATGTGTATATCATTAGTATTGGTAAATGTTGAAATTTTTACTAAAAATGCGATAAAAATGAAAAAATATTAAAAATTTTGAAATTTTAATAGCACCCCTCGACTCCAAATTTATTTCTGCTTCTATTAAGCTATAGAAACATTGAAAATTCAAAAACTCACTTTTTGGCTTAAAAAAGTTGTAAGGGGGGTACCTTACTATTTTGCAAAGTTGGATAATTGGCCATTTTCACGAATTAATTACTCATAAACTATAAGGGATATTTACGAATTGAAAAAACCACAGTAAAATTTGAACTTTCTTCTTTCTTCATCTAAAAGTTCATATCATTACGATGTATAGTTAGTGAGCTACAGGAGTTTTAAAAAGGTATTGCAAGTGGCGAAACGTGAAATGTTTAAATCTGGTATTTTTATTGACATATAAAATGCTATAACTCTTAAACCATTTGAGATGTCAAAGTGATTTTTTTCAGGGTTTATTCTCCTATCAATTCTGCATCTTTTGACACCCATATCATTGGATTAAAAAAATTTTGATCTTTTTTGAAAAAAATTTAAACTGCAATTTCTCGGAAACCCTTAGAGATTTCAGAACGATGTTTTCAGGGTTTACTCTCTTTTCAATTCTGCATCTTTTGATGTGTATATCATTAGTATTGGTAAATGTTGAAATTTTTACTAAAAATGCGATAAAAATGAAAAAATATTAAAAATTTTGAAATTTTAATAGCACCCCTCGACTCCAAATTTATTTCTGCTTCTATTAAGCTATAGAAACATTGAAAATTCAAAAACTCACTTTTTGGCTTAAAAAAGTTGCAAGGGGGGTACCTTACTATTTTGCAAAGTTGGATAATTGGCCATTTTCACGAATTAATTACTCATAAACTATAAGGGATATTTACGAATTGAAAAAACCACAGTAAAATTTGAACTTTCTTCTTTCTTCATCTAAAAGTTCATATCATTACGATGTATAGTTAGTGAGCTACAGGAGTTTTAAAAAGTTATTGCAAGTGGCGAAACGTGAAATGTTAAAATCTGCTATTATTATTGACATATAAAATGCTATAACTCTTAAACCATTTGAGATGTCTAAGTGATTTTTTCAGGGTTTATTCTCCTTACAATTCTGCATCTTTTGATACCCATATCATTGGTTTAAAAAAAATTTGATTTTTTTCAGAAATAAAATTAACTGCAATTTCTCGGAAACCCTTAGAGATGTCAAAAAGATTTATTCAAGGTTTACTCTCTTTTCAATTCTGCATCTTTTGATGTGTATATCATTAGTATTGGTAAATGTTGAAATTTTTACTAAAAATGCGATAAAAATGAAAAAATATTAAAAATTTTGAAATTTCAATAAAAAATTTAAAAAAATAAAAATAAAGTAAAAAATAATAATAATTTGGCCTAGATAATGTAACTTTTTATACCATTTTCATATTCCCCTGTTCTTTCTGAACAAAAAAAATATTACATTGATAGGTTTGCTTCATATTTAGATTTTATATGAATTTTCATAATAATGTCTGCAAATTTGCGAAAAATACCCGGGCTGGAGCTTGTATTATACTGATCATAAGTCGGGCATCAAAAGGCTAGAAAGTTATTGCAAGTGGCGAAACGTGAAATGTTTAAATCTGTTATTTTTATTGACATATAAAATGCTATAACTCTTAAACCATTTGAGATGTCAAAGTGATTCTTTTCAGGGTTTATTCTCCTATCAATTCTGCATCTTTTGACACCCATATCATTGGATTAAAAAAATTTTGATCTTTTTTGAAAAAAATTTAAACTGCAATTTCTCGGAAACCCTTAGAGATTTCAGAACGATGTTTTCAGGGTTTACTCTCTTTTCAATTCTGCATCTTTTGATGTGTATATCATTAGTATTGGTAAATGTTGAAATTTTTACTAAAAATGCGATAAAAATGAAAAAATATTAAAAATTTTGAAATTTTAATAGCACCCCTCGACTCCAAATTTATTTCTGCTTCTATTAAGCTATAGAAACATTGAAAATTCAAAAACTCACTTTTTGGCTTAAAAAAGTTGTAAGGGGGGTACCTTACTATTTTGCAAAGTTGGATAATTGGCCATTTTCACGAATTAATTACTCATAAACTATAAGGGATATTTACGAATTGAAAAAACCACAGTAAAATTTGAACTTTCTTCTTTCTTCATCTAAAAGTTCATATCATTACGATGTATAGTTAGTGAGCTACAGGAGTTTTAAAAAGGTATTGCAAGTGGCGAAACGTGAAATGTTTAAATCTGGTATTTTTATTGACATATAAAATGCTATAACTCTTAAACCATTTGAGATGTCAAAGTGATTTTTTTCAGGGTTTATTCTCCTATCAATTCTGCATCTTTTGACACCCATATCATTGGATTAAAAAAATTTTGATCTTTTTTGAAAAAAATTTAAACTGCAATTTCTCGGAAACCCTTAGAGATTTCAGAACGATGTTTTCAGGCTTTACTCTCTTTTCAATTCTGCATCTTTTGATGTGTATATCATTAGTATTGGTAAATGTTGAAATTTTTACTAAAAATGCGATAAAAATGAAAAAATATTAAAAATTTTGAAATTTTAATAGCACCCCTCGACTCCAAATTTATTTCTGCTTCTATTAAGCTATAGAAACATTGAAAATTCAAAAACTCACTTTTTGGCTTAAAAAAGTTGTAAGGGGGGTACCTTACTATTTTGCAAAGTTGGATAATTGGCCGTTTTCACGAATTAATTACTCATAAACTATAAGGGATATTTACGAATTGAAAAAACCACAGTAAAATTTGAACTTTCTTCTTTCTTCATCTAAAAGTTCATATCATTACGATGTATAGTTAGTGAGCTACAGGAGTTTTAAAAAGGTATTGCAAGTGGCGAAACGTGAAATGTTAAAATCTGCTATTATTATTGACATATAAAATGCTATAACTCTTAAACCATTTGAGATGTCTAAGTGATTTTTTCAGGGTTTATTCTCCTTACAATTCTGCATCTTTTGATACCCATATCATTGGTTTAAAAAAAATTAGATTTTTTTCAGAAATAAAATTAACTGCAATTTCTCGGAAACCCTTAGAGATGTCAAAAAGATTTATTCAAGGTTTACTCTCTTTTCAATTCTGCATCTTTTGATGTGTATATCATTAGTATTGGTAAATGTTGAAATTTTTACTAAAAATGCGATAAAAATGAAAAAATATTAAAAATTTTGAAATTTTAATAGCACCCCTCGACTCCAAATTTATTTCTGCTTCTATTAAGCTATAGAAACATTGAAAATTCAAAAACTCACTTTTTGGCTTAAAAAAGTTGCAAGGGGTACCTTACTATTTTGCAAAGTTGGATAATTGGCCATTTTCACGAATTAATTACTCATAAACTATAAGGGATATTTACGAATTGAAAAAACCACAGTAAAATTTGAACTTTCTTCTTTCTTCATCTAAAAGTTCATATCATTACGATGTATAGTTAGTGAGCTACAGGAGTTTTAAAAAGGTATTGCAAGTGGCGAAACGTGAAATGTTAAAATCTGCTATTATTATTGACATATAAAATGCTATAACTCTTAAACCATTTGAGATGTCTAAGTGATTTTTTCAGGGTTTATTCTCCTTACAATTCTGCATCTTTTGATACCCATATCATTGGTTTAAAAAAAATTAGATTTTTTTCAGAAATAAAATTAACTGCAATTTCTCGGAAACCCTTAGAGATGTCAAAAAGATTTATTCAAGGTTTACTCTCTTTTCAATTCTGCATCTTTTGATGTGTATATCATTAGTATTGGTAAATGTTGAAATTTTTACTAAAAATGCGATAAAAATGAAAAAATATTAAAAATTTTGAAATTTTAATAGCACCCCTCGACTCCAAATTTATTTCTGCTTCTATTAAGCTATAGAAACATTGAAAATTCAAAAACTCACTTTTTGGCTTAAAAAAGTTGCAAGGGGGGTACCTTACTATTTTGCAAAGTTGGATAATTGGCCATTTTCACGAATTAATTACTCATAAACTATAAGGGATATTTACGAATTGAAAAAACCACAGTAAAATTTGAACTTTCTTCTTTCTTCATCTAAAAGTTCATATCATTACGATGTATAGTTAGTGAGCTACAGGAGTTTTAAAAAGTTATTGCAAGTGGCGAAACGTGAAATGTTTAAATCTGTTATTTTTATTGACATATAAAATGCTATAACTCTTAAACCATTTGAGATGTCAAAGTGATTCTTTTCAGGGTTTATTCTCCTATCAATTCTGCATCTTTTGACACCCATATCATTGGATTAAAAAAATTTTGATCTTTTTTGAAAAAAATTTAAACTGCAATTTCTCGGAAACCCTTAGAGATTTCAGAACGATGTTTTCAGGGTTTACTCTCTTTTCAATTCTGCATCTTTTGATGTGTATATCATTAGTATTGGTAAATGTTGAAATTTTTACTAAAAATGCGATAAAAATGAAAAAATATTAAAAATTTTGAAATTTTAATAGCACCCCTCGACTCCAAATTTATTTCTGCTTCTATTAAGCTATAGAAACATTGAAAATTCAAAAACTCACTTTTTGGCTTAAAAAAGTTGTAAGGGGGGTACCTTACTATTTTGCAAAGTTGGATAATTGGCCGTTTTCACGAATTAATTACTCATAAACTATAAGGGATATTTACGAATTGAAAAAACCACAGTAAAATTTGAACTTTCTTCTTTCTTCATCTAAAAGTTCATATCATTACGATGTATAGTTAGTGAGCTACAGGAGTTTTAAAAAGGTATTGCAAGTGGCGAAACGTGAAATGTTAAAATCTGCTATTATTATTGACATATAAAATGCTATAACTCTTAAACCATTTGAGATGTCTAAGTGATTTTTTCAGGGTTTATTCTCCTTACAATTCTGCATCTTTTGATACCCATATCATTGGTTTAAAAAAAATTAGATTTTTTTCAGAAATAAAATTAACTGCAATTTCTCGGAAACCCTTAGAGATGTCAAAAAGATTTATTCAAGGTTTACTCTCTTTTCAATTCTGCATCTTTTGATGTGTATATCATTAGTATTGGTAAATGTTGAAATTTTTACTAAAAATGCGATAAAAATGAAAAAATATTAAAAATTTTGAAATTTTAATAGCACCCCTCGACTCCAAATTTATTTCTGCTTCTATTAAGCTATAGAAACATTGAAAATTCAAAAACTCACTTTTTGGCTTAAAAAAGTTGCAAGGGGGGTACCTTACTATTTTGCAAAGTTGGATAATTGGCCATTTTCACGAATTAATTACTCATAAACTATAAGGGATATTTACGAATTGAAAAAACCACAGTAAAATTTGAACTTTCTTCTTTCTTCATCTAAAAGTTCATATCATTACGATGTATAGTTAGTGAGCTACAGGAGTTTTAAAAAGGTATTGCAAGTGGCGAAACGTGAAATGTTAAAATCTGCTATTATTATTGACATATAAAATGCTATAACTCTTAAACCATTTGAGATGTCTAAGTGATTTTTTCAGGGTTTATTCTCCTTACAATTCTGCATCTTTTGATACCCATATCATTGGTTTAAAAAAAATTAGATTTTTTTCAGAAATAAAATTAACTGCAATTTCTCGGAAACCCTTAGAGATGTCAAAAAGATTTATTCAAGGTTTACTCTCTTTTCAATTCTGCATCTTTTGATGTGTATATCATTAGTATTGGTAAATGTTGAAATTTTTACTAAAAATGCGATAAAAATGAAAAAATATTAAAAATTTTGAAATTTTAATAGCACCCCTCGACTCCAAATTTAATTCTGCTTCTATTAAGCTATAGAAACATTGAAAATTCAAAAACTCACTTTTTGGCTTAAAAAAGTTGCAAGGGGGGTACCTTACTATTTTGCAAAGTTGGATAATTGGCCATTTTCACGAATTAATTACTCATAAACTATAAGGGATATTTACGAATTGAAAAAACCACAGTAAAATTTGAACTTTCTTCTTTCTTCATCTAAAAGTTCATATCATTACGATGTATAGTTAGTGAGCTACAGGAGTTTTAAAAAGTTATTGCAAGTGGCGAAACGTGAAATGTTTAAATCTGTTATTTTTATTGACATATAAAATGCTATAACTCTTAAACCATTTGAGATGTCAAAGTGATTCTTTTCAGGGTTTATTCTCCTATCAATTCTGCATCTTTTGACACCCATATCATTGGATTAAAAAAATTTTGATCTTTTTTGAAAAAAATTTAAACTGCAATTTCTCGGAAACCCTTAGAGATTTCAGAACGATGTTTTCAGGGTTTACTCTCTTTTCAATTCTGCATCTTTTGATGTGTATATCATTAGTATTGGTAAATGTTGAAATTTTTACTAAAAATGCGATAAAAATGAAAAAATATTAAAAATTTTGAAATTTTAATAGCACCCCTCGACTCCAAATTTATTTCTGCTTCTATTAAGCTATAGAAACATTGAAAATTCAAAAACTCACTTTTTGGCTTAAAAAAGTTGTAAGGGGGGTACCTTACTATTTTGCAAAGTTGGATAATTGGCCATTTTCACGAATTAATTACTCATAAACTATAAGGGATATTTACGAATTGAAAAAACCACAGTAAAATTTGAACTTTCTTCTTTCTTCATCTAAAAGTTCATATCATTACGATGTATAGTTAGTGAGCTACAGGAGTTTTAAAAAGGTATTGCAAGTGGCGAAACGTGAAATGTTTAAATCTGGTATTTTTATTGACATATAAAATGCTATAACTCTTAAACCATTTGAGATGTCAAAGTGATTTTTTTCAGGGTTTATTCTCCTATCAATTCTGCATCTTTTGACACCCATATCATTGGATTAAAAAAATTTTGATCTTTTTTGAAAAAAATTTAAACTGCAATTTCTCGGAAACCCTTAGAGATTTCAGAACGATGTTTTCAGGGTTTACTCTCTTTTCAATTCTGCATCTTTTGATGTGTATATCATTAGTATTGGTAAATGTTGAAATTTTTACTAAAAATGCGATAAAAATGAAAAAATATTAAAAATTTTGAAATTTTAATAGCACCCCTCGACTCCAAATTTATTTCTGCTTCTATTAAGCTATAGAAACATTGAAAATTCAAAAACTCACTTTTTGGCTTAAAAAAGTTGCAAGGGGGGTACCTTACTATTTTGCAAAGTTGGATAATTGGCCATTTTCACGAATTAATTACTCATAAACTATAAGGGATATTTACGAATTGAAAAAACCACAGTAAAATTTGAACTTTCTTCTTTCTTCATCTAAAAGTTCATATCATTACGATGTATAGTTAGTGAGCTACAGGAGTTTTAAAAAGTTATTGCAAGTGGCGAAACGTGAAATGTTAAAATCTGCTATTATTATTGACATATAAAATGCTATAACTCTTAAACCATTTGAGATGTCTAAGTGATTTTTTCAGGGTTTATTCTCCTTACAATTCTGCATCTTTTGATACCCATATCATTGGTTTAAAAAAAATTTGATTTTTTTCAGAAATAAAATTAACTGCAATTTCTCGGAAACCCTTAGAGATGTCAAAAAGATTTATTCAAGGTTTACTCTCTTTTCAATTCTGCATCTTTTGATGTGTATATCATTAGTATTGGTAAATGTTGAAATTTTTACTAAAAATGCGATAAAAATGAAAAAATATTAAAAATTTTGAAATTTTAATAGCACCCCTCGACTCCAAATTTATTTCTGCTTCTATTAAGCTATAGAAACATTGAAAATTCAAAAACTCACTTTTTGGCTTAAAAAAGTTGCAAGGGGGGTACCTTACTATTTTGCAAAGTTGGATAATTGGCCGTTTTCACGAATTAATTACTCAGAAACTATAAGGGATATTTACGAATTGAAAAAACCACAGTAAAATTTGAACTTTCTTCTTTATTCATCTAAAAGTTCATATCATTACGATGTATAGTTAGTGAGCTACAGGAGTTTTAAAAAGGTATTGCAAGTGGCGAAACGTGAAATGTTCAAATCTGGTATTTTTATTGACATATAAAATGCTATAACTCTTAAACCATTTGAGATGTCAAAGTGATTTTTTTCAGGGTTTATTCTCCTATCAATTCTGCATCTTTTGACACCCATATCATTGGATTAAAAAAATTTTGATCTTTTTTGAAAAAAATTTAAACTGCAATTTCTCGGAAACCTTTAGAGATTTCAGAATGATGTTTTCAGGGTTTACTCTCTTTTCAATTCTGCATCTTTTGATGTGCATATCATTAGTATTGGTAAATGTTGAAATTTTTACTAAAAATGCGATAAAAATGAAAAAATATTAAAATTTTAATAGCACCCCTCGACTCCAAATTTATTTCTGCTTCTATTAAGCTATAGAAACATTGAAAATTCAAAAACTCACTTTTTGGCTTAAAAAAGTTCAAGGGTACTATTTTGCAAAGTACATCGTAATGATATGAACTTTTAGATGAAGAAAGAAGAAAGTTCAAATTTTACTGTGGTTTTTTCAATTCGTAAATATCCCTTATAGTTTCTGAGTAATTAATTCGTTAAAACGGCCAATTTTCCAACTTTGCATCTTATGATACCTATATCATTGGTTTAAATTTTTTTTGTAAAAACTTTAAATTCCAATTACTCATAGGCCCTTTAGATTTCAAAGTTCTTTTTTCAGGGTTACTCTCCTTTCAATTCTGCATCCTTTGATAGCCATATCATTGGTATTGTTAAATGTTGAAATTTTTACAAAACAGATAAAAACGAAAACATATTAAAAATTTTGAAATTTCAATCGCACTCCCTCGACTCCTATGATAGCCATATCATTGGTATTGTTAAATGTTGAAATTTTTACAAAACAGATAAAAATGAAAAAAATTCAATAGCACTTCCTTGGCTCCAAATTTAATTCTGCTTTTATTAAGCTATAGAAACATTCAAAAACTCACTTTTTCACCTAAAAATACTTGCCTTACCATTTTGCAAAGTTTCAAAATTGGCTATTTTCTCGAATTAAATTATGAGTAATTTGCAGTTTAAAGGTTTTTCAAAAAGATCTAAATATTTTATTTGGGTTCAGTTTTTTGCTTGAAGAAAACTCTACTTAGTCATGATGGTGCCAGGTTCCTCCATGGTTGAATATACTGTACTCCATTGCCTGTTCTTCATTTTAGTGTTGAACTGATCTTAAAACAGTTTTGTTAGTAAGGATGTCGATGAAGGTTTCATGTTGGTATCCTGTTTAGCCAGTTGGTCAGTGATATTATTTCCAGTGATTCCTATGAGGGATGATTTTCTACTGGAAGGTAGTATTCTTACTTATTCCAATATTATAACCAACACAATATTGTAATTTCTATTTGAATCTGTATTTGATTTTTTCTTCATACACAAACCACTGATTATTATTTTTAATACATAAAACAATGTTATAAACTTAGTAGTTCATTTCCTCTTAGCTTTGACAATGAACATATTATTTCTCCATATACTGGGTAATGCATGTTTTTTGTCTTATATAGTTATTGTCTCAAAACAATATAACAAACTGATTGTGTAGGAAAAAAACTAGTTCTTTTACTTTTAAAATTCGTTTGTTAAGGAAATACTGTGATCTACTACAACAAACTATGTAATAACTTTCTCATATAAAATCGTATTTAATGTCATCAAGAGAACAAATTAAGCTGCAACTTTTTTCATTAAAATAAATTTCATACTAAGGAAGGTGCTTGGGTCTTACCAGGACCAATGTATGTGATAACTTTCAATATAAATTAAGTGCTGAACTCTTCCAAAAAATAAACTAAGCAATAACTTTCTTCATTTATGACCTACTATGGTTTATTCCCCCTTTATGGTTCATTTTATTCCACTTTTCCAGAATAGGAGTTTTGCTTTGAAATTTGTTATTTCCTAAAAGGAATGAAATAGACAAGAAAAATTTCCTTTTTCCTTGGTGTTTAAATTGATTAATTGAGACCTGATAGGAAAGATGAGAGGGTTCTAACCCAAGACTACATGAAAAAAGTGTGGATCGAGCTAGCTCCCTAAAGACTGCCATGCCCAGTATTTTGAGTGATGTTTCAACTTACTGTATTTTTTAAAACTTTTTGTTCTTATTATTACTAAATTTTTCGAGCTTATAATGCATTAGTTAATGGAAGATAATTTTAACAAATAGTATATATACCAGCTGTCCGGATAAACTCTGTGGTCAAACTCTCACTGCTGCTTAGCTATATTGCGACAAAGGATCAGTAAACTTGCTTTGAACACACATTTAAAAATTACAGTATGAAAAAAAATCAGATGTCTGATGAAAGTATAATTGAGGGAAGTAACAAATAAATAAATACAAAATACAGATTAAATAAATCATTTTTTTGATTTATAATTAATTTATTTTAATAAAAAAACTCAATTTTTTTTTATAGTGGTGAGATTAAATAACTTAGGAACACAAATACAAATAGTTGGTTTCCCAGATAACTAGTGTAAATTATTTATAAGTTTATTAACAAATATAATAAAACATATTTTTAAAAACAATTAATTGTCTTAATAAATTACAAATTATGAAAATGTATTAAACATTTAAATATACAACAACTTTGTCATACTTTGAAAGAAAATAAAATGAATAATGAAGAAACAATCTGTAAATAAATTTTTTTATGTGCAAAGAAAAACATCTTATTCTATCTGGCATTCTTCAGACATTAAGCCGACTGGTTCTTACTCAAATTACATAGGGGATACAATGTCCAATAAATACAGTTTGAATATAGGGAATTTTAGTAACTTGGGTAACACATTTGCTGCTGAAATTCTGATTTACTTTAAATAACTCTTCTTTTTTACCTTCTTACAACTTTGCTACGAAGGATACCTAAAACTATTTCATTTCAAAACAAATAAAAAACTACCATTTTTTCCTTACCGAATTAACTTCTGGGAGTGAAAAAGTTACAGTAAGTAATCCCCAAATGTGACACGATAGATTTCTTACAATTCATCACGCAGTAAAAATTACGTCTTCAACACACTCAAAAACATTTACTAACCCCATAAAAACCAAAATTAGGTTAAAAATTAACTGATGTTGATTTAATTTGTTTTTATAAACTTTATTTATTTTCATTCTGTTTACCCTAAATTGAAAAAAAACAAAAAACAAAACAAATAAAATTACTTGTAATCTGTCTACTCAATCTAATAGTTGATAACCAATATTATTAAATGATAAAGGTATCGTTTTAGTCCAACATTGTGTTGTACATGTTGTGGTCTTCACTTGCCAATTGTAACATGCATCATCACTAACCCCCCACATCACAGTATAAGCCTTACTTACATTCAGTAGTGAACTATTGTCAGGCTACCATGAATCTGTGAAGTTTCCACGATTTGTGTGCACGTGTTGAATATTTGTGTATTTTGTTTAAATTTTTAAAATCAATTTAATATCTATTATAGTTATATTGTCTATTTATTTATTTGGTTTTACAAATATAAAATTTTAAACATCAAAGTGCCAGTTTTATCAAGTATTTAAATATAGTTATTATTCAAATTCAAGACAATATTTTGATTTCAGAAAAACTATGAAGAAAAATTGTTTTATAAAATAAACTCACTAACAATTTTTGTTTTGATGTTGTACCAGCCATTTTTGACATCATATTTTTTGTAAAATGTCGCTGTTATCTAGGTAATGCTTTTTCAATAGGATTTTTAGTAAAATTATTTATAATGGTTTATTTCATAAAATGCTGGTATGAGTATTTAGTAGCTTGTCATGTGAAAGATTCAGTTGTCATAAACAATGGGATGTGGTGTAATGTTGACCAGTCGAGTAAAATCAATAGAATTATGTAAAATAACATTTCATAAGTGGAACAAATTCTGTTAATTTATATAATAAGGTAAATCAAAGTTATATCAATGGCTACATTTTTTACTAAAATTTGTGATGAAATACAAGGTTATTTATTAGCTTTTAAACACACTGGTAGCACAGATATTTGAATACACTACAAAGAATAAGGATAAAACTTTGTTTGCACAGGTTGAATATTTTGGTAGAGTAGCAATGGTCAAGTAATTTAGATATGTATTACTAATAGTATGTCCTAATGGGCCGAGTACTAAATTATGAAGTTACTCTACAATAATGTACGATCCGTGAAACAAGGCTTAAAAAGAGTTTGTAACATTTCAAAAAAGATGATTTGCATTAAGATGCGATTTGAAACGAATAATAAATAAATGAATTTTTATTAGATTTTATAATAAATATAGACAAACTGAAAAAAAAATTACAAATGCAATAAAATAATGTAACATTAATTACAATAGAGTAGTTATTACTTTAATCTCATGTGGAAATTACTTATAATTGTGATGATTATAATATTGGAAAAAGCAAGAATACTACCGTCTAGTGGAAAACCATCCCACATAGGAATCACTGGAAATAAGATCACTGACCAACTGGCTAAACAGGATACCAACATGAAACCTTTATCGACATCCTTACTAACAAAACTGTTTTAAGATCAGTTCAACACTAAAATGAAGAACAGGCAATGGAGTATATTCAACCATGGAGGAACCTGATACCATTATACATGAACCTTTTTCAAACAGAAAACTGAACCCAAAGAAAATATAAAACAATATTATAAGGTTAAGTTAGGACTTGTATAATTATGTTTGGTACAGTTATTAGCCATTTCTAGCCATGCTATCATATTATTACTAGTTGCAGCATTTCAGAGCACTTGAAAACAATTTATTTTTTCTCGTACGCAAGTAGTATTTGGTCTGAAGCATGTCAACTAGTAACAATAAAATGACAGCTAGAATTAACAGAAAACTGTGTTCAACATATAAGTTACCATTTCATCTAACAATTTGCAGAAGTGAGCTGCAATATTTGCTTGTTCAATAACGGATAGCCAGCTTTGTAAACACTACGAGAATACTAGTAATATTCTATTTTATATTACTATGTTCATGCAATGATTTCAATTAATCAGAACAGGTGCTGGTAAAAGTCAGTTCAAATTAGTGAGATTCTACAGTATTAAAAACATATGTTAAGATAATAATTACTAGTAAAGATTTAAATTATTTATAAAATGTATAAAATTGTAAATTGCTTCATAAATATTTTATTGATTAATTACAAAAAAACAATGAATACAATCATCACACTCCTGTGAAATAAAAACTATGTAAAATATTGATATAATAACATGAAATACCTTATTTTAAAATGTTTAATTACATATTATTAGCTTAAAACATTACAAGAAATATGAGTACGAACCAGTCGGCTTATCTACATCTTGATCTATGACAGAAGTTATGAATATGACAACTACTACTAAATATGTTTAAATATAGTTTTATATCACGGAAGGGACAGGGTTGAACTAATCAAGTTAGTAGCGTGTCGTCTAACTCTTCTTCCTTGCCTTCAGGTTGGTTGGCAACTTTACGAAGAACTTTGGTGATGACATCGCTTAAAGATTCACGGGCTCCAGCTTCTAAAAGATTTAAGCATGCCTGAAAGAATCAAATGTAAAGTTAGTAACATTCAGAAATATTGTAACACTAAGAATATACAATGTTAATAAAATTTTTAAAATAAATAAAAGAAAACAAAAAAGGTCGTGGATATACATAGTCGGGTTTCTAATATACAAAAAAGCCCAGTAATAAATTGTTGAATTTCGATTTGTTTCTATAACTTTACCTCTGGAACATAGTCACAATACTCATCTACTGAACTCAGTTTCTTGCAAGATGCTCACTTTAATGAGTATGGGCTTGGGAATAGTCAAGAACCTAACTAGATCTATACCTTTCTTATTATGTTCTCTTCCAACTCTGGCGCTATTCGAGTATTTGATGATTCTGTATTTTATGTTCTTTTCTTCCTTATTTTAGTAAGGTGATTATGAACAAGAAGTTTTGGAACCTTAAACAACCTTAAAAAAAATCAATCCCTCTAATTTCTGCATCCAGAGTTAGCCTCGAGGTGTGTTAAATCAAAAAACATCGCCGGTAAATTCAAGTCTTCTAGTTGCTCCCAGATCTTCCAAGTGATACCTATTTAGTTTTTATCAATACATTCAATGATAACAATAGAAAACCTGGTGAGAGGATATATGTTTACTCTAACAATTTCCCAATATACAATATTCTGTGCGTAAAATTATTATGCAGCGAATTGATGAATTCTGCTTCATTTAGGGTCTCTTTTGTTTTTTAAAAATATCATTTGTCTGAAATGTAGGTATTGAAAAAAAAATTGTATAAAGTTTGAATCATACTGGTTAACATGTCCACAAAAAAATTAATTTTTTATAAAACCATTTAAAAATAGGGTGTACAATTAACATTTTTTAAATATGTTAAAAGTTATAAATTTTACAAAATATTTAGAGCTTGTTCGTTGTGGTGGAGCTCAACCTTAACCGGAAAAACAGGTTCCCTTGAAGTTTTTGATGGTGGAGAAGCAGGCGGACTAGTACTCCATCGTCTCCCTTGCTGTTCACTTTGCCCTTATTGCTACACTTTACAGTTAAAAAGTTGGTAGTGGATATTTCATTTACCCACGCATGTAAATGTTATTTAATAATACTGTACTTGAACAAGTTTTGTTGTGATGGAAAGTATCCAAAAATTGAGAAAAGTTAGTGGGAATAAAATTATTCATAACTAGTCATGAGAGATCATTTATAATAATTATTTATTTATATTAGTTATGATGTTAATTTATTTATTCAATAATTAACAACCAAATACATGAATCATAGTAAAAAGAACTTGTCTAACTACTAAACGATACAGGCTTCCCTTCTTCGGTTGGTGGCACGCACTAAGACTTACCGTCCTCCTTCCAAGCACCACCACATAACAAATGAGCTATACAAGAGACTCAATTTGATGTTAAACAGAATTATATCTTTGTTCTTAGGTTAAGTTAAAGGATATTAATTCTGTAATTCATAAGAACATATAATTACCTGCTGTGTAGTATCTCCATGCCTGAGTCTCAATACTGCAACCAATGATAACTCACTATTAGCTTTGACGTAACTGTTCTTTTCTTTCGTACCATTTACTAACATAGGGATAGCAGAACGTAGAAATTCCGGAGCTAGAGTATCTTCACATCGGGCTAGGTATGAGCAGACTCGTGCGACTAGTTGTTTAACTTCGTTACTGTTATGGTTCATCGTCTGTAAACAAATAATGCAAATTAATAAAATAATGATACAATCATTATTTAATAGAAAAGGCATAAAATCGTTAATTTACACATAGATTTTGATTTTAAAACATATACACATTACTATCTCCCAGAAAATTTCAAATGAAATAATTTGGTCAAAAGCCAAATAGAATAATGATTATAAAAATTGTTGATAAAAAGAGTTGCAAGAATGTGAGTCCACTCTACGGATTAGTGGTTGGTACTAGTGACAGGTTGTTGCTTTACTGTGATTCGTAAGTTTTTACTACCCCTTTCCCAAGCTTCTTTGAGTGTGTGTGTGTGTGTGTAGGTCTGTTAGTTACACATGACATCGCGTCTTGTATTTCATTGCCGTTTTGTTTAATTTGTACTTTGACACTTTTACATATAGTTTTCTTTTGAGTTCTACGTCATTGAATAAGCTCGCTGAAGGTAAGACACATAAACATAAGGTTCTCTCTGTTTACAACAAACTATTCATCATAGAAAATTCAATGCCTGTAGGAAGCATTTGTGTAGAATATATGATTGCTAAATATGCTGTTTCATTCATAAGGAAGAAAATGGCTGATTTATGAAAATCGACCTTTAAATTTAATGTGGAAAAAGAAGCAAATGCTGTTAAAAGAATGTGGACGGCTGCAGGTCAAACCCCGGAAGCTGTTTATAAAAGGTTTTTCCTGGATGAACCATGTGAGGGACACAGTAGATTATCTATAAACAGTTGGACATTCAACGTCTGTTTATTTTCTACAGGGTATTTTAATCACACTTGGGTATTTTATATATTTGGTTTAATCTGGACTTTCATTAATTTGGACAACTTATAGCCCCAATTAGTGCAGATCAATTATGTTCTACTATACTAATAATGTAATAATAATAATGATAGTCATAACAAATTATAATTATTAATATATCAAACTTTATCAAAAATAATAAGTCTAAAAGATGAGTTTTTGTGTATATTTCATATGAAAATCTCTAAAACAATTTGGTAGTTTTTCAATAGGTGACCACATGTGGTGGCCTGTGCAATCTGACATGATTACAGAACACTTTAGTTTTATTAAGTTAGATTTTCTGAGAATTTTAAGTTACAGCTTTGGAATAATTATTCTTAATCTTGGTAATTACATGACAATGATATTTTTTCATATTATGTATCACTTTAGTGTGAAATTAAAGCTGGCTTTGTCCACTTTCTGTTGAGTACGAGACAAACGTAGGTTTCCTGTTTCAGTAAATACTTATTAATTTAATTAAGTAAAGCTTCTCACCTCTTGGTCATCGATTTCCTAAGAAAATATAATAACAACTTTTAGTCCTCAAATACTTTAATAGCCTGAGGATCGGAAGAGAACAAGAGTTGGTCAAGAGAGACCTGATAGGAAAGTTTCATAGTGTTGTGTGTCCAACAACAACATATTGGTAAATTTTTATGTACTTATGCTGATTGGGCACTAGTTTACAGCCCAAATTTATATATCACCTATGTAAACCAAATTTTGTCTTGGTAAACCTACGGTTTCAAGATATTCGATATAATTAATTCAAACACCTGCCATTTTGAAAATGTACAAAACAAAGTTTTAATTCTTTGGTATACATAAAGATTACATAAAAAATATATCAAAGCCTGGACTCAATATTTCATTTATTTCTAACGCAAACAGAATGACAGACTGAAAAGAAAAAGAAGACTCTTATCATAATTTGAGTAATTAGATCTCGGATATTTTAATGAGTTAGGGTTAGAAAAAATAAGGGTTAGTCAAAAGAGACCTGATAAGAAAGATTAAAGATTGGAATCTAACCCAAGACTATATGAAAAAAAGGTGTAGATCCAGGTACGATTATTTGGGATTGCACCTGAGGAAAAAGAAATAAAACAAGTGAATTTTGTGATATCTCTACCTAAATACTACTAGAGAAAAAGGAAATAGAGAAAAAAAGAAATAGAAAGTACCTACCCATTGCGAACCATTATTATAATTTTTTGGTTAAAGGAGTGCATCAAAAGAAAGGTCCTATAAATTTGTATTGTCAGAGTGTGGGAGAATTCATGAACAGAGAAAAAACAGATACTTAAAGTATATATAAAGAGTGATTAAAAAAGGATTTTACTTCTCTAAAAGGATGTAGAAATTTGTTCAGATAGATTAATAATAGCTAGGTAAAGTAAACATCTTTTTGAAATATATTTTATGTTTACCAAGTAACGAATACCATATTATCTAATAATCATAGTTGTTCAAGACATTGGAGTCTTCAAATATTGGTAGATAATAATACTTACCCTGACAAAAGGAGTCAGCAACTGTGGTGGTAAGGTTATGTTATTTTTCATGAGATATAGAAACAGGTAGCCACATCCTCGGATTCCATTCATGGCAATAGGAACCTGTAATGTTAAAAAAAAATACAACTGTAACTTGTTGCTACCGTACATAAATTGTAAGCATGGGACATTCTCCAACCAATAATAAATAATCAATAATATATAGTAAAATATAAATAATAAATATAAAAATGTTGAGATGTATTTAAATAAGAAACTGTCATTTAAATTTAAAAATTACTCAAAAGACAATGAACTACAAATACTGTGTACAAAACTTGAGCTCAAAATGCGCACGTTGGTTGAATAAATGATACCCTCTAGGATAATATTGAGAAAGGTAAAGCAACTTAAAAACTACGGGTCTCCGTCAAAACGGAATTATCATGTGACATGTATCCCATGATGCTTTGCCAGTGGCGGCTCCAGCGGGTAGGCCCGGGCCTACCCAACTTATTTGGTTTTCGGCCGGTGACACGCCTAAATGTACATATTACCGATTTAAGGTGTATTAACGAGCTGTATGGTTTACTTTGATTTAAATATTATTTCTCAACAACTACTTTTGTGACACTTATAGGCAATAAGATATATTACATATCATAAAATAACAAACATATTTTTATTTTTCATAGTTGACCTGGCTCCATAGTTTTAAAATTAACAGTGTGGTGTATGCTTTTATCTTCAATAAGCAGTCCCCCCTTATCCTAGGGGGTATTTACCCAGGTCCCCCGCCGTAGTCATGACACCCCTAAACTGTGCCTACCCAAAAAATAAATCCTGGAGCCGCCCCTGGCTTTGCGTTAGCGTTATCTGAAGAAAGAAGGACGCTTGGCTTCGAGGAGTTTTTGGAGAGAAGCCAGAGGAGGAAGACGCAAGCCCTGTGTCAGCCATGGAGAGTTTTAAGTAATTACAGTTAAAGTGATATTGAAGGAAATGTTTGTGAAGTAATAGTGGTTGAAATGTAACACGTGAGTAAATATAAACAAAGTTTTACATAATTTGAAAAGAAATGAGTAAAACAAAGAACAAATTTTATGAACAGTGTTGAGAACTTTACATATTATTTTTAATATCATAAACATGTTAGGTTAAGACCTCTATTTATTGTGACAAGCTTAAGTTGTAAAAGATATTCATTTAGTATGTTGGACATTAACAAAGTATTCATAATTAAAAAGAAAAATTTCAATTAACATAATCATGGCCGGTTAAATTCATTGTGTATAAACCACTATCCCGTATCACTGAAGCATCTTGTAAGTACAGACCAAAGATTGAACCCTACCCTTTTCATAAAAGTAAAATAATTTTTTTTATTAAATAGAACAAAATAAGACACAAGTAATTGTAGAAAGTAAGTAAGATCACATGCTTTCAAGATGACGCCTATCTTATAAAATAAAACAGGTTTATAGTTTTTTCTAAATTAATCCTACCGCTTTTTACCAAATAAAATTAAATACAAGTTGTAAGAAGCAGGAGCAACTTGCAACATATAACATTTACTATTTATATGATGAAATACATACAAAAAACATACTGTTTTTATAAGTCCATTTTCTGAAATACCTAAACATACAAATATATCCTTACATTCTAACATGAAATAGAGAATTAAATTTAAAATATCTAGTAAGTGTACAAGTCTTTATTGTCTCTTTTATATTATATATTAATAATAATGGTCTTTATAAAGCAAAATGTTTTAACAACTTCTTCTGATTGTCACTTTACACCAACGTACAAAGTTTGTTGGTTAGATTATTTCCACAAACAATTATAGTTTTGCAAAATTCAACTGAAACTGGTGTTCTCATAGTTATCCCCCCCCCATATTTATAGGTTTTATGAGTCTGTATATTTTTTTAAATCTGAATGTTTTGGTTATAATAACAGTTAAACTATGCATTTATACACAAGTCGCTCTAGTTGAATTGCAGTACCGATCAAGTAATAATTTGAAGACCTGAAGTGACAAGAGAGTCAAAACATGGCTTCTCTTTCCTCGAGCAAGTGACCTTTTCATAATTTCAACTAAACACCACCTAACACGAATGTCATTATTTTCCTATTTAATCTTTTATAACAATTACTTACAATTATTCCTTAAACGTACAAGTACTATTGAACATATTTTCCACTCATAAAATTCATTCACCCGTTGTTGTACAACATTAACCAAATTTGAAAACTTGTCCGTCTGTCTATACCGTATGTCGATACATGATTGTGACACCTGTATGACCTGTAATTCCTTACGTCCTCACCCACTGAACAAGGTACTAACCCGGAATTAAACCCGAAAAATGTTACAATGCTTGTGTTGGTGACTCAGCTTTGCAGGATCTTGCAAGTATACGAATATCACATTTTATTTGGAGGTCAGTGTTCCATATACCATTTTTGAGAATAACTTCACACTTTGTCATCATAGAGATTATGGGGTTGGAACAATTGTGTACTCCAAACTATTTTTGATACAACCAAACTCACCATATATTTTTTATACTGGGTAAATCAAAAAATATTAAAGGAGTTTGATCTGTCCTAACTTATTGCTGTGAAATAACGTGTATGAGCCATCTGTAACAGGTTAACTGTGCGTCACAAATACTGAGTGCACGCTAAATAATTACTTTTTGTTTTTAGGAAACAGCCTAAAATGGGGAAGGGTACAACCGGGTAATGATTAGTCAGTGGAATCAATGATCGGAGCATGTGTAAAGACACGCATTATCAAAGTTTTGATCATATAAAAATTATAACATTGGCTTAAAGTTTATAAAAATTTACAATCATAGATATATGGCAATGAAAATTTATTATATCCTCTTAAAAAGAACAGTTATTATATAGCCTGAAATCTCTCCTCATCAATTGTTGCTTTTCATAGACACATAGTTTAATTGTTTACCATATTCTTTCCAAAATGATAGATCAAATTTCTACGTAAATAAATAACTCACCCTATCTGCCATTATATATGCCAACAATGTTCTATGTATTTTTTCAGTATAATCTTCATTATAAATGATTTCAGGAGCTTCCTTCAGTGCAACAAAGAGTGCAGCACTTCTGCCATGCCTTAATGTCCAGTCTAATAACAAGTCGTCTTCTGTAAACAGAGAACATATTTAGATTATCTCAACATCCATTTTGTTTGCAATATTACAAAACATCATTTACTGAGTATATCTAAAAAGCATGATCCATGCATTAAAATAAACTAGTACTGTAGTCAATTACCAAAACATGTTTTGATTCAAACTTTGTTATCAGTTAACCTACAGAAAAAAAAAATTTAAATGCCATTGTGTTTGTTGTTGAAAGGACAAATTATTTAGAGTCTCGTAAATTTTAATAACATCTATAGTTTTCAAGATATTCAATATTAAAAACTGTAAAAAGATCCCATTTTGAAAATCTATGTAATGAAGTTCTGGTATTCTGAATAAGGTTACATAAAAAAATTGTATACCAAATCTAACTATCACTATAGTTTAAAATAGTTGTAATTCAAAACAACAACAGACAGGCAGATGGAAAAAGAAACATTTTTGAACCAAAAATGGAACTTTTTCTTTAAAAAAAAATAAATAACCTGCTCCCCAAGATTGTTCATATTTTTCAAATACACCATGTATGTGAAAAAGTAAAAAGAGAATATTAAAACTTTGATGCCTTGTGTGTGAACTGATTACTTACGCAATAAATGATCAGACAACACTGTGTTTAATTGGTCAGGAGATAACCAACGAGTGAGTGCTCCCAGACACCCAGCAGCTGCTGCTCTTGTTACATCTTCTGGATGACTTAACATTCCTGTAAGTGTATTGAATACGGCTTTACGAAGAGGTTCTGACATTTTGTCTCCAGCTGGACTCATCACACCTCTTAAGGCTTGAAGCATCGTCTCCCTATTCAAACACAGTAATTATATCTCTCTATATACGATCACAAGGGAAATAAAAACATTGCACTGACTTTCCATCCATAAAACCAAATACTACAAAAAAAACATTTCCACCACCATCTAACTAAAAATGTTCCTATATATTTATACACTAGAAAGGATAAAAAGTAGGGCTCACAACAGTAAATCATGTATATTATAAGAACTTTAGGGACCAAATTTTATATAACAGTGAATTCAATTTTTTAAATTTAATTTTTTTTTAAAGAAGAACACCTATCAAATGACAGGAAAGACCAACATTGAATAAATATAGACTTTACAGAGTACTAACTCCACTTACTTTTTTTTTTTTAAATTGGGGGTTTAGTATATTATTTTATTATTTGAAAAGGTAAAATTTTGTCTTCTGATAAGTTGCTTGCATGTTACGCTGGAGGACACTATTATAAGTAGGTTATATGTAAAATAAGTTCAAAATTAGATTATTATTATTTTTTTTTAAATATCACTTTATTCATATCTTACTATGGCATGACGAGTTTATTTATAATTCGTTTTTTAAAGGTACAAAATTATGTACAAAGAAATTAATGGTTAAACAAAGAAATACAAAATGGTATTCCTTAAAATACAAAACTTTAAGTATGTATGTAATTATGGTTTATATAAACTTATGTTGCAAAAAATTTCATAAATTATTGGTAAAAAGACAAAAACAAAACATTTTTCCCACTAATGTTAGTTTTCTGAACAAGTTACTTTTCCACTAGTAACATAGTGTTTCCAAATCCCTTAAACAAATGTACTTTTATCAATATTTTTCAAGCAGCTAATTTCAGATTTGATTTCTGAACTGAATTTTTTCCAATGATAAAAAAGATTCATCCTCAAAGTTGAACATTTTGCTATAATTACCTTTACAGATTAGGTTGCATTGTTATTTTCAACAGCTTAATCAATGAATCATAAAATAAATGTAATTATGATTTCCGTTCTTTAAAACAGATTAGAAAAAATCACTGAAGAGCTCAGCACTTGAGACAACAAAATAAATTTCTGCTTTTATATTGATATCCTTCAAGTAGGAACAAAATTGATTTGCACTGACTTTTGCTCATTAAAACTGAACTCTGTTTAGGAATATATTTTAAGAAATACTCTTGGAGAGTTGGTAATTGTTCCCAATACATGTTCCGCAGATGGGCCTAAATGCACACGTTTTAAGAATTTCTTCATCTGGGTTCTTACTTCTTTTTGAATTTGTCAAAAGTCTTCTGGCCTTACTTGCCACCTATCAAAAGATGACACACACATATTAATGATGAATGTGAATCCAGTGAAAGATATTTTTATTAAAACACTCGAGAGGTTAGCAATAAGATTCTTGAGTATTATTAAATGTCAAAATAATGCACTCGATAAATTTATTCCATCAAACATTTTAAATTTCCAAATACAGATTCAAAACAACAGAAAAACACTATGTTACACCACCACAGTATGATCGAGTGCACTCATGGCTTGCAATTTCGTTTACTTTTAGTTGTTCAGTCTTTCTGTTGCCCTAGAACACGATATTCAAATCATACTTCCTTTTCTTAAACTATGAGGTCTACCTCTTTCGAATGTCTCCCACAAGGGCGTATTGCACTCCCAAATAGATAAAAATGGTTTACTATAATAGCATAACAATATATAACAAAATTCCTAGAGATTCAAAATTTACCTGAAGGAGAATTTTCAAAAAAAGCAGAAGGTTTTCTGTTAACGATAACTTACTATTCAGTAAACGAATATTTAATGAATTCAGCTGATTTGTTGAACTTTTAATGTTATTATTCTGTGTCGTTGTCAAGCTAATATAATATTTTTAAATATAACATATTTTATAGATTACTTTTTCGTTTTACTCTTAAATTGTTAAATAAATATTATTGTGATTTTATTATTATGTGTTCCACAGTTTATATATAATGCACAGATAATATTGTTATATGAATGTACAAAATTAATGTAGTCTTTAAGGTAAATGACTAAATTTGATATATTTGTTGTGATAAGTAAATTTTGATGTGTCACCTATCTGAATGTAAACAGATGTATTGTGAATAAAAAATTGAAATGAAGTGGAATTAGAAAACAACTAAATTCAATAAAGTATTACTATTATTATAAAGCCTCCTCACCTTATAGTAGGATCCTCTGCTGTACGTACTCCTGTGTGTAATTCGGTAAATAGAGGATCAGCACGTGTATGTATCACAATAAGATAACTAAGAGCTGCTGCAGCTTTCAGTCTGACTTGTCTGTTAGCATCATTTAAAGCCTTCAAGAATGTAGTTTGTAGTTGAGGCAAAAACTGTTTTAGCATTACACCAACCTGTTCAGTAAAGTAGAAACACTGATAAGTAAAGCATTCCTCTCTAAGCATTCATTGGTTACAAGACGCAAATATGTTTGTGCATCGAGGAGAAGTATGATTAGAAAAATACAAACTATTTACAAGAAACAAAATATTTAGTCCTTTTAATGCTGAACAAGATGGAATTTTTTTTCCATATACCTAACACAAGGTTAAACTTTGCTACACTCCTGAAAGTTATTGGCTAGTTGAAGCTCATAATAAGTTATCCTGCACATAAAGAAAACTCATTATTTGGTCAGGCTTGATTTGTGGCAGCTAAGTTTATTTATGATTTTTTAAATATTTTTAACGTTCCTCTTTGTTTTAACATTTCATATTTAAAGTAGAGGTTAAAAATCCTCTTGAATTGTCACGTCAATTCTTCCCGCTTGATATCTTTTTTCCCTCAAATAGTTTTATCAATTCTATTATTTCCGATAATTTCTTTTCTATCTTTGCACTTTGTAATACAAGCTCAATAACCAAAAATTGGAAAGCACCCGCTGAACACCATCATAATTATTAAAAATAGATTTCATTTCCCAGTATAGTTAGTTTTTCAGTTACCGTAGGCATTCCAGATTGGTTTTTGACCAATTAAAACCTTGCAAGTAGTACTAAACTATATGTTAAAAGTGTTAAACTGCCGGATAAGTTGCTGTTAGTTACCGGTACGATACACACGAATTGTAAAACAGAATATTCTTGTCGGTAGGTTAAAGTTATCCCAATGGATAACTAATGACAATTTTATTGGGAGATTGTAGAACCAGGCCTTAAAGGAAAGACCACTTAATAATGATTATTAACAATATTTATTTATTAATGTTTTTAAGGGAAAATAAATTATTTTAGTCATTGTAAATTGCAATTTTAAACATTAACATAATTGTATATATGTGCCTAAAAAAGAACCAGTAACCCAGATTAGGAGTTGTTATAACTAAATATTAGTTACATAAAGAATTACTTTGTGATACTTATTTATAAAAGTGAAAATTAATTTTAAAAATAACACTTCCTCTGTAATACTTATGTGAGGAACAATAAAGGAATGTAATTTTATTTATTACTAAGATCCCCCTTCAAGTGTTATTACAGGAGATAAATTTAGATTTGAGGGTGCCACATTTTGAGTTTTGTTTTCTTAATATTGAAAAAAAAATATTTCAATACACAATAAGCTTGTTATGCTTTTGCCATAACTTGATGTAAATGTAAACCAGACAACTTCTAAATGGATATTTCTATGAAAAACTTGACATATATTTTTTGTCTAATCAAATAACTTTCTTCTATACATACTACATATAAATGTAAAATATAATTGTACAAAATTCAATACAATAAAGATGTGATGAAATTACCTTAGCGAGAAGCACAGCAAGGGTTTCTAGGACGGCAGCCTTTACACTCCAATTAAATCGATCACCCAGAATACGAATAAGAGGACCTGTGATATGTACTACAGAAGGTTGTAAAGCTTCTGCACTTGTTAATCTAATAACTTCTCCCAGTCCTTGAGCAGCCTGCTCCTTTGCCTCTGGCGCTCCATTTAAAATAGCTTCTCGGAAAATTGGCAGAATTGGTGTAATTCCCTAATCACAACAAAATATATTTTTAGTAATGTAAAGTCAAATTTTAAAACATCAATACTTATTGGGTACAATTTATTTTGATATTTATCATCATTTTTGTATATAAAAATTAATACATGATTTATTGAGAATGTGGACAATAGTTGTTATTAACGAACTCTTAAGAAAGAAAAGAAAAAAAAAAAAAAAAAAACAAGCTCAACAAAAATATTAGCTCCGACCGGTTAAGGAATAATATTCATGCGTATTCTGCATAGATAGTCTAAACAAAGAACGGATGATGTACTTAAAAATGGATCATCCATGTATAATATAAAAATGTAATAATACTACTTGTAAAAAAATGACGGGGTCTAAAAAAACTAGTCGAGTAGTTCTGTATGATTTGTGGTTTTCCTGTTTGTATATAATCCTAGATGTTTACCACCTGGGACAATAATTCCCCATACCAATATTGTAATTTATAAATGATAATGTAATGATTTAGATTTAAATTTAGTTGGATAGAGGGTTTATGTCTGTATTTTAAATGGTAAATAATAGAAGTACACGCCAATAAGGGAAAGAGGGGGTAGTTTTTGCATGTGAGGAGTGAAAATGGTGATGCTTTACATCATTTCGGCAGTGTAACAGACAACAAAGAAATCAAGTTATTTCAGTTACTCTTTACTTCCAGTGGCAAAGAATAATCATTGAAAGTGGCTTGTTCTGAGAAGAACACATGGATACCTATGCAAGAGTTTAACCTCTGGTATATTTATCTTGTGTTGTTTTAAAAATACCACCAAAGAGCCTTAAAAAGATGGCTTACTATGAATTCATTGTTTGTGGAGACTGTGACAATACTAATTTCAGAAAAGTCTTTATATTGCAAAACAAGAGCCATTAGGTTAGTGAAATAAGGAAAGAAATTAGCCAACTTCATGTATCTTTTCTCAGCAACAACTTAAGATATTGGCTTAAAATTTTTATCAGTTCTAATATCTATCAAAATACACAAAGTTATAACAACGGGTTGAAATTAAGAAAAAATTGTATTTTTAGTGATTAAAAGAAACATATATACAGTGGAACCTCAATAGGTCGAATTCCTTCATACCCCAATTTTTTGATACCCCTTTAACTTCCCATAACCCCCAATACTGATTTTTTTTCTCTAAAAGTTGAATATTTTAAAGAAAGAACCTCTATAACATGAATTTTGTTGGTTTCTTGGTAAATCTTCATAACTCAAGTAGACACTTGAAAACCCTTACAAGTTGAAGTTTTAATAACATTACCTCTATAACGGGAAGTTTTGGCCAGTGAACCTTTGTAAGTTGAAGTTTAGGGCAGCCATACTGTGAGAGATGATAAAATTTACATGTTATACTTCAGCCTTCGTTCTTTGCACTTGCAAATATCACAATCTAGCAACGTTGCTTCATTGGCACCGTTCCAAGAAGTAGTCTAACAATAAAGTATCGGTTTTAGAGTTATCATTTGAGAAAAATTATTTCTGTATATCAAATAATATAATTTTATACACACTGAAATACACCATAGAGTGTGCTACAGATTGTTTCAAGCGTTTGTTTGATTACAAATGTTAATAGTAAAATAAAGTATTTATTTATTCACCAAAAACTTTAAGAGGTTTTTTAATTGCTTAGATTAAATGAAATTATTACATTTACAGTAGAACCCCTCTAATCCGTCACCTTCGGGACTGGGGGCATGGTCGGAACGCAAAAAAGGTCGGATTATCCGAAAAAAAGTCAATATTTATTACATATTATATAAACATATTTTTTTAAAGTGAAATAAGTGATATATAAACTTTTAAAAGTCTATATATAAACTTTGCAAGTACAGTAGAACTTCTGTTAACCGGCCTATATCGTAGTGTACTGGTTGGATGAGAGTTTCCGAAAATAAATTGTAATTGAAACACCAAAGCGGCGGCGAGTCAAACGACTTTGTCGATAGCGGTATCCAATTGTCGGCAGCATAAAAACACCGTGGCATTGGCACTCGTCGGTATAGCAGACATACAAAGGCAAAAACATTTGATGGGCCGCTTTATTCCACGAATAAATTTAGTACATTATGGAAAATATAACATTTCTTTTCAGTTTTCTTCTTGTCTCTGACTGGTTATGATCTACGTACAGTATATACAGTAAATACAGTAAATAAAAATGAGCGAGTTACGAAAACGGGAATACGGAAGCGTGTGTTGGCATCGTTTCAGATGCGGTTAAATGTGTCAAAAGACTGGACAGAGGGGAATCTGTAAAAAAGCTTTGTAGTGTTTAATTTTTCACGAGAGATGACACAGCACTGAAGTGGGAAAGCGATAACAAACCGGAAAGAATGGCGCCAGACGGGCCGTGAGTCATCGACAAGCCGGCACAATATTGCGAGCTAGTGCACGGTCGGATTAACTGGAGTAACGGACCATCCGAGGGCGGATTAGAGGGGTTCTACTGTACAGTTTAAAAGGTTCATTCTGTCACCTAATGGAACGAAGCATAACACAAACTGAACAATATATAACAGTTTTGTTTTTAGATATGATAAGAAGCGTGCAGTTTGGCTAAGATATGCAGCGATAAGAGAGGCAGTGCGAGACGACGATGTCGCCATTTCCACTGCCTATCCGGTGTGTTACCAAAAATCCAAGTGCAAAGAACCAGCGGCTGTAGTACGGTATGCGCCAAAATAAACAGTACTGAAACTGAATAAGCTGTAGCTGCCTTCTCGATCAGCTGTGTCAACTTTTGATTGTTGCCACATCTTCATGATTATTATTTCTTTCTTATATGCTGACATGGTGCTAACTACTTTTTGTAATTCCGCAAGCTGTTTTATAAAAACAACATATCTAATTTTATTTGCATAATTTTGTCCAACAGGTATTGGTAATTTCAGAGGTCAACGATTGGTAAAGTTAGGTAATATTCTTTTACTGTATAGTTAGACATACTATACTCAATCACTACTTAGTCACAAGGCCGATCCTATTCACAATCTTGTAGGTTATTTCACCAACACATTGTCAAACAATTGCTACAGAAAAAAAGATTTTCTAAAACTACAATGTCATACATAAACTCACAATTATTAAATTCTTCATATCTTTTACTATAGTCATCTAGTTTGATTTTAGATGCCATAATTTGTTGAATTTAAGACCCACTAGCCTACATTGTTTCCTGCCCTTTACCAAGGATTGTTCTTTTTCTTGTATATTCTTTATGATGTACCCATATTTTATTTTCACAGAACACTTTTTTGAAAAAAAGACAATTCACTTTAGCAACAGTCACTATAAAATAACACAAAACAGAAACAACAGCTGTATTAACAGCTATGATTTACACTTGATAGCGAATATTTAAAAAAATAAAAACAAATATTTCCACTCAACCAATGAAATATAGCTCAAATGAAATGAAATAATACATAGAATAATAAAAACAGGGTTTTTTTTTGCCATTTCTGGCTACAGACTCCCTTTAATTACAAACAAAGATCTTCATTCATAGATACTCTTCATAAAAATGACTTTAATTGGACAGTGTTTAAAAAGATGTCCCACAGAATGTAATCAGTTCCTTGAATTTTTAAAATAAAATAGAGATTTTTCTATATTTATAAAAAGCTTGTGTCACTATTTGTCATTTGGTGTCTGCTGCATATTACCTGATGGAGAACTTTGCTTCTGTTCAGGCGGTGTGAGGTTGATAGAGTGTAGGACTGTGCTTTTTGTGTTTTATTATGTTTTTAAATTTGTGTTTACACTTTCTGTTAATTAACTCTTTGAAGTGTTTTTTTAAATTTATGTTTATGTTGTGTTATGTATTGTTTTATAAAATGATTGTATTGTCTACAAGACAGAATAAATGAAATGAAATGAGAAGAAATTGAATACAAAGACGAATTCATTCACACTTTAAATGATTGTGGTTATGTCACTGTACACAATCCAGACATTTTGTTATGTTTTAGTTTATCACTTGATAAAAGGTTGAAATATACTGTAATGATAGCAAAGGTCTGAATAGATCATATCAATAATATGAACAGCTAAAATTATCTAATAACTTTTAAAAACTAGCTTGTGAACGAGTTATTTACTTTAGGCAAGCAGAATCCTGGAAGTAGATCTCCACCCTTCAGATCACTAACTGCAAACCTCACAGCTTGTCTAATGTCTCCCACATGATTAGTTTGTTGATTAGGGTCCAAAGTCTGTAAAATACATACAATTATTGCATTTATTAATTTATTTACATCTTACTTCAGCTATATAGTATTTAAATTACCAAAAGACTTAACACTAGAAAATTTGGTCAAAAATATAAGTTTTCTTTTTGATCGAGGTAAGTTCAATAAAAAAGTATTTTGTCTCTGCTGGAAACTATCGTGCAGTTATGGATAGGGAGAAAAATAGGGTGTAGAATTGGATTAAAAATGGACAATCTAGGCTAGAATCCATAAGTAAGGTTATAAGTGTATATGTAAAACTTATGCAACGAAATTAGTAAATTATACTTGTTCGTAGGATTAGAATTGAAAATATAAAATAATTGTGTTTTCAAGCTGAAATAACTATTAAAAGTAATTATATTTTTGGAATATTCAATATATATTTTGTCTCAAAGATGAGTTTCCCCTAGGCTATCGAGAGAATAAGGATGCTATAAAAATAAACAAAATCGTTTAAAATAATAATTTAACTATAACACAATATATGGTTACACTGAAATAAAACTGCCTAATTATTTGGAAATATTGATACAAGTTTCATTGGTTTTTGTGTGATAATCCTCAAAACAATCTTCAGGGTGCAATAGAGGTTTGTTTGTTCATATTTTGCACAGTAGTATGTCCCTCGATGACGCCTTTTATTTCACAAATAATGTATTGCTAATCCCTTTTCTTTAAGACATTTGGTATCATTTGAATATAAAAAAAAATGAAACAATGCAGCGTAGAATATGAGTTTACTGTACACAATAACAGCTTGACAAAAGAGACTAAACTGGCTTCAGTTTACTCAGTGCGTACTGATATCCTGTCAATGCCGTGAGCAGATTAGAAGGAAAAACTCATACTTTTAGGTTAGATTTTAATAAGGGCTCATAGCCTATTAGTTTAGATTTTATATAGATAGGAGACACAGGCTTACCTTGGAAAATGGCCCTTGGTAATTACCTAGTACTACATAAATAAGAAAACACAAAAAACACTAAAGTTCGGAAATATTTCGTAAACACTCTTCACATTCTCAATCAGTAGAGAGTATTACACCCTCTACTGATTGAGAAAGTGAAGCGTGTTTACGAAATATATCAGAACTTTAGGCTTTTCTTATTTGTGTACTATTAGGTAATACCTAGGATCACTTTCTAAGGTAAGTCTGTGTTTCCTATCCATACAAAATGTTAACAAAACTTATAGTTTCCTATATATTGCATGTACTATTTTTCTAAAAATGAGGTATTACTTAATTTTGTGTGATACTCTGCCAATACCAGTTCATGCATATCATACCTATGTGTGAAATTGTGTCACGTGACGCCCACAGTGTAAATACTTTGAGAGTGTTTATTGTATTTAGTCGGTGTACCTGCATCCTCGTCTTGAAATCATGGAGTCACAGCAACTGAGTAATTGCCATTTTACCACCAACATTATATAATAAAACCTTGTACATACATCTTTTACTCTAGTTATAAAGAACTTTATTCCTAACTATAAGTATTAATGACATGTGGCCACAACTGCGTAATAAAGACACAAACATACAAAATGGCCAATGGTTGAGTTAGAACAAGGCCCCACTTCATTTAGTCAATCAATTGCTGTAAAGTTTTCGTCTTCAGATAATGACTTGAGAAAAAAATTACCCTTACATTGTCTCTGACTCCCTGAATAATAGAATAAAACGGTGTTAGTTTAATAAATATAGTAAAAAGTTACTTGAACATTCTAATCTATATATTTATTTACCTTAGTGACGGCATTCAATGCCTCCCAACTCATCTGTAGTACTTCCCTGTCGCTATCAGTAAAGAGATGAATCAATCCCCTGAGAAGCTGTGGCACATATTGTGAATAATCTGCTCTAGTGTGACTACAGAAGGCACATAGTAAGGTGACAGCTGCTCTACGTGTTTCCACTTTATCACTACGTGTCACTTCCATCAGTTGATCCATGATAGCACGAATACCAACTTCGTCCATGACAGATAACACAACTGCTTGGCAGTATTCTAACTCCTGGATAACAGAAAATTGATAAGGTTACACAGAATGAAATTATACAACAACAAAAATAATAATAAATAAAAAAATAGACAGACACAATATGTTTGTAAACTAATCTAATAAATTTTCAAATTTGTTGGTTTTGGTAATTGTAAATGTTTTGATAAACGGCTCAGGATTTATCTGGCCGGTCATAGAGCTGGTGCAGAAATATATTCGAACCTTTATTTTCACTTACGTTTCTTTTGGAAAATATAAAACTAGCATTGATGCGGTAATAGACGCTATATCCTCTGTTTTGAGACAATAAGTGAACAGCCTATCCCAACTTTTGGAGAGAGGCATTTTCAGGTGGACTTGAAGTCACTGTTTAAGCTCTAATTGCAAATAAATACAGCAACATACAAGCTATCAGAGAAGCAAGAACAGCAATTACACAGCTAAATAGTAGTCTAGGAAAGGTGGTTTGCTTTCAATGGGTTTCTTCACATGTAGGAGTGGCAGGGAACAAGATGGTGGATATCCTCGCGAAGAAGGGGACCAACTCCACATCACAATAAAACACCTCTGAAATTAGGAAACAGGTAGAAAACTAATTTCTAGAGAGCAGGACATGGGAGGATTTTCTGGAAGTATGGAAAAATGTTGAAGTACATAAAAGACTAGTGGCAACACAACAAGAACAAACCCAGAAGAGAAGCTGTTGTTAATTTTTGTCTCAGCACTGAGCCTGATTGTTTAGTGGACCACTTGAATAGAATAGGACTTCTGGCCTTAGACTACTGTGTGTTGTGTGATCAGCAGAATCTATCTACGAATAATGAACATTTTCTTGCTCAACACTGAACAAAAATTGAAAAGATTCTCCAAACTTTACTGAGATGCCACAAGACAGATAGGTTGATTTCTAGTCTATCATAAGGTAACAACAACAACATTTTCAAATGTTGCCCTCCTTCTCTTGCAATGCAAAGTTGTCAACAAGGAAACATTTTATCACATAAGTTCAGTGAAGACAGACACTTGAATTCAGTTCATATTCTTTGTTTTAAATGTTCAATACTGTTAATTCAGCATTTTTATAATTTTTCATTTATTATAGCAAAGTCATATAATTAGACCTCTTAGGCCTAAAGATGTAATAACACTCTCAATCTATTGACCCTTCATTTGGTTCTCTATTCTAAATGTATGTATATTGGAACAAAATTAATATTTTAAAAATATAATCAAAATCATACGTTGAAACTTATTCTTAGCAACAATTATAAAAGAAATGTATCTGATATTAGACCAGAAATACTTAAGGATGATCTTGGAATTTACTTAACATGGTGATAAACTTTTCCGATATATCTCAAATTTACTGACATTAAAACTTACCTGTGTGGAAGTGCTGTTATCAGACAGAGCTGTCAATAGAGCAGGAAGTATTTTGTGTAAATATTTAGTAAGCGCTTCACCAGCTACTGCAGCCAAGATTGATAAAGCTTTAGTATTTACAGGAGGTGCTGTAAGTTGAGGAACTAAATATGGTAACACAACTCTTGATTTGATTGCCATCACTTGACGTAAGCCATCTAAAGTACATTCTGCGATAGCTGGATCCGGGTTATTCTGAAATAAACCAGAAAGAAGTTCACTTATGCAAATATACTCTTGTTTTGGATGGAATAATTTAAGCGGTTCACTTCATAAATTGGATTAGTTCCGAGTTGTTGAATGTATAGCAACAATGTTAAATGCTAAAAAATAGTTGAAATAGTGACCAAAAATAGGAGAAAAAAAAGACAAATAGTGATTTTTATATAAGGTCTATTTGTATTTTTTATTAACAAATTTATAACTTCAGAAATTAATAACATATTGAGCCTAGATTTGGTGTTATTAAAATCTTTTAAAGTGCTCTAAGAAGTTATATAATTAATTGAAATGATTCCCCTTAACCTAGTATATGATTACAGGAATCAATAAGAACCCACTGTAAAAAATAATTGCTTAAAATGTATAGTTTGTAGTTTTATATTTTTCCTTTCATAAATATCAAAGTAAGATCACACAAATATTTAAATAACTAATTTTAAAATGCAATTCATACCATAATATTTCAATCATTTCACCATATAGTAGCAATCTTATATAGAAGCAAAATAACAAAATATAAAATAAAAATATCAACTTTTTATTTTGGTTATGTATACAATTTAAGGATATTCTTTCAGTATTGTCATTTGATGCACCAACATGTGGCAAAATATTTAAAAGAGAAATCCAAACTAAAAAGATTTAAGTTCAAACATCAGTTTGTTTAATATTGTTTACTAATCCCCCATTTTTACAAAGTTTTTCAAACAAAGATCAACTATTTAAAAAATTTGTTGAAAAACTCACAATATAGTTGAAGGTTATAGAAAATTATATTCTTGGTAAGTTTCCCAGAAACATTTTTCTACACAATACAATCGTCACAAGTTATTGTAAAAAAAACTGAAAACATAAATTTTGAAAGTTTCTAATTTTTTGTGCATATGTGCACACTATTAATTGACAGGCTATGATTGGATCAGTAATCTACAATTAACATTTTGTGTATCAAAAAATAAAAACATCAGCTTCTGCTATTTTCCGCCAGTTTGATTTTTTTGCCTAAAATGACTGGACTATAAACGGACGTCAACTGCATTCCAAATTTTACTGTAACTCCCAGATCAACAATTTAGAGCTACATTTATACAACTATCATACCAGCTGATTTAACATAGCAGGTAGAATGTCATCCAATGCTCGCACACCAACGGTTGAATGGAGACTATCAAAAGTTTTGGCAGCAGCTTGTCTTACTTCTGGCAAAGGATCACACAAAGCTTTCCTAAAAATATATTAAATAAAATTAAACATTTGCTGACTTTTTTAAATTTACAATATTTTACAAATACTGGCAGATTAACAGTACTGTTTTATACATAATGTTTCACAGAGTGTTTTATAACTTTGTAAACAATTTAGTCAGAATATGTATACAAAATTATGAATAAAAGTAAAGCATCTTATGTAGTGTACGAGATATCTCATCTGAAATGAATTTCTAACCAAATTGAATTGAAAACATTCATCGTCATTTCTACAGCTGCAGTAGTGATTCGATTTTTGAATATATACTCAATCTTTAATGACACAATTTTTATAGAAAAAATCAGGTGGGATCAAATGGTCCTGATCGACCAATCAAACTATGGAAAATATTTATCATGGAAATTTCATAAATTTATAAAATAGCTGACATAGATTCCCTGAAGTTGTTGGAATCATATTGCAAATGTAGGCCCTAGAAGAGCCCTAGTTGGCATTTACTCGACAGGGTGATTTTTCCTTGCAGAAATGTTGAATTACATAAAGTTAGATAGTAGGGAGAGGTTCAAGTGGATGCTGTTGTTTCTGGTCCTTTAGCAGGATGATCTACTGTGGCAAATTGTAATAGACTGAAACTGTATCGATATTTGGGAAGGAAGTATGATCGGGAGAGGAGTTGAAGTTGCTGCAATTTACTTTCCACAAAGAGACAGCTTGGTGAAAAGGTATTTACATTTATAGATTCGTTGAACTCATTTAATCATTGACAAATAGTTTTATCATAAAGTGTAACTCGTCCATGATAAATTTATTGAAAACTACATTGAACTAAAAAAACTGATTTTAAGTCAGCTTATCAAGAAACGTATTGCACGGCCTACAATTTAACTGATACCAAGACTAGTGCACAGCTCACTGAGCATGCAAAAATCACGAAATCACCACTTCTCGTAAAGAAAAAAAACTTAAATTTTTATAATTTTTTCACTAGAATTATTAAAATAAATTATACTGTTGTAGAGTGATGACTTTTTTTTTTTTAAATGCTGGTATTCTTATTCGCTCAACTTTATAACAGCTTTTTCTTTTACTCTCCTCACCTTCGAAATCTAAATACTTGAATAGTAAAAATTTTCTATCCAATTAGATTAAAGATCAAATGGACAGCTTTATGCATAAAGGAACCAAGCGCCACTGTTATGAAAATGAGAAATTGAGGCTCAAAGTTTCTTAAGGTTCCTAATTCTATTTCAGCTGTAATGCAAGTATAATTTCGTATCAACATTTTGTTATACAATTATTTTTAATGAATCTTTTATTTATCATGTAATTTTTTGTTTTGTACAAAATATTAAAGAAACTGACACCTTGATTCCTTTATATTTTATTGGAAATTCAAAATTGATCTCACAAAAAAAGCACTGGGTTACTTTAGTTTTGTTGTAATATAAACCAGCCCAGCGACAAATTTATTTTATTGTTTGTTTTATTATTATTATTATTATTTTATTTATCAACTATATTGTATACCCTAATAATATTGAATAATTAAATGTTACTCAAACTGGTTGGGTCATGAAAAGTTAAAATAAAAAAAAATAAAAAATGAACTAATAATTTCTTGCATATCTGACTGTTCAGTATATACTCTTTGTAGTGGTAATAATAGTTCAACTTTTAGTTTTGTTCTTTTTAAAAACTCATGATCATAATAATTTAGTTCACAGCAAAAACTTTTGCAAAATTATTTACTGGGCACTTGGTTCCTTTATGCACATAAGCTGACCCAAGAAATAAAAAAAACAATTAATTAAAGGAGCTTGGTTCTCTTATGCGTTTTAGGGAAAGTGATTTTTTTAACAAATTTATTAAAAAAAACTGTATTACGATAATTGTTGAGTGAGCACATAGTTCACATGATTTTCTATCAGATGGCAGTGGTAACTCAATTTGTAAAAGACTGCCGCTTGGTTCCTTTATGCATAAAGGGGTCCAAATATTAGATTCAGATTATTTCTAATTAACTACAATATAATTTACTTCTAAGAAGTAGACTTACCTGACTGTTGGTACCAGACTATTAACAAATGTTAGAACCATATCTCTACTTGTTGAAGCCATGATTTCAGACAACCCAATACAGACACCTTGTCTTTGGTCCGATTGCTCAGATTCCAGTCCTCTTTCTAATATTGGTATAATTTCAGGAAGTACTCGTTCACCCAATTTACGAACTAAATCTCCTAAAGTACGAGCAGCTACCTATACATAAATATTCATTTTCATTAAGGCTTTATCCTTATATATAATTTACTAACTTATCTAAGAGCCACTTTATCTCAAATCTGTTAAAATTTGGCCTAAGGATGTGTTAACGAACGATTCTATCATATTAACAGTTCATTAATATTTAACCATTTGTCTTGGACAAAACTATCGCTAATTTAAGGGTTAGTTAAATACAATCCAGTCATTTTCTCAATGCTATTGATTGATTTGTTTTACAAAAACAAACCATCTTTATCTGACCTGTGTGGGTGTAACACAAATTATCATGTGTACCAAATTATAATAATATACAAATAAGAGAAAAGTTATAATGAAATAGAAACTATCGTCAGATCATTTATTGGGAAGTTTTTGTTTAATATGTACCTAATCTAATATACTATATTTGAAATGAAAAGAACTAGGCAATTGTCTTAGCAGTAAAAAAAAAAAAAAAAAAACTAATGGATATTTGTATTAGTGTAATTAAATTATTTATATATGAGGGACAAAATAAACGTTATTGATTCTTCACAAATACATAAAAAACAGAAAATAATCTAAGAGGATAAAAAAAGAAAAGAAAAACTGTAGGCCTTGAGCCTGGACTAAGGAATTTATCATCATTTAGGAGCGTTCTCATTATAGAATATAGTATTATTTAATACACGTTAAAGACAAAAACAATATTAAGCACTAATTAAATTTATTAAATAGTGTTTTCTTAAGAGATTAATAGACATGTTTAATCTCATGCAAGAATTGTTCAGAATAGACATGTTTCATTTGTTCAGAATTCTACTGCCACCACTTTGTGTTTTATAGATATGTTTTGCTGTTCACTAATTTTTTACCCACATGTCAATTAATATTTTCTTTCTATTTGTGAATCAAAAATTTGTTTCGAGGAAAGAGTCATGAAGTAAATTGGAAGTTAAGTAGAAGGGTTAACAGTAAAATTATCCAAATAATGATTTTATTTAATTGATAGTAGAAACATTACATTTACAGTAGAACCCCTCTAATCCGTCACCTTCGGGACTGGGGGCATGGTCGGAACGCAAAAAAGGCCGGATTATCCGAAAAAAGTCAATATTTATTACATATTATATAAACAGATTTTTTTTTTTTAAAGTGAAATAAGTGATATATAAACTTTAAAAAGTCTATATAATAAAGTCTATATATATAAACTTTGCAAGTACAGTAGAACTTCTGTTATCCGGCCTAATCGTAGAGTACTGGTTGGATGAGAGTTTCCGAAAATAAATTGTAATTAAAACACCAAAGCGGCGGTGAGTCAAACGACTTTGTCGATAGCGGTATCCCATTGTCGGCAGCATAAAAACACCGTGGCATTGGCACCCGTCGGTATAGCAGACATACAAAGGCAAAAACGTTTGATGGACCGCTTTTTTTTCCACGGATCAATTTAGTATACATTATGGAAAATATAACATTTCTTTTCAGTTTTCTTCTTGTCTTTGACGGGTTATGATCTACGTACAGTATATACAGTAAATAAAAATGAGCGAGTTACGAAAACGGGAATACGGAAGCGTGTGTTGGTTTCGTTTCAGACGCGGTTAAATGTGTCAAAAGACTTGACAGAGGGGAATCTGTAAAAAAGCTTTGTAGTGTTTAATTTTTCACGAGAGATGACACAGCACTGAAGCGGGAAAGCGATAACAAACCGGAAAGAATGGCGCCAGACAGGCCGTGAGTCATCGACAAGTCGGCACAATATCGCGAGTTCGAGCACGGTCGGATTAACCGGAGTAACGGACCACCCGAGGGCGGATTAGAGGGGTTCTACTGTATTCAGATTTATTATTAGCCAACCACTCTGCTATATGGGACTAAAGCGGTTAATTAAGACAACAACTCATAAGTAAATATAGGCCTAGTAAAAACTTAGGAAAGATCCTATATTTCATGTTCTACGACTAAACCAAGCAAAGTATAAACAAAATTAACTAGAAATCTGGTTATTTGCAACTAAAAGTAGATAACATTAGCCTATGTATTCAGAACTAATTAAATATAAACTCTGAGGTGATACAAAGAAAGATGAGAGTACAATCATAAAAAGTTATTTATCAAAAATTGTAAATCTACAAGTTAATTTATTTTATTAGACATGAACAATTATTAAATACAATAGTTAGTCTCAATGTTTGAATCTCGGGTATTGTTCTTAATGTAATTGGATTTAGAATTGTCTTCGGCTAGCTTTTACTTGTACATATAACATTAAGAAAAGGAAGGGATTAATAATTGTTTCAATTGAAACTTAAAGAAAAGAAAACTTAAGATTAACAAAATAATTATCGTGATGCTTATAATCTATATGAGTGATGGTTTGGCGTGAATTTATGATATGATGGATGATTGATTTGACAATAGGTAATGGATCAGTATTATTAATTAAATAAATGCTCTTTTTAATGTCTCATTTGTTGGTTCAAGTATAACGATTTATAAACACAATTGAAGATGATTTAACTGTAGTGAGTCTTGTGAAGATTAAATATAATTTTAGTCACTTACCAATTTGTAGTTATTATTAACTATAATTACCAGGTAGCTTTTTAAAAATAAAATTTGAAGAAGTTCTTAATGTTTTAGTTATATCTGATTATTGTTTGTGTCTTCTTCTATAAATATATCACTGAATATTTTATGTGTATAAATTTAAATGAACTGTCCAGTTTGATGGTCTCAGCAAGAATCCTCATAACGGCTTTCACCTTCTTCTTCTGCTCCTCTGATGAAACCTCTTATCTCCATTTCTTTATCTCACTTTTGATAGAATAGCACTACACTTTAATAAATAAATTATATTCACTGTTTATTTAAAACAAACATATGGGTAACAATCTGATGAATGAACAATTATTTTTAATGTGTATGTTATGGTCCATGAATGGAAATGGGCTATGTAATGAGAAGGTTTGTTGATCATGGGTGTTTTGGTGGCAGTCAGGGTCTTGCGATTTATGGTACATTATTCTGAGATGACGGTTTATTTACAACTTCAATTATGGTATCATTATACTAATTAGTATATTTTTTCATTAGAAGTAACATTTAAAAATGACTACTAAAATAACCTTATTTTTCCTACAGACTTTGACTTTATGGTTATACATATACGTATGTATAAGGTGGCTGAAAAGAAACTACCACCTTGTTAATATTTGAGATAGTTGAATTCTGTTTGTGGCAATCTATTTAAATGAAAGGGACAACAAAAAAAAACAAAAAACAAAACGTTTAGATTAAATGTTGAGCTTGACTTATGAGAAAAACTATACAGTATAACAAACACACAGAACACAATTCTCATAAAGAAAATACGCCTAAGTATCAGACGCGTTTCAACGACAAGGTCGTCCTCTTCAGTGATACACCAGCTATACCAACCAAACCACAACTCAACCACCACTCATTTTGTTGTGGTTTGGTTGGTGTAGCTGGTGTATCACTGAAGAGGACGACCTTGTTGTTGAAACGCGTCTGATACTTAGGCGTATTTTCTTTATGAGAATTGTGTTCTGTGTGTTTGTCATACTGTAAAACGTTTAGATTTTAAATTGTGGGAGGTTGGAAATTGATTGAAAATTTCAAATGACACTTATAACCTCATTTTATCATCCTGTGAGACAAGAAAAATAAAACACAGAAAATTAAATTCAGATCACACAAAACAAAATACAGCCAAAAGAGTTATTTAATTTATGAAGCTAGATAATTATGTGTTGGTATCGAGTGATTGACTTGGAAGACAAGACAATCGATTTGTCTATATGTTGATTCACTTCTTAAAATACAAGACCTGGTTGTTTTTAGAGAAATCGCTTACAGTTTGTAAAACAAAACTGGCGGAATGGTTGCCTCACTAATAACTAACACATACCACTTCCACTCACAGTTAAATAGATGGATATATCTGGCCCTGGTAGCTAGTGTGATTCACCTACTGGACTCACATGATTGCAAAATCTATTTTTTTACTGTGCAAGTTAGGGACAAAACTTTTTTTGGATTCTGCACAAAATTTTAAGAAAATTGATACCAAACAACAACCAATTTCAAGCAATCGCTGTCCTTTATTTGTCTTCTAAGGAGATTATTATACTTCTGTGTAAGATGAACTGTTGTATTAGTAAGCAACTGTAGTAAGTGAAAACTGACAAATATAGTGTGAAAATGCTGTAATAAGTACTTTTTACTTATTGAAAAAGTTTGATTTTCCCGCAAAATAAAAATTTCATATATATATTTTTTCTTAGAAAAATTCACTCTTAAAGTATTTTATTACTCTGCAAAATTTACATACACACAGACCACAAAAATATGCTACTAGGTCATACAAAAAGTAGTTTTTTTGCTCATAATGTATCAACTGAATCACCATATCGTTGTATATATTTTAAGATAGGACGTGTTAGATAAAATTTTCGTCATTTATGTAACTATTCAATACGGTTTTATCAATCTTATGACAAATATATTTCAACGGTCTTTCTTTATTATTCTACTTTTCTTTTATTCATATTATTTCTCCCTTATGTTTAAACAATGGCTTGTTTGGAGTCATTTTCATTAGTTTTATGAACATTCATATTCAGTATGTATTACTTAACAATTAAGAAGTCTTATTTGAACATTTAATATGAAGTAAGAACACATTAATCCATTATATTTGCTTATAGCCCAACTGGATTGTTAATAATTAATTACTATTTAATTACCTTGTATTCAGGTGTTACCGTCGAACAATCCTTACTTGTAGTTTACACTACACTATCTTATATGACGTGTTTCAACTATTTGTCAGTCATTTTCAAATATAAAAACACTTAACGACACATATTAGTTCACATTAAAAAAACACGATTAAAAACATACATACATGGACGACGTGCGCTGCCAGTGACCGTTCTCGTTGATTCACGATCGTCAAAAGTATGCGTCGTTAAGTGTTTCTGTGTTTTTATATTTGAAAATGACTGATAAATAATTGAAACACGTCATATAAGATAGTGTAAACTACAAGTAAGGATTGTTCGACGGTAACACCTCAATACAAGGTAATTAAATAGTAATTAACACATTAATGTCATGCAAGGGAATGTACCATATCAATTTAGCTTTGTAAATAAAATATCTCTTTTGGCCACTATTTTGTTTTGGGTGGTCAGAATTTAATTTTCTTTACGCCATTTTCTTGCCTTACAGGGACGTTTAAAATTAAGTATCATAAGCCAATAGATGACATTAGAAATTTTTGAGCAATCCCACACAATTAAAAAAAACCTGAAGCTTTGCTTCTTTAAGTCGCTCTCCGCACCTAAAGCAATTGCCACAAACATAATTCAAATGTCTCAAATATTTAAAAAAATAAGAGAGGATAGTAATTTTTTTCAGCGACCCTGGTATATATAACTCGATTCATACATTCATCACACAATATTTAACTTAAAGGCTTCTAACCAATTCTCTAAAGCTCTAGGCCACAAATGAATCATTCAATTTTTAATGATAGGAATTTCATCTGTTAGATTAACATCAAATTTTATACTTGTTAACATTAAAGAATGTTGAAAACACAGACAAATTATCTAACGAATCATTATAAATGTACTAGTTAAATATTGTACTCAACACAGTTGGATAATTTGACACCCAAGATTCTTAAATCATTAGATTCTAAACCTTATTTCTAAACAAACAAAAATCTCCATGTTGCTGTAAATCAATTACGAACAATTTCATCAGGAGCAACAAGCAACTTATATTTCAAAAGGTGTTGGATAAAAAAAGTAATTTAAAAATTAAACACACCTGTCGCTTATCATAGCTAGTTGACGCTAAGCATCCAAGGAGAAGACCAAATAGTGTAGGCAGAATTTCACGTAATGTTCTTGGTGTATTTGTAACAACGACTTTCCATACATGCAATGCAGCTTGACGTACCATCAATGCAACATCAGAACGTCCCATGTACAATCCTGCGAGTACACGGTTTCTTCTTTCTGCTCCCAATGCTTCGATAATAGCCTAGTGAAGTAAAATTTAAAATATTAAACATATGGAAATGTTTCATTCAAGTATGATTTATTGGTAAAATATAGCAGTACACCTTGCTAAGCAAATTTTATATCTGCATCAATGACAGTAAAACTGTAGATTATAAGTATGGGACATCTCCAACCAATAATAAATCTGTAGTTTGTAATTGTAAACAAATGTAGTATAAATGGTTAATCTATGAAATAAGAAACAATTGTTTAAAAAATAATAATCTTAGAATTTTAAAAAAATGGTAAAAGGAGTAAGGTGTTTTATAATGATGAAAAGAAAAAGTGAAAAATAAATTAATAAATTGTAAGCGGGAAGATTTCATGCAAAAACAAAGATTCAGTAAGGTGTGATGTGCCATAAAAGGACATGATTTCATTCCTTTTAATGTGATTGGCTCAGGACATAGAAGTTCAAACGATATTCGAAGCAGGAGTTGCAATAAACCGAAGCTAACCAAAACGGAAAAGGCAACTCAAAGAAATTTTATAGTCACTCTGCAAAAGGTCGGCTAGAATGTCAGACATAAGAAACTATTGTGCTCGAGAAGCAAGGCTGTATTTTAAATATTGAGGGTAGAAATAAGTGTTGAGCAATTATAAGTAAGTTTTGATGTACCTATGAAGGTGATAGATTGAATAATTAGAGGTGTGGATGGGATGAAACTGTGAGTAGGTCCATTTACTGTGTGGTCATTGCTATAAACAAGCATAATACAAAATTGTTAGATTTAAGATGTTTAAAAGTAGGTTTAAGATTTGTTTAGAATATTGTGAATTGTTTTAAAATTGATAGGATTAAAACAGCTGGGTGAGGAAGGGAGCGACGGGGGGGGGGGGACGGTCGCAGGTAGTCAAGGGTTCAGACGCCAAGCTAGTGTATACAGACTATAACAACGATGTCTGCAAGACCGCTGGATCGTGGAGAGTAGTCGGCGCCGACTGTTACCCCTACAATGCCACAGTCCCCATGCGGCCTCGAACTACAAACTTGTACCTCCCTTCCACGCGCAGCTCACAGCTCAGATGAAACCTGTCCATTTATACTAGACCGATGTTTGAAATTATTGTGATAAAAAATTGAGGTGTCAAATTAAACAGTGTCACCTGCAGATCTGCCGAAAATTATTCATTTTTCTTGGAAATTTTGTTGTAATAAATTTATCATTTAAAAAACATGTTTCACATCAAAAATTATTTTAAACGGCAGTTTTAAATTTTCTTTCGGTTAACTTATATTAGGTTGCACACATCACGTTAGTCACAAAAGATCCGATTTGGGTCTCAGTGATGTACCTATGAAGGTGAATTTTTGATGTACCTATGAAGGTGATAGATTGAATAATTAGAGGTGTGGATGAGATGAAACTGTGAGTAGGTCTATGTACTGTGTGGTCATTGCTATAAACAAGCATAATACAAAATTGTTAGATTTAAGATGTTTAAGATTTGTTTAGAATATTGTGAATTGTTTTAAAATTGATAGGATTAAAATTTTCTTTCATGTTGAATAAAGTTTGTGTTAAAAAAAAAGGCTTAAGATGAGTTTTTAAAAGATAACTAAAGAACACCTTTTCAGCTAAAAACGTTAGACGATTTTGAGGCTGGGAAGTACAGAAATGAAGGAAAGAACCTATTAGGTAAAAATTAGTAATACTAAATTAGAAAATAATATTTATTTGTAACGCTTCACATTACAAAATGACGCCTAACGCGTCTACCCATGTCACATTACAAAATGGCTCCCAACATGCTTAAGAAAAAAAATTATTTGTAACGCTTCATGTTACATGATTAACTAGTTCTTATACACCAATGTTACAAGGATCAACATTTTTTATGACATGGAACAATAATTTAAACAAAATTTTATTTAGATTTAAAAATTACTTCTTAATGAGCCCTATTTTCATAGATAGAATATACTAATGGAGTTAGGACAAGACGTTGAGGAATCACTCAAGACACTTGCTTGTATGTACATAGATAAGAGGTTACATTAGGGAGTGTTTTGGACATTTGTATGCATAATCTATTTATTAAAAACCAACACAACATCTCTTTGGACATAAAAGTTTTTAGGAATCCTTTAGAGGTCAAATTTTGGAAAATCACTTCTTAGTTGATCCTTACGTTTTAGAGAAAAAATACCCTCTGAATTTATCGTTTTTAAGTGCCAGGAGTCTGTCAAGGTAATTACTTTTATGTAGACAGTTTAGGGCTAATGTTTTATAGGCATTGGAATAGGTAATGTATGCAAATAAAAACCAAATCGATATCACATTTCTCATTAGGTGAAAGAAATATTGAGGAAGCTATAAAAACACCATTAAGTGTTGAATTTTATAAACACCTTCTTCGTCCTTACTTTAATTTGTGATATTTATGTTTCTTTGTCTAGGGGTTTATGGTGGATGTTGTTTAGTAAGTCAGGGACTCTATTTATAATGTTTTATATAGAAACTAGTCCATCTAACTACGTTACACAAAGTCCACCTTTTTTTATGTAGTCTTGGATTAGATCCCTCTCTTTAACCTTTCCCATCAGATTTCTCTTGATCAACTAAATTTCATGTACTTATTTTCATTTTTGTAACAACGATAATGGATGGATGACATGTCAAAATCACTTTTTCGGATTCCTGAGGTCATGAAACGTGAAGATCAATTAAAACAATGGAAGTTAAAAATTTTAACCACTAACTGACTTACTTTCGTAAGTAAAAAGACACAACCTCTCACAATTTAAGATTTAACACATTTTACTAGATGAAAACAGTAGATTCAAAATAATCTGTTCGTCAAGATAAATTTGCAAATATACAACAATTGCTCTGATATAATAATATCTGATAATCTAAAATGAATTATTTATCATTTTACAACAATAAATAAATAATTACTCAAAACATGTATTATAAAGTTCTCACCTTATGAGACTGTTCAGTTCCAAAGTTATCATCTTCATTGGCTGTTTCAGTACTCATTTTACCAGACACTCCTGAGATGCGGTATAACAGATCTCCTAACAGCTGAACTGAACTGTAAAATTATTTAATATTTATAAAATAACCACATTTATAAAGGAAAAACTTACTGAATAAAAAAAAGTGATTTTCTTTTTTCTAGTTGAACTAATTTTGAATAATATTAATAATACTAATACTAACATATAATGCCAAATAATGTATTTTAAATAAATGGTGTAAAGTTGCTCAAACTGTTTCACTCACCTATCTCTAAAACTAAATAAACCCAACCAAAACTAACACTCACCAAAAATTTCAGTTCAGTAGTTGTCAAGTGAAATGAACCATGGATGTTATCTTTGTAAAATTTTTATATATTTAAATAACTTGCTTCAAATGTGTCATAAATAAGTCCCAGCATAACTTGTATTTAATTAAAATTAAACATTTAATGATGGTTATCAAACGGTCATTTTTGTTTTTACATTATTCCTGAACCGTATTTTTTTTACTTAAGATTTTCCACACACGTTGGGGCATTAGTCTTGTTATTTTGCTAAAATTTGAATGAAATCGGTAGAGCCAATTTTTATAAATAACAGCCCTATGGCCAATTTTTTAATGATAATAAACATTTTTGTGGGACCGGTGACCAATACATTTTGTTTGGTACAAGAAAGTACACTTGATAAAAATTTGATCAAAAACATTGGAGCCGATTTTGAGAAAATAATTTTTTTTGCAGTTACCTTCAAATTTTTGAAAATGAAAAAAGGTCCAAGATAATGGCCACTCTATAAATTTGATTAAAATCAGTTCACATGCTTGAGCTGTAAAGCACTACACAAACAACAGATGGACATTATTCCAAAAACCACTATATAACAACTTTTTATTCAGCACAGAACTTCACTCACTATAATACATATGTGTGAGAAAATAAAAATGAATTAATCCAGCAGATATTTGGTATGGTAATTGAGAATAGTACATAATAAAGCTACTTATATTTCAATAGATCATGTCTAAAATAATCCCACTAATTGATTTATCCCATGGCTCATTTTAAGCGATTTTGATCATTTTTATTTTCTTGCAATTTGGTTTGTACATGGGTTCGAGTTCCCCACCCTCTTATTATCGGTATTGGTGCACATGTGCAGTTTGAAATGTTGCAAGGCATCGGTCAGAAGGGGATCGCCTTTTTGCCTGGAGATACTAAGCAGCAACATTGAAACCAATTTGTGGCATTTCTTTAAATTTTAAAGCAATCAACTATGATTAAAACTGTCTATTAAACATTTATTTTTATGGGCCAAACTAAAACTTTATAATTTAGTCCAGATAATATAAATATTTTAAACTGTAAAAAAAAACCCTACAATTTGTCCTTAGGTCAAGCAGTCTGATCATGATGGTTTAAACAAACTTTTGAAGGTTAAGATAACATTTTTGACACCTGATGCATTTTCCCTCACACCTGCTGTATCATACTTCTATCAATAGACATTCTATGTAAGCATAGTAGACTATCTTATAAGTCATTTCTTTATTCAGGAAATATTCCAAAACAATATTTCTGATTTAGACAGTTATCAACATAAACAGAAATTTATTTATTTGTACAGTTTGTTTTGTAAATTGAATAATTTGGTCTAAAGATACCATAGAGCTGAGATTGTAAGTAAAGTATTTATTGAGTGCAAATAGAAATATGTAAAAACAATACCTGTATCTGATCCTCCAGTTATCATCAAAAAGCCCTTTCTCCAATTCAGGCAACAGTAATAAAATGGCAGAATCAGCGTAGAGGTTGACAATACGTTGTCCTGCTTTCAAAGCTGTATCTCTCACATACTCATTTTCATCAGCTAATGCCTATGGAAAATGAAAAATAATTTTTATAGATGTTTAAACTGTTTTCATATCTTATATTAATATAAAATATTAAGACTTAGCGGTCACTACTTCTATTTTCAATAAGATCAGGAATAAAATTTACTCAATAATTTTATAGCACTAAAACTTCTCACAATCTTGGCAAAAACCATCATATATCTCCTCATTTTCCCTAAATCCACAGTATTTTCTATTAGCGGCAGATTCTTTATAGCTTTGCCCCTTCATGGTAGATATGATCACTTTTGTGAAGATAATTGTCACTAAGGAACTAACTAAAATTGTTATCCTGTGCAATTAAAAACCCACTAAAGGCTCTCAATAATGTGACACTTGCTGGGTTTAGTAAAAATGATTTTATATTGGAAGTGGCAAATTGAGTATTGAGCATTAGCGATGAATATCATTGGAGCAAAGCTACTCTGTGTTTAGTCAAGTAGTTAGTAATGCAGACCATTAGCACTTTGTCCTTGAAAGAGCACGAGGAAGTGAAGGAATAGCTCAGGTTTAAGGAAGAGTAAACACTAACTTCTTACTCCCACACTAAGCAACCTACATCTGACTTCTATCTTTAGACAACAGATGTTCCACTGTGCAGGAAATGTGGCCTGCAAGAGAAAACTACAGTAAAGAATTGATGTCTTTGAAGTTTTTGACGTGAGGCTTGACAATCTCTCAAGACAACCTTTTCAAGAAGATTCTGTACCTAATGAATGAAAGTTTCAAGGGATGACTAAGAGGTAGTAAATCATATAGGAACACAACAAGTCATAGTGATTAGACTGCTCAAATGAAAGAACCCCTCATTAATAGTCATATCTATCCTATGATATTGTGTTACTTACAAACTATATACAACTTGAAATAAGGTTAAAATCATCTGATTGCTCTAGCTGACCAAACTCTGGTTTTGGCAGTAGACCTCGTAAGTTTATCTGGAACTAACACCAATATCATCATCCTGTTTCCATTACCTGTTGTAATTACTGGTAAAATTTAGGTATGACAGAACCAAACTTGTAAGGTAAAATGTAGGTCAATATAAGAAGGATTTCTGAAACATTGTCTTCCCTTTTCGGAGGTGAATATAACACTAGTATATACTCCTACTGTCAAAGTAAAAATAATCCCTTTTGAGATAACAGTCCTTGGTTAAGGGAAAGTAATAAGCTCACGCCGGCTGTATCTTCAATGGAGAAATTGTCACTCTTGGAAATTGGGAGAAATCTGCATACTTTCTGACAGTAGATTATTTCCGGAGACCGGAAATTATTGGTTAACACATTGACTGCTAAAATTCATGCAATATTGGTTGGCACATGCTAAAAATTTTAAAAATTATTTTTACTTACCATCAGATTGTGTTATGATGGAAAAACATGTAGGAAGACAATTTGGGCAAAAAAAAAGTATTTTAGGCCACTTTAGTCTGTGTCCACTATCGTGGACGTGAGCACCTGGAGACGTCCACATAACACATATGTTACCATGGAAACACGGGAACTGAAAACTACGATCCAAAAATGGAAGAAACTATCCCCCCACATGCGCAAAACCAGCCGTCCACACCACACAAATGCTAGACACACTGACGAATCTAAGCAACAAAACAATGGCGTCCACGATCGTAGACGCACACACATGGCGTCGCCCCCCCTGAGTCCACGATCGTGGACGCTAGCAGTCAACGTGTTAAAAGCCGGTTATAAATCTTCCAGACAGGAGGATTGAAAACCAAGATTTATAATATCATGTCAATTTTGATGCCAAGTATTTACCCCACAAGACTAGTCTGATTACCTCACTCTCCCCCTAACTATACTGCCATACTTCCCTAAATTATTCAGCACCTCATTATTTTGAGCAAAACCATTTTTCACCTATGGTGTACATACATTTATTTGCAAGAATCAGATAAACAAAAGTACTTAATACATAAAAATAGCTGTCTGTCTAATCAAGTAATATTCTCATTATAAAAGTTGTTATTGTAAATAATAACGGGTTTGTTAAGTGACATGTACCAGTCTAACCATTAGGCATATTGCTAAATTCATCAAAAGCATATTTACAAATTCAATGTAAAATTTGAATTAAATGTCTCTCACATTTTAAAACTCATTAGTGAATTAGAGTAGAATTTAGAAACAAACTCTTTCAACATTCAGTAATAAAGATAAGAATATCTTACTTTCAAAATAGGAATAATGATTTGTCCAATGTATGGTGTAAACTCATTTGTGAACACAACAGGCATGTATATGAACATCATAATATATCCATCTTTGACGTGAGGTGCTATATCGGCTCTTTCAGCTGTGCTTATAATCTCTGTAAAATAAAATAATATGCTTTAAATAAACTGTGTTCATAAATTTATGTTGTTTTTATAAGGTCTATTTTCGAATTAAAATTAGTCTCATAAAATTTGGAGCTGGAATGTAAACACTTATGCAGTTGTGATAGTAACAGAAATAAATAAAAGACAGTATACAAAACCTCAACAAAGATGATGACTTTGGATAGGAAAGTATGGCTAACTTAGTTTGAATCTGTGACTTTTGTGCAAGATAAGTATCATCAAATCATCATATTTAAGTGATAAGTATCATGTTTAATCTTTGAAAGTATGTTATACAGTTTTGATGAAAGTAACATCCATCATCTGTTAACCCTATACCCGACAGTGCAAAGTTTCTTCGTTTTGAAAAAAATCATAACAAATAGTAATTTTATGCAAAACTTAATTTGTAAGACATATTTTTTCTCAGAAATATGCATAGAATTTATCTGTGCCATTAAAAAAAAATTATCTCTTACGGTTTTGGAGTATGTTAGGAATCAAAAATGAAGTTAACATTTTACAGAAAAATCTTTATAAAAAAAACCAATTTTTTTTTTCAAGATATACAAAAGTTTTGGAGGTAATTGTATAGCAGAGTAGCCTCACTTCAAAATCAATTTTTATGGGTTTTATTCGTCAAATAAATGTTGGAAAAATATTTTATTATCGAAAAAAAGTGTCGGAAAGATGATTACATAATATCATTACACAAGAAAATCTTAATCAGAGTCAAATTCTGCTGCAAATTCAGTAGAAGAGGAATTTATTGAATTTAAATGTATTTCACTCGTAATTCGCCATAAATGATGAAAACAAGTATTATACTCATTGTACTTTCTTTTAAACATAAATTCGGCGATATGGCCATGGAAATGTTGTTTTGAATTTTTATATCGCGGCACATTTCCTCGCACTTCCCTCCATTGGCGTTCAATTGTCTGCGTATGTGCTTCAGTGTCAGGATCAACAAAATTGTAGGAATGATTCACAGTCAAGTGCTGAAAGCCTTCTGTATCTAAACAATTATAAGATTTCCAACAATCCTTTTCTACTACATACCTTACTTCATAAGAATAAATAATGTTTTCTTTGCTGTAAATATGTAGGGCTGTATTATTATATGTCACGAAAGGTTTGGCCAGGTTGCTATATATATATATAAAACCACCTGGCCAAACCTTCCGTACGTTTATTGAAGTGAATGTCATGAGTATGAAAGATAACACAGAGTTAATTTTTTCACGAAAAAAAACTTGTGTAATTATATTATGTAATCATCTTTCCGACACTTTTTTTTCGATAATAAAATATTTTCCAACATATATTTGCCGAATAAAACCCATAAAAATTGATTTTGAAGTGAGGCTACTCTGCTATATAATTACCGTTTTGGAATGTAATTATGAATAAATGTTGATATAAAAAAAAAAAAAAATTATAAAATTTTCATAGGCCTACGTAATTTTTTTTTTTTTACTAACGAGGAAAAAAATTAAGCCTAATTTGAAAAATCACCAAATATAGTAATGTCATGGAAAATACAACTTCTGTACATAATTTTTTTTTTCAGAAAGGTGTATAGAATTTAACTTTGTTATGAAAATTAATATATATGTAAAAATTTGGAGTTATAATGTGAGGAATTGAAAATTCTTACAATAGCCAAAGCCAAAATTCCACATAAAAGGGTATATTTACTAAAGAACAATTTTTTTTTCTTTTTTTTCCCTTTCTTTTTTTTTTTCAGGTTATACAGGAGATTGTAATATAATTGTGAATAAAAGTTGGTAAAAACAAAAATCAATGTATAAAAATTTCATTAGTAAAAATTAAATTTTACGTAAAAAGTGGAAATTTGCTAAAAATGTATGCTTAATTTGAAAAAAAAATCACATAAATAGTAATATTATGCAAAACATATCTTGTAATATATCATTTTTCTGAGATAGGTGCATAGAATTTATCTGTATATTGAAAAAAATTTAGATGCTAAAAATTTTTAGTTAGTATGCCAGATATCAAAAATTCTTACAAAAACTGAAGGTAAAATGCTAAATGAAAGCCTATATTTACCTGTATCAACATTAATTTTTTTTTTTATAGATAGGCCTATATAAATTTATATACATTTTGGTAAAAACATAATCAATATACAAAATTTTCATTAGACAAAATTAATTTATATGTAAACAAATGGAAATCTGTTAAAAAGTTAGGCCAAATTTGACATAACCTTTGTACTAGATAAGCCTAACAATAACATTCGCTCAAAACAAGAAACTCTACAAACAATAATACACATATTATAACTTGTATAAACAAATTATAATAAATAAATCACTGTACATAACATAATAAGTTCACAATGACAGAAATAAATCAAGCGAAACACGGAATACTATTAATAAAGGACATATTTAGGACACAAAAGAAGTCAATACAATGGCAATTTCAAGTTCAGAAAGAATCATCTAAAATAAGTTTGACGTAAAAGGTGAGACCATATGAAAGATCTAAATTTCATTTTCCTAATAGTGTAAAGATCGGTTATAAAATATCAATGTAAGTAATCGATATTTCATATTTAGTAACTGCACCGAAAAGAAAATGAGTCTCGGGGTTTGGTTTGGTTAATACTTTGTAGAATGTAATAAATCTCAAAAACTATTACATATAGCATAATTTTGAATACATAGTTCGAAAGAGAAAATATTGTCAACTTGTGGTATTTGGACAAGAATTACCATTTTGGAAAATTATATGATCATTGAGTACACATTTTTCTATATAAATGCATCAGTGGGGCGCTCTAGTGGAATATTAGTCAAGTTTATCGAATTCTTGAATTTTTACTTTTCGTGAGAAGGATTTTGGCATACATGATTATGAAAGATTGAAACATTACCTTTACAATGATATACTATACATTTCGATAAAATAATATCTACTAAGATAAATAGATTCTCACATTAAAACAGGTTTCATCCGTGAACTAGTACGTAATATAAAAAATTTCCAAATGTTCCCCAACCAACAATAATTTAAAAGGTATCACTAAATCCATTTGCAAGCAACTCAAAATACGGCTGCATTTCAACTTTTTGGAAACTGACGATACACAGGGTAAGGGATACTAATTTCTTATGAAAGTTTTTTTTCATGATTTCCTTAGACGTATCGGTTAATTGATCTTTTACAGGTTTTACAGAATGATCAGAAATCTTCCAGCTTCTTGCATATTGAGTCAAAACATTTCTGGTTATCTCCAATTTGTGAATATAGAATTTTGTTGATAAGCATCCTTCACCATACTTTTTTTGTAATTTACTTTGACATTTCGTTAATGATCCTGTTCACCAGTATTCAAAAATAATAAATATACAATCTTCAACTGACTACAAGTTTGTAGCAATAATTTTAGATTGAATGAAATGCCTACTCGGCAGTAACGAATACCTTGTCAATTTTTTTAGCTAAATGTAATCAAATTAAAAAGTTATTAAGAAATATTTGGATTCCCAAATATTTGAGAGAATTACATTGTATATTCCTACAAGTATGGTCATTTTATTGAAAACTTTAAATGAATATTTTAAAAAGATTGTTGTAGGTTAGAAGTAAAAAAAAGGCTGGAGTTTTAACTTAATTTTAACAACCTCTGTACAATATTTGCATGTGTCAATTTGTGTATGTATAAATGAAGAATAATATTTTCATGGGAAAGGAAAGAAGTTTAATAGTTATACAATTCAGTTATAATTTAATATGTTAACCTAACCTGGCATAAGTTTGTGAAGCTTCTCGACTCCTAGTCCACCGACAACCTCGCTGAGACCCTGAGCTGCTCCAGATCTATCGACCGAGCTAGACTCTGATGTAAGTGTCTGCATGAGCCATGGTAACAAATCTTCAAAACTAGACTCACCCATTCCTCGCACCATTGCACCGAGGGCTCTGGCTGATACACTCCTAACCTGTATTCAATTTGAACTTAATGTAAGAAATTACATAATATATAGAGAAAAATTTGCTGAAAATTTGTAATAAGCAGTTAATACACTTCAATTTCACAATAACCAAACAAATAAAGATGACGATCTAATGATTGTCTGTTTAAAAACTTAAATATGAATAACTATTAGTGTATACATTATCTTTCAAAAATAAAAATTGTACGATATTGTTAAATCCATAATTCAAAGCTAATAACTCAAAGAGATATTCAATGTTGATCTCTTAAAAGAAAAAAAAGTATACAAGTTTCTTAAAATGTATAGTATTACCATTTGTAACTTTCTCAACTTGGGAATATATTTATCTTTTACAGAATTTACCTTATTGGAATTACTGATTATGGTAGGTATCAGTCTGTATAAAGTAGTATTACTTAGTAGTTATAACATTCCACAATTTTTATATTTAATGTGTGGCTGATTTTATGTTATTCGATAGATGAGATGTAATCAAAAGTGATGTAATTAGTTACGTCATACTGATGTTACAACCACATATCGTAATCGGGTATAGACGAAGGTATGGACAAGTATTAAAAATTGGTAAAGGTTACAGAACAACGGGTTCGTGAGTTGTATGCGTGGAGTATATGTTGACTAATAATTATTTGATTATATGTAACATTTTTATGATTTTTACGTAATAAATATAAGAAAAAATTAAATTTGTATAAAAGAATAATTGCTTCTTAAAGTGAGTCAATATCTGTGTGGTTTGTGGGTGTCAATGAATTTGTACCTAGGAGAATTTGTATCCAAACATTTATAATTGGCTGGACTGCCAAAAATTTTAGCATTTTACTATGTTTTTTCTATTTTTATACTCTTGCTGGTCCTCCAAGTCAGCAGTATATGCTCCCAGGTCTCTTCTTCGACCTGACAGATAGAGAATTAGCTCAAAACTGTCTAAATAGTTACCAGTCACAATGTGGCCTATTCTTGCCCTAACAATGAACATTGCAATGGCATGCAAGACATCTTGATTTAATGATCTATCTGCAGGCTCCTTCTTAAGGTCAATTTTCAGTATCAGTAGTCCTCGATCACATAGTCCACTTATTTCGAAGAAACACCATCTTTCCCAAAACAATTCAAAGGATATTGGAGATGTTCTGGTTGTAAAGTTATTTGATAATAATAATTGTTCGTATTATCAATAGGGTTTAGTTGAACATTTGCAATAATTTAATTTAAATAATTTGATATTATTTAAGTAATTCTAAAAAATAACCCAATAAATATAATCATAACATACTTTAAAAATAGTCAAAATTACCTCTGGAACTGGATCTAAGAGTGATGATTTAAGTCCTGGAATAATAGTCGGAAGATAAGGTGTAAGATCTTTCTGATCAGTAAGGGAATACATGTTCCCAATAATCTGTGCAGCCATTTTTCGAGTTTCGGTTGATCGATCCATAAATGCACGTTGAACAACAGGCATAATTAAAGCAAGTGATGGAGCATCAATGAAATGAACAAATTGTGTGTCCAACAAAGTTTGAAGACACATTGCAGTTTTATGAGATGGATCTTGTAGGGCTTCTAATAATACTGGTACAATGGCTAAAACAAAAATCAATATATATATAGCGGGTGGATAAGTGGATTAAACTACATAATTGAAAAACAACAGAGAAACAATTTTCTTAGCTCGCTGTTTCAGAAATATCATCATAATAAATATGTTTTCATTGAGGTTATTGGAATAGAATTAAGTAGAAAATATCATAGTTTTAAAATTATTGATAATATTTACTAATCTATTTTCCTATATAAACTAACATACGAAATAGGAATGCCTTTTCCAAAAAAAAAAAAAAAAAAAACAGTCCCAAGAAAACACAACAAAGCAAGTTATAAGTATGTCTGTTAGTAGCAACAGTTGAAGACATGAAAACAGGACATTTTCTTTTATGGAAAGTTGAACTTCCATCAATGAGAAGCTCTACATTAATAATGCTATTTATATATTCTCTTGAATCGTGACACCATTTAAACTAAATTACCAAAAACGTACATGAACATACAGATTTTCTCTAAAATTGTTGATTTAATTTTTTTAACTTGGGAACTATGTACTGAATAAATAAAGTTTAAAGTCCCGATTAAATAATATAACAACTCTGACACTGTAAAAAAGCATATGTTCTTGAAAATTTTAATAAATTTGTGAAATATGTTGAAAAATAAAGATTTTCTATTTGCAGTAGCAAAAAAAAAAAGGTTATAACAATTGATCTTACATACTAAATAGATCGTCCTTCTCCATGCTATGATTTGAAGCTCAGAAATCACAGGCTCTAATGCTGCCAACTAACGGCTCATTTCAGATAATATCAAGGACATCTATGCTATTTGTAAAGCATGCCCCAACTCCTCCCATACTAGCACATTCTAAAACTACAACTGTTCAACCCATGCCTCACATTATCGTATGTTACAGGACTTCTTCTTTAGATATATATGGAATTTTTAACTTAGGAACAGTAACACGGATTTAAAAAAAAAAAAAGTTACAATTGGTATTGAAATCATATATTCTGTGACTGAAAGGTTTAAGAAAATACGTAAAATAAGTCAAAAATTCTGGTTTTTATATTATCTGTGCAGACAAATATTATCACAAATTATGAACTTATATGACCTATTTTAATCAAGCGGACTAAAACCTGACCAAATAATGTATCAACATATAAAACCATTTGAAAATTAAATCAGCAGAACTTGATTATGTTGCATTGAATGTAAAGATTGTACGATTTTGTAAAATTTACCTTGAATTTCAGGATTTCTGATGACAGAACCAATCAGTTTGAGGGCTTGTGCGCCAGCTTTCTGTACCTTGATGTGAGAGTCACTTAATACTTCAATCAGTTTAGGAACTATGTTTGGTAAACAGGATGAAAGTTGTTTAGGTGCACAATATGCCATTGCTCCAAGCAGTTCCACAGAACCTGAAAAAAAATCAGTAAATTTATCTGATTTTTACAAAAAATGTTTTAAATAAAATACTTGGATTAAATTAATTAAATAAATTAAGCTATCACTATATGTTATGGACCACCAACAAAGGAAAGTGATAAGTAAATGACTGATGTCACTTTTTTTGAATTGTTGCCATGGTATACTTAAACATACTTGTACACAAATTTACAGTCAAATTAGTTTCATTTAGAAGTTTAATTTAAGCAATTTTTGGTGTCTGTTGACTGGTCTAACAGTTAATCTCTTATAAAAACATGTAAATTAATATAGAACACTACACCTGTTTTAGTCCTCCAAGAATCTTCTTCTAATGCAGCTAACAGTGAAGGCAAAACCAACTTGACTCCATGAGCAGAAAGTTTACTCATAACTACTCGAGCTGTGTCATCAGTAGCATCTCTGACGTATTGACTTCCATCACCAAAACACAACAGCAAATGAGGTAGTACATGAACGATGTATGGTTCAAACAAGCGCCCCAAAACATGACATAGCATTTCGAATGCAAACAGCGCACCTGTTGATAGAAATTGATTAGAAAGAGAAAACAAACAGTATCGATGTAATTGTTACATTTAGTGAGATTTACAAAAATAATCAATATGAAAACCTAAGATAAAATTACTTTTTTGACTAAAATTCCGATTACTGTTTGATGATTTTTTCCCATAATTTTGAGGTAACGTTATTAAAAAAATGTAATTATATAATTTTTATTGTAAAAAAAAACATATTTAGGCTTCATTAGATGCAGACTTTAAAGCCATACAAAATGTGTTATTGTGGGATATTAAACAACATTTCGGTGAAAAAGTATCCTCAAGAAATGGATTTTAAAACTTTAAAATAAAAAGCAAAAATTAGCCAAAACAATGGCCTAATTAATTTTAATAAAATATTAATGTTTGTTAACATTGTTATGTTCATGTAGTTGGTAACAGTTTCCCAGGTCGGTAAATTAGTCGAGCAAACCAAATTGTGGAAAATTATAATTTTGTGTCTTTTTTCTTATGAAAATTACCCCCAAATTCATTATTCCAAAACAGTTTTTTTTTTATTCAGGGAGGATCTCGAAACAGTTTAACCCACAAAATCCCAACATCGATTTGTTGACCCATCACATAACTTTATCTATATTATGTGACAAGTAAAAACAGCCAAGAAATTCCCATCCAACAATGTCAAATTATTTCAATATAATGTTTAAAATCTAAACATACACAACTTTACTAATGTATTGAAAACAAACCTTCTCTGTGTCTGTAGTTCTTTTTGTCTTGTATTGCATTTGTCAGAGTACTCATTATGTCCAATTGTTTTAGTACTAAAATCCCCATTCCTTTGACTAGACCAGCTAACCCATATGCAGCGCCTTTACGTTCTCCGTAGTTTTCCGATTCCAACAGCTGATGTAACAACTTCTGAACCAAAGCAGGAGCATCATCTTTGATTGCAGGTACTAGTGGTGGTAAGCAGTTAGCAACGGCTTCTTGTACCTAAAGCAAAGTATTGAAAGTAAATTGGATAAAGAAACTTTATAATTTATTTTGTTTCAAGCCTTTGCATTTTTTATATTAAATATACTTTGTATTTACCTTAATTGGTCTGTCTAAATACACGAACATTGAAACACAGTACACAATATAAAATTCACTTAATTGTCACTATAGTCATAATCAACGTAGGTTTTGGGCCCGTCTGTACAATTTACTATCTTGCACTCATTCAGTTAACTGAATGATTTATTCTTGCTCAGAGAATTAAACATGTCGTATATTCTATTGGAGGCAAAATTCAATTAGTCATTTAGTACAAAGTCAGGATTTTGTTTATTGTGATACGAATTATTATTAACCAATACAATATACGACACGATTAATTCTCCGATTATGACTGAAGTGAAAAATTTGGTGGATTTTAAATTGTGTATTGTGTTTGATTAGTGTTATATTAGTTTAGTTATTGTAGCTCATGCATCACTGAAAATGTGACTGTGTCATTGAAACACATTTAATTAAGTAAATGTAATTTTTGTGAGATCTGTTCGAGTTTTATTCTATCTAATATTATCTCACAAGTCAAGCTCAAATTTATTTATAATTTCATTATTTGTCATTGTAGAGAAGTAGAGTTGATACCATTACATGCAGATTAAAAATCTGTCAATTTTGATATAATTAAGGGGATTTAAGTTGAATAACATACTAGATATTAACCAAAAAAAATGTTAAAAATAACTACCATATTACTTTAATTTATTGCTAACAATATTTTAATCAATTATCGATTACTGTCATATTTAACCTTGGAAATATAAAAAATGTATTAATGGACAATCGATGACAATTCATTTATCACTGATCAGACTTCAAAATGGTTTCCTCATTATAAATTCACTGTTACTCAAAGTCAATCAACTAAGGTGGTTATATACCCAACAGATTACTGTGGCCATATAATATATAATAATATAAACATACACAAAATAATCAGTGTTACCAATTGCTGTTTATAAGTGATTAAGACTTTATTTTTATAGTCTCTTTCTTTTTGTCATATTTTGAATATTCTGTCTCTTTTCCCTCTACTATTCTAGTTTACCTGTAACTTTCTCCTAATATATGCTAAAAGTAGGCCTACTTTTAATCATTGTCTCTAAAGGCAGTTTTACAACGTTTAATAGTGTATGACAAAGAGTCTTTTTCTGCTTTACTTTTCACACCCTTTTCTTCTTCTTTTGAAGATATTTCTCCAATTTATTCTCTTTAAATTCCTTCTTTACTTGTTCATTGGCCAGTCTTATTCTTACACTCTTTTTCAACTTTTCCTTTTTTCAACTTTGTGTTTCTCTTTCACCTTAATGATATTTTATAATTATGACCAGACATAATGCTTGTTTGAAGAACTCATTTGTATCCAACTAAGGTTTGTCTTCATATTTCTTTACAAATGGTCAACTTGTCAACTAGTATTCTCTCAAACTCATTGCATTATCTTTTGCCAGTTAATGATTGGATAAAGAAAATCATTGGTCAACTCTATGCTACCATGACAAAGATAAAAATACCCTCATGGCAGGCAGGATCGTATTCTAGATTCTCGGACGTGTTCATAAGAGATTCGACAGTAAAATAAAATGACAATGAAATTGGATTTAAAAAAAGAAGTTAGAATGAGAATTAAAAACAAGGGGGGGGGGGGGGAAGTGATATTCCAATTGGTTAACTTTTGAAAAAAGTGACGTTTTATTAATTTTGAAGAAAGAGTAATTTTTAGTTGAAAACATAATCCCTTAGGAAGCCTGTGACTTTGATATTTTCTAACTTTATGATCTAAATAAGCTGAATTATTTATAATAAAGGAAGATAATTTTTCACATATAATGTTTTGAAATGGATTTAAAAAAATTGTAAATATCTATTAAAAAAAAAATAAAATTTCATACAAATGTATGATTATATAACTTTCTTATACTAACGGGAACATAAAATGTCCCTGAAATATTGGATTATTACCTGTTGAGATGGTGTAGAAAGAGCATCAACCAACTTCCCAACGATAGGCTTGATCTTGCGATCATCTCTGTCCAGATGCCTCGCAAGACAACCCATTAGGATAACCACTGATTGTCGAACAGCATCAAAGCTTCCAGAATCAGGAGCTCTGTCCAAAAAGTCTTCAAACACTGGGAGTAAACTGTTTACTGTCTCCTGAAATATACAAATTATTATTTTATAACAAATATCCATAATATGTCAGTAAATACTGCATTATAAATCAAATTTACCACCTTAATTGCAACAAAAATTTGATAAAAAAATCAAAAATAATTTGATTTAATTTAAACTACAAGTTAACATTGTTAACCATCCAATTTTTTTACCGTTTTAAAATAACTACAAGGGATACCAAGAAAGTAATCAATTCTCATGATTTACACTAAAGAAAAACCCACCTTTCCATGAAGATCAACAGCTGCTAAAGCTGCGGCCAGCATATTCTTACGAACTTCTGCATTTTTGTCACCTAATCCCGTAGATACAAAGAAACTAATAAGTTCAGATACAGATAGTGGTGTAAGCAATGGTGCCAACTGTGCAAGAGCTAAAGCAATCCCACTTCTTGGTTCCCAAGTATCTATCGGTTGTTCTATCACTCGGCCCAAACTGTCCAATTTGGCTGGAACTAGCTGCAATTACATAAATATTAATATACATTACCAAAGATCAGAAAATCATTTTATTACTGTTATGAAAAATAAATCTATAAAAAGGTAGTGTATACACACCATTTAACAGAAGAAGTTGTAATAAAAACCATGATTAGAATTAACAGAGAATGGTTCTGGTAAGACAAAGACACTGACACCAAAGGATGTCATGCCGAAACTATTTTTTTGGTTTCCAAAGCCACAAACGTGAAGATCAATAAAAAAATGGAGGTTAAATATTTTTTAGATTACCAAACTTACTCCATACTATACTGGTAACTAAAATGCATGCTTGCACAAAAAAGTACTCTCCACCTTCTTAACTGACATCATCTCACTGGGTACATTTATTTCTGGAGGAAAAATACAAATCATATAAACTTTTTTAAATCTTATATTTATTTATAGATTTCAGTTATTATAACGAGATCTTAAAATATTACTTACAGCTAATTTATCATGGTAGGTATTTAACAGTTGTTTTAATATAATGCTAGTAATTTGAGATCCTGATAGTTTAAGCAAAGCTGCTAGAGCATGAGCACCAGCTTCCTGAATAACTGTCACAGGATGTATCACATCTCCCAGCAATGAGTCGCATAAACCTTCTGTTTTGGAATTTAGTTTTGAGGCATCCCATAACTTTTCAGCAAGTATCCTGAAACATTTCAAACATGTAAATAGCACATAACTTCCTATCATATAAATCTGAAATAAGAATTTATTCTTTCTTGTTGGTCATCATCACTTTACTAAAAATAGAAAGAAAAGAACATCAAATAAAGACCCCCAAGCTCTCGAATACTCTAATAAGCTTAGATTTGGAAGAGAACAAGACTTGGCCAGAGAGACCAGATGGGAAAGATAAAAGAGAGGGATCTTACCCAAGACTGTATGAAAAAAGGTGTAGATCCAGATAGCGTCTCTCAGGATTACCACACTCGTACTCATTATAGTAAACACATGAGGGATCTAAAAAGAAAACTTGATTACTTCCAGTAACACTGATCTGATATTTATCGTGATTTCATCAGAGTTCAAGGCTTTGTTGGGCGTTAATGAAAGACAGTTTTAGTTTCAGAAGGATGTGCAACCGCCCACACTGTAAATTAAATAATAACCATGTTGCAGGAATTTTTTGATGATAGATGATTTAGAAAAATCTGTACCCCCCCTGTACTGTGTACCCCCCACCTTTTAAAATGTGTATAGACTGTTACATAAAATCAAGTAAAATTACTTGTACATATTCAAATTTACCTGTTTTCTTCACAAACATCAAATTTAGCAACCCAAATACGTCTGGTTAAGGATAGATACAGTCCATCTTCTCCTTTAGACTTAGGTAGAGCTGTAACCATTGCAGTCAGACCCTAAAATAAATACAAATATGTTTATAATTTATACAAAGAACTGGGAAAAAAAAATATAAATCATTTTTCAAAATTCAGTGTCATTATAAAGTTATTGTGGTAAAGAGTATAAACGTTAATACTGTTAGCATCCGTAAAGGTTTTTCCTTGTATCCTACCATTGCATTTAACAAGGAACCATCATTCAACTGATACACGGGTGTGAATTCCTATTGTGGATCTGCTCATTTCCTCAACTTGGTATTAATGGCAATGAAATAGCAGTCAGATAGTATGCTAATTAAAAAGTCCTGGAATAAAATCCTCAAGGCTAAAACTTGGCAAAACATAGTACTTAAATGCTCATCATGAGACAAAAAGCGGGTGAGTTTTCTGAACCATTATTACTACGCTATATTTTTTTTACTTGGATTCTTTCTGATGGAACGTTAACTAAAAAACTTGAAATAAAATCCTCAAAGCCAAAGAAGATTTGGCAAAGCATGATGTTTACAAAAGCTGGTGGGTTTTCTGAACATTATTCTTACACCGTAATATTATTTTACTTGGTATTTTGCACACAGGTTTAAATCATTTGATATTTCACTAAAATTATAATGAAATAGATACAGCTGATTTTGAGAAATTACATATTTTACTAATAATTACTAATAAGTTTTGTACGTCTCGTTAAAGGCGACACTTGAGTAAAATATTATCAAAACCATTAAACCTATTGTAATTTTGTGTTTTTTTCCTTATGCTAAGCAGTTACCCCCAAATTTTGAATTATAAAAAGTCCCAAGACATGGCTCAAATATGCACACACCTAATTTGATTAAAATCGTTCCATGTGATTCCACTTTTTCAAACTACTTTTTGGACTCAAAATGGATATTATATCAGCAAGAAACGTGACAATTTCATTTTACTCGATCACATAACTTCTCTATACTATGTATAAATGAGGAGTATTAGAGGAACTTACATTCTAAATATCCCTCATACTTGTACATGATTAATTGGTTACTAACCCTTAGAGCTGCATCACGTACAACAGACGATGGATTTTGTAATGCTCCAAGAAGGCATTCAATTTCACCTGAAGAAGCACTGCCACAACCTTTTCCTCCAGAAGCACATGTTGCAACATCTAACAAAGCAGATCCAGCTTGTTGTTGTACTCGTCCCGCGGTATGATCTGTAAAAACCATTATAACTTTAATACTACTTTTGTATTAATTTATAAATCCATTTTATCATACTAGAAACCACACACAAGATTTATTAAGATGTCCTAAAAAGTGGTTACTCAGCTCCTTTTTACTATCTTACATACAGGTAATATGGAGAAAGTAATTCGATGGGTTAAAAAATTGATATAGATTTTTTTTTTCTGATTTTGAACCCTCCTTGTCCCGCAATTTAGCAATTAGCAATACCCATTAATGTTGAGGACTTGTTTATGGCACAAGCAAATCAAGTTTACGGCGTTATTTAAATATATAATTTTATTTTTCAAAGACGGCATCCAATGATTCATTTTATCATTTTCACTTTTTGATTGACAACTAATGAACTGACATTTCGGTGACTGTTTCTATTAGGTTATTTTTATTTGATTTTGAGGACGGGTGAATGAGAAAATTCGTGCAATGTTTTTGCACCATTTATTTCTTATATTATTGGGATAATATATTCAGACATTTGTATATACAAAAATGATACATAATATTTCTAGAGTGTGGATAAACTTGTGATACCAAGTGCTTAACTAGAACATAAAAAATATGAAAATAGCAAGTTTCTCTAGTAGGCCTAGGAAAAACTAAAACTAGTCAAAAGCACATCTAAATATAGTAAATGACTTAGGAATGCTAAAAACTGTAATAGTAATAAATATGAATGAGAGAAACAGTAATAGTAATAGAAACATCAGTCCGTATAATAGTTTGGCTACAGCGCTGTTTCGCCGAACACTGTCGGCTTTGTCAGGCCCGCACTAATACATAAACACGTAACACAACACAACACTAACACATATAAAATCGGAGTATGACTCGTCGTACATAAATAATAAAATTGTTTATTATTATCTAAGGTAATTATCTATATTATATATTAAACAGTCCAAGGCAACACATTATACTTTATAAAAGAAACATCAATAGTGAAACAAAAATGTCTCTAAATATAAGAAATATTGAACAAAAAAAGAAAATGTGACTAGGCTACCACATAAATCGAAAATAGTTGAACAAATTAAGATCAAAGTCAAAAATTGAATGGGGAAGAGGCATTGATAATACACCAGGTACAAAATTTATACAAATTAAAAATGACTGAACTCTAATATATAAAGCTAACATAAAATCCTATCAGCCACCCAGTGTAGGAATAAGTTCGTTATGGCTTCCATAATAAAAACTTTATTACAAATTGAAAATAAAAATCAATCTTCCTTAATTAGGTAAGGCAAAAATTGTTCCTTTAGGCGACAAAGCTATTCATTAAACTCCTGAAAGAAGGGATTAAGGTTGTTTTTCCTGAAAAACTGTTAGGAAACAACTACCCCATTGGTGCAGCTGACCGGTGAATGTCTGGTTCTACTCGGTGTTGTTGATTTGTTGTTTTCCTGGTTATATTTTACTTGTTTTGACCATTCAGGTCTAAGTTCTTATCAGAAGTTACTAGTTTAGGTTTAAACTTAATCATAGGCTACTACATTATGTTGGCTTGTTTAGTTTTTTTTATAAGTTTGTAGTTTGTTTTGGCTTGATTGAATAAAACCTAAAATTGGTTTAACCAACCAGGTTAAATGAAATTTTTTCTTTTTAACTAGATAATGAGAGATAATCCACTCTCTCGAAATGTTTATAGACAAAAGATGTACAAATGTCTGAATGATTTACAAATAATAGAAAAATTTATCATTTTCGAATAACTTTAAAAATAATATCTATTTTTGTTTAAAAACCAAAAGTGTATAAATTGTCATGTTTAAGTAACAAGAAAAGTCATATTTAAATAAAAATCTGGCTGATGGTATTGGACTTATGAGAGTTAGCTCCAAATTTTCACGAGTACACAATGGCAACAATAATAAAATAGTTAACCCAAACCAACATACGGGAACTCAATGGTGCAGACACAAGGAGTGAAATAAACATAAATGTAGAGGATGATGCCTCACTGGATCCACTCCACTATATCAGAAAATTCCATAGATTAACTGTACCAGGATATCTTCCCATTGATAAGATTATGATGGGGGTCAAACATCTCAACATCAGCAAAACTCCTGGCTGCCAGATCTAGTGGCATAGCACTGACCTTGAGCAGGTGGGAACTTATGAGGAGCTTAGGTCTTGTAACTGTGGCTTCAAGATATATCTGGACAGAATATGACAGGAAACTCTAAGTAGGCTATGTGAGTAATATAACTGCTGGCCACATAATCTTTGATTGTGCGTCTTTTAAAGACAAGAGGATTAGGTTGTTCGGAGCACAATTACCTACGGAACTGTACCAAAATGAGCTAATTATAGTGGATTATTAAAACTCATTGAAAGGACTAATCTGTTAGATTAAAACCCATTGGCCTAGATGTACTCCATGCTTAAGTAGTCATGATGCAGGGTCATAATTCTCCTAACCCTTTTTTTTTCTAAATCTAAATCTACCTCAAAATTTTGAGTTGTCAAAAAAAGCAAATCTAGTTAATCTGTCCATTCATTTGATCTATAGAGCAAACATCAAGACATACATCATTCCAAGAACCACTTTTATGGGTTTGGGTATATCAAAACAAATATTTTCATGAAAAATGGTTTGTTGATATTTTTAACTAATAATAACTTTTTTTATACTAAGTGTACGACAGAAACTAAAAATGATATGCTGTACAATTGATAAATATATCTTTTTAATTTAAAATTAATTTAAATATATCAAAATATTTAAAATTTGTACTTACTTATAAGTTCTATTAATAGTTCAAACATATATTTTCGAGGTAATAAATCCGGATGATTGGTGTCTGGGATATCTCTTTTTATAGAATGAATCTCATTATCATCAATTGAAAATCTCATTTTCGCATGTTCTGAAATGAGCTGTAATCCAAGTGTAATGATTGAATCATCTGGTCTTGTTAAAACACTGATCAGGGCTGACCGAATGAGAGGAAAGCAATAACAGAATGCTGGTGCGCTTAATCTTTTCCCTTTGTACTTGATAATAGTCATCTTGTGAAGAAGAGTAAGAGTGCGACGCATTGCAGTATCTATAACAATTACAATAGAATTAGGTCAACATTTGCATAAATAATAAGGATGAGACGATTTTAGCTTACTTATTAATCATAATTGCAATTATTAAGATAATCAGATAATTATAATTAATCTTACAGATTCGAGATCAACATACAAAAAAATTGATTTCCTTTAAAGAGAAAAACTCGCCTTATATAAAAAAGAAGAAAATAAAATAAAATAGAGATTCATCCCTCTCGATATTACTTTAAGCCGGAAAGAGGTTATCATGGTAGCGTTAGCATAGGAAGACTTATTTAATTGAAAACAAAAATAACATACCATAATAACTAACGCACACATACATACTTACATTTGATTTAAAAAAAAATTGTCATAGTATAACGTCACAAATTCCATCATAAAAAGTTAGCCTAAAATAAACGACACCAAAACAAAGCAAAGTTCAATGACCCACAAAGCCAACCAAGAAACCGACACTAAAATATCAGCTGATAGGCCTAAACAATTTACGAAAGTAATACACAAGGAAAAACATCATCAATAACTAAATTAACTATGTCAAAACCAATTCACACCCCAAGAATTCACCCAAATCCATATAGAAATGGATATTATCAAATATAATTCTCAAATATAGAATAAAGCCTAGACAGAGCCTTGTAACATGAAAACCTATAACCTCACATCTAAACAAACACATTCAAACCAATTCCATAATACTATCACAAACACTACACCATAAATTAATATAAGCACTATACACATATATATATATATATATATATATATATATATATATATACATACATATATATATATATATATATATATATATATATATATATATAGCCTCAGTAAACAACTATTTTTTTAATTTTAATCATCAGAAGATAGCATATACAATATATGAAGGTAAAACGCATTCCCTATGAACGCCATGTTTTTGTTAGTACAACTAGATCAAAGAAACGACTATCACAATCGAAATTAATAAAATCAAATAAAAATAAATAATAAGTCACAATATCTGTTAGAATAGTAAAACAATCCTTAAAGTAAATTTAAGAACATAAATAGTAACCGTAAGACCCAAATGTTATATAATTAGAACTAGAACTAGGACTACTTGAGTCATAGATATAAGTACGTCATTCTGTTGGAACGGGAAATTATACAATTAACAATAAAATCAGTAAACTCATTTAAGAATCGGCAATGTAAATATGAATAAATATTATCACGAGACCAAAGGCAAAAAAGACATAAAGTAATACCAAAATTATAATTTATTCAAGTCAAGAACATCAAATTGTACAAAACGAGAGAATGTTATTTGAGTAACCAAGGGAACGGAAGAACAGTGCATGCTGGGAACCGCGGCAACAATTAAATTCCAAAACCGAAGCCAAAAATTCATTCCAATCCAAGACTTCAGAGCCCAAAGATGAAAATTTCTATTCGTAATTTTAAAAGTGATGCCGTCAAGTTTTAGTATGTTAAAACAGTATAAACAGTGGTAAATTCAGTGCTAAATCACACAGAGAGTGGTATCCTCTGTAAATTTAAACATAATAAAGTCCAGAAACTCTTAATATTGAAGATAAACTTTAACAAATTTTACAATTCATAAGCCTATTTCAAAAAAGAACACCGATCCTAAATCTCAATTTTTCTTAACTGTAACTTCACAAAATGCGTTAAAAACAGTTTGTTCATGTCTGGTCGAGTGCCTGCCCCGAGAAAATAATAAATATTAATTACTAATATTTATAAAAGAACTTTGTAATTCTATGATAAAGATATATGTAATGAACCCAAACCTAGAGCTAGCCTGGAATAATTTAACTTTGTAATTAAAGACAATTTAACCTTGTTGTGTTATTAAAAGAACTCAAAAGCAAATATTATTAATGTTTAACAAGAAATAATTTACTAAAAGAAAATATTTATAATTTAAATGAATAAACAAATGAATTTATATAACTGAAATTATCTGCATTATTGTCAACTTATTTAGTAGTAGTTGAAGAATAGTTGTAGATATTTCAAATAAATTTTTAATAAAGTAACTTCACTATTTTGGATTTTATAATAAAGATAAAATATTTTATAACATATAAGAAAAGTATTATGTTATAATAGAGTAAAATTATCGATTGTATATTACCTTAAAAAAATTTACGCAGCATGTGGATGTGCGTGTGTTTATAAGTGTGTATATTATCTAACAAAAGATAAACTGCAAGATGTTATCACTTCAAGTCAAAGTGACATAATGTCTAGTGTTAAAGCCTAGTAGAAATGAAGTGAGAGAGCTAGCTGGCTTTGAACTGGTGTTTGTATTTCCTTATTTTCATGTATATACTTCAGCACTTTCCACTTACAATTTACACGCTTTATACAGTCCCCAATAGTAGGAAAACGGAGGTACAGTTTAAGACAGATTTTATAGTATAATTCTGATTATGATAGTTCATCATAATTCGTAAAAAAAACTAAATAAATAACTGGAGAAACCAATGTTTTTAAAAGTATTATTAAAAAAAAATTATTTTGAAATCGAAAATATGAGATTGTCAAATTGGACACCAAATGTCTATTTCCCCTTTTTTCAATATTTTACCAATTTTAATTCGGTTTTTGCTATTTTTTATCATCAACAAAAAATTATATAAGGCTTTGATCATATATTTTGTAGTTAATTTTAACACTTTTTCTTGCTCTCACTCAGATTTATTTCTAAAATCACTTAATTCGATTTAGTTATCTTATAAATAATAAATTATTCACAACTACCGGGAATTTCACTTAATTTTAAAAGAAATGAAAACAAAATAATTGTCTAATACTTGTCATCATTTAATAATTAATGGAATAATTCACTTTGAAAATATAACCAGTACACATGTTTATATTGTAATGTTTCACGTTATTTCGGTAGATTAGCCAGATGTGAAATCAAGAGTGAGGTTATAATCATGGCTGAGATCTGGTTGCGTGTTGGTTTGGTTGAAAAATTAAAACAGCGGTGTGAAATATTATAGATCCTGAAGGGAAATTAATGATAAAAATATCATTTATTTCTTTAAAATAAGTGACCAAGCAACCAATCAGAGAAAATTGTAAAGATTACTTAATTTTAAAATAAAAAATAATTATGTACTGGATTTATACAATGTGACAATATAGTAGGCTATGGGTTTTTCCTAACAACGAAAGATGAAAGGATTTGATTGGTCGAAAAGGATCGACTAATCAAATACAAAGTTAGAAATCAATAGTTTGAGTGTGGTCAGATATCTCAGGTAGAAGGTATTCGATTTGTTTTAAGTAACACGTTGAAATAGAATTTAATTTGATTTTAGCGATTCCTAAGATGGGAGTTATAAGTTTCGGCAAGCGGCCTTCGGGAAAGTCGGAGAATTGTGGTGAAACCATAATTCCGTATATTAAAAGTATAATAAATAGTTTGCAGTGTTGAACTTTTAATTAACAGCAATTAAATTCTCATGTTAAGAGAAATTTGTGAATAAGTAATGTAAGTGTAAAATGTGTGTAAGAGAGAGGGAGAGGGAGGGAGGGAGAGAGAGAATCTGAAAATGAACAAGAAGATAACAAAACAAGGTTGTGAAACATCCTACATGTGCAAGACATGCACAAACGAACCCCTTCTATATCCAGATGATTGTTTTGAGGATTACCATACAAAGCAAAATTACTAGCTTGAAATATTGGATTCATTATTTTTCATTTAGTTTGCAAATTCCTTTCAAAGTTTCATGTTATAATTTTTATTATTCCACCTCTTATATGTTATTATTTATTATGAATCTAAATTATTCAATATTTTATAAAAATAAAAACAATGATTCAAAATGAATACAATTTATTTCTGTAGTAACCTAGTCACCAGGGGAAAACTCCCTTTAAAGAAAAAAAATTTTTTTTTTTTAAATATATAGGACGAGTAATGAAATCTCATATTCATAATTTTAGCAAAACATTCAAATGTTAACCATCACACTATCTTCATAACCTCAAAATAATTCTATCAAACCAACAATAACATACCAACATTCTTCATAACCAACAACAAACAGATGACATTATTATCAAGAATTTAAAAAAATAGATAATAAAAGAGGATTAAATTAAATTTAAATAAATTTGTTTACCAACCTAGGTGTTCATCTTCCCATGCAGAATCTAAATCACATTTTGGCCTCTGCAAACGAAGTGTAATATGAGCAATTAACTCTTGTAAAGTTGGTTCAACAGGAATCTGATTTGGCCAAACACAATGGTTAAAAGCACTCTCTCTGATCTGGAGGTAAAGTTGTGACAGAGACTGGGCACAAAGAGGTGATTGTAATCCACGTAATATACAAGGAACTAAATCTTTAAAGTTGAGCGAGAGATGAGGACCTGCTCTTTTACTAGTGGCAGCCCTTAACATTGATACTGTGTTAGTTACAGATTCATTAAGCTGAAAATTAAACAAAATTAAACTTTTAATATCAAATATAATATTAACACATATATATGGGGGAACAGTAACAATATTGGCATTTTATTAAAACTTCAAAATGTATTTGATTTGCTAAACTAAATCAATCTGATTAAAAATACAGTTCACAAGTTTATATGTACAATACTTGAATTAGACACATGATAGAGGTTCCGTACAGTAAATAAGGTGACAACAAAATATTAATGTTTTAGATTTAAGTCTTTTTAATTAAGTACAGCTCGTGAGGCGAGTGATGAAACTATCTTGAGGATGCGCAGTAGCAAAGAGAAAGTTTGTACATGTGCGGGACAGCTGCTATGGGCAACAACCCTCTCAGTTGGCTTTGGTCTCCATGAGTGATGTTTGTGTTGCGGCCTTTCTAAAAACATTGCATTGTACTTTTTAGTATTGTGTAGCTGTTGCCTCCAGGAATGTCTGGGCCGTCATCGTCACATAATACGCCCGCAAATAAGTCTGTTGAGAGGAAAGTGATCCACAGCCAGAGCAGGAAGATTATTTATAACGTTTATAGTTTCATGAAGAAAGAAAATAAGAGCTTAAGCCAAAAATCTTTACAGACCAATGTGGCTGCTGCTTGCAGTGTATTTTTTAGTAGTGTTTGTAGAATCATTAATGAGTGTAATAGGACATCTGCTATGTCATCGCTTAAGTTTACGACCCCAAGAAAAAAAAAAGGCCAAGAACAAATGTGAAAACTACATTCGATGATTTCGACTTATCTGTAATCCGCAATACTGTTCATGACTTTCATTTAAGTGAGAGAGAAAGACCTACTCTCAGAGGAATACTGCGTGTATTAAAGGGAAAAATAGAGTTCAAAGGAAGTGTATGGTGTGTCCGTAAGTTTATTAAAAAGACTGATATCCGAAATTTAAGGTTAAATTACTTAGTGGCAGTGGACAGATGAAAGAAAAGAGGCAGATTGTATACATGGATGAAACATATTTCCACAGTACAACAACCACTGAGAAAACCTGGACGAACAGTACAGTTGGTGGGATGAAGAAATCTGTCAGCAAAGGTGTAAGAGTAATAATTTTACACGCAGGAGGCGAGGAAGGCTTTGTGCCCAACGGTTTATTACTGATCAAATCTGGATTAAAAAAGGGAGACTACCACGGGGACATGAATTTCGATAACTACGAAAAGTGGATCAAAGAACAACTAATCCCTAATTTGAAGCCTAATTAATAGTGTGTTAGTTATCAATAATGCACCGTACCACAACAAACAGGTCAACCCAGCGCCAACTTTATCGTGGAAGAAACAAGAAATGTAGAATTGGCTGACTGACAATGGAATCCCCTATTGTGAAAGTATGCCGAAGCCTTAATTGTACTCATTAATTAAACAGAAGAAACCTCAGTTAAAAATGTACGAATGAATGAAAAACTTATATGAATATAAAAAACAATTAAGTTTCACTTGAACAGTTTTGAAAAAATGACGTGAATTGCAGTCATAATAATTGTATTTAGTAATTTTAATAGACAACTCGATAATAAACGTAATATATTCCTACTGTTTTACTGTAGGTTACTCTTTCTAGAAACTTAAATCAGTTCTTATATTTTTAAAACAGTTTTAAGTACCGGCAGACCACTTGTATCTCTGGGAAATAACATGAAACAGAACCATAACAACACTATTTGTAAGAATGAACTTTCCAGAAGGGTCATCAGGATTACATTAAATCTAAAAATTAAAAGGTTTTAATGATAGATAATCAGGGAAATCGTACATTCAAACTGTATAGACTCAATAGCAAAGAACTGATGTTTGGACAGGGGCTAGTACAAGTGTAGCCACCGACCTCAGGAGAGGGAGCTTCCTCCCCTACTCCCTAACACCCCTCCTACGCTCATCGAGAGTTCCTGACCTGTACATTTGGAATTTGAAAACATTCCTATAAAGTATTTAAAATTAAATTGTATAAATTTCTATTGGAACATCCGATGTATGATATAATTTAATTCCTTAGTGCAAACATTGTGATTGATACTGAATTTAATCTAGTTACTTTGAAAGACTAATAGTAAGTTTCACCTTTATATATTACATTATTGACAATATCTTGGATGTTTTACATATTTATAACAATAAAGATATAATAATAAAATAAATACCTTTATATATATGTACTAATAAGAGTTTATTATGTTAGACTGACACACGCTGTAGTGAGTCGCACAAATTTAATATTATTTGTTTTGTATTCAAACTGATAAATTAAAAAAAAATCTTATCATTTCACTGAGCACTAGCGATCCGATCCAGGAATGATGGCTAATAATTCCAGGAATATGTTTATGTATATGTAAATGGAATAAATTATACATACACAAAAAACTTGACTTAAATTTGTTCAATATATGGGTTGAACAGTTGTAATTCCATGGGTTCTAATTCAGATGCACTAGTGTGAGAAGAGTCAGAGCATGCAATATGGCATGCTGTCCTTGAAGAAGTTAACCATTAGATGACAGCACTAGAGAGCCTATGATATCTGAGCTTCAACCCCAACCCATGATAATGTAATAACTCATATATATGTAAGTACCAAGGCCAAAATAGCTGAATCATGCAATGAACTGCTTCTTTATTCATCCTATTCTCAAGGTATTCCTCTTGGGACTTGTTTTTCCTTTTGAACATGAAGAAAAGGAATGATAAAAAGGATTCACATCAAATGACGCTGAAACAAATATCTATTTCACAGAATTCAAGTTATTGTATTTTTTGAAAGGGTTTAAAGAAGTTGAAAACTGTTGGACAAGTTACTGACTACTGAGTTCTTGTATGTATACATAATCAACTAAATAAGAAAACATGGATAAAAAGATTTCTTACATACCTGCATCAGTCTTTCTCTGATTACATTCTCTTTTTCTAGTTGTAGTTTCAATGCTTCCTTCTGTTTTTGTGTCATTTCTGGAACTTTGACTTTACCTTCCCTTCTCTTTTTCTCTTCCAACTCTCGCCTCAACGCTAGTTCTTCTTGTTGTTCTTTATAAGAATAAACTTTACTTTCTCTCTTCATGTTTACATTTAAACTGCTGTCATTCTCTTTCCTTGCCAACATACAAATGTGAAAATTGTAACAACACAAAGAAAACAGAGAAAAGCATGGTATGGAAAACTACAAATAATAAATAAAAGTATGTATATAAAAACACTTCATGTTTAAGAAAAGTGTAAAAAAAGTTAATGGGCATTATTATATAATGTAATACAAGTAGATCTTCTTAATGTAATAACCAAAAGTAGCTTTTTGGGGCCTTGTAGGAAATGTTAAATTTTATTTATACATCAAGAGGCCTTATACAGTAGAGTAAGCTTGTTTAAAACAGTTGTTACACATGTTTTCTGAACCTCGTAAATGTGTATATCACTACTTTCCTTTGCCAAAAAAATTCTCCATTCGCTTTGCTCATGTCAGTATCTCGGACCTTGAACCTGTACATATGTGATGGAGCCTCCACTTTCTACACTCTTGTTGGTTATATGCCTTTCATAACTACAGTAGAACCTCTACGTAACGAACTTCTATATAATGAATTTTATCTGTAACGAACTTTTTTTTTAAAGACAAATGAAATCCCATTAAAAAATGTTTCCATACAACAAAGGAAATCTTCGATATAACAAATTAAAATGTCCAAAAAAAAAATCCAAAAAGTAATTTTTATTATTAAAATTTATGTAATGGTGACAAGGAGAGGTGCCATAGAAGAACCTGCATCTGTCAGCGAGTTAGTATGAGTCACAGACAGCTTGCGGTTCCGGACTCCCCCCTCTCTCCCCACCTTGGCGGTACTGGCGGCGCTCGTCTGTATATCTGATCTCTCGGTATAGACTGAGTTGTCATTGAGAACAGAGCATTCGCGATGTCTAAACGGAAGGCTTTAAGTGTAGCAGATAAAATTAACATTTTAAAGGATGTCGAGCACGGCATACAGAAGAAACTTATAGCACAGAAGTATGAAATTCCTCCAAGCACTCTCTCAACAGTAATAAAAAATAGGGATGCAATTTTGAAGTGTCAGGAAGCTGGAGGAGAAGAAAGAAAAAATACAGTTTAATAATTTTAAACAGTTTCCTTGTTATTGATCTGATTACTATTATATTAAAGATGTCTGATTATTACAATATAAAATACCGTACGTGATAAAGGACCCGTTTTATTTATTTTCTGGTTTTTAAACTCACTAAAACCGGTTAGAGTTGTCACAATTGTACCGTGTTTGGACTCATTTTGCGAGAAATAATATTTAGAGTTCAATTAGAGTAAAAATTTTATTTTGCAGCACAAGGGCTAGTTGGTGATTCATAGAAGAACCATTAGCGGCAGGTAGGCGGAACCACGTGTGTGAATGTGTCTGTCGGCACTCTTCAATAGAAAACAAAAAGTAAGCTAGTTCCGAGAATTGCAGAAAGTACATTTCCGGATAATAGGATTTGTTTACTAGTTCCCACGATCCCCTCCCTAATATTAGTCGACTCGGTACGTTAGTCGGCAAACTTTACAAAGAAATATAGTAATTAGCTGCTTCTAAGATAGTCGACTATTTTTACAATTAATGCAAATATTAACAAAAGTTAAATACTGCAGTATTTCTATGTTTTTTACACTGTAAAAAAAAAAAAAAAAAAAAAAAAAAAAATACAATATCTTTATAACGAAATTTCTATATAACAAACTTATTCTTTGGAACCTTCAATTTCGTTATATGGAGGTCCTACTGTATATGAATATTTCATTTTCTTGGGAGGTCAGGGTTTTAAATTACAATCTTAACCCTTTCCAGCCTAATGATTCCATATGAAATCAATAATTTTTTAGTTTATCTACACATGTGTTCTGGCCCATAGATGCCATGTGACATCTTACATACAATAGTTAAATCTTTCGATATAGGCAAACACAGCTTTCCTAACTGGTTCATTCTTAGCTGGTCTAATAAAACAGATTACAGAGGAATAAATTTTAGGTTGTTTTTCTTGCATTAGGTTTGAATCTTTTTACCTTATTTTGAAGGTAAGCCTCTTATTATTTATGGGAAAAAATACTATTGTAGATCTTTTAACAATGAACATACACCATATTTATGTTATTATTGTGATAAATAGCCTAGTTGTGAAGTAAACAATGTGTGATCCCATACGGCAACAATGGACATGTACACTAAATTTCTGCTCCATAAGGCATTATGTATTTAGTAATAACATTAATTTTCTTGAACATTTTGTAATATTATTATTTACATAGCTTACATTTATTAGCCTACACAATTTCATAATGTTAACAAATATTTAAAAAATAATATATATCAAATATAAAAATATATAATTTTACTGGAACTATTACAATTCCAAACCAAATTGTTTCTTACATTTTTCATAAATAAACATTTCTTGATCTTATTAGGCCTATTCAAACTATTTTTTTATTATTATTTTTTTTTTGTTTTTGTTTTTGTTTTTGTTTTAGAGAAAATTTATAGTCTTTACTGATAAATTATAAACCACTGTTGGTAATAACTATATTGTTATCTAATGTTGTATTATTTCAGATGGTGGAGAACCTTGCAAACGATATAGACGAAATTTTTCTTTTACCTGAAGGAAATCTCTGTGATGTTGAACTCTTAGAATTGGATAAAGAGTATGAAGAATGTTAAGATACTAAAATTCGAAACATACTAATAAATCCAAATGAAAAGAACCCTGAGCAACATCTCGATATAGCAATAGTCTTTTGAAAATCAGTTACAATTTATACGTTCTTCTGATCTTGATAGGGATTTGCTATCTACAGAATCCACATCAGAAGTAAAGAAAAGCCGTTAACCTCTTTTGATTGGTCAGTAATACTTTCCTCAACAACTGATGAAACCAAAGGAATAAATTCCTGTTCATATGTTCCAGTAATTCCTTCATCTCCTATCAGCTGATCACTAAATACAAAACAGATAGTTTTTAAACCTACTTGGTGAAAAAGAGATATATCTCTTATATACAAAACTATTATTAACAACAGTATATTCCACAATTTTACTGACCAGACAAATTTGTATTATGTTCGGAAGGAAGGTAGAAGTGTCAGTACAACTCCTTATGGAGCAACTCATTGGTATCCATTTATTAATTGAAATAGTACAAATGTTTTCATATTTAATCGCCGATGTTTTGTCACAAAACAGATTTGACAAATTGAGGAGCACTTTTCACATTAATGACAATACTAAATGTGACAATACACAACAGTTTTCATTTTTTCAATAGATACACTATTTCAACAGATGTCGATGTATTAAATGTTAAAAATTAATTATATTTAATTGGTTTATAAAGTGTTACAATTGGTTAGATATTATTCTTACCCTGGAATTACAGATTTATCATAAACTTCTCCTGGAGGTGTAAGGTATATAAAATATTCATCTTGTGTTATTCTTAGCAAAGATGATTGACCGAGAGTTGATTTTGTATATTCTAGAAGTGGTGGAAGCATAACCTCTGGGGCTTCTCCTACAACAGTGCTTAATGCATTTTCATAAGTCTGGAACAAAGTAAAAATAATTATTTGGTAATAAAAAATAGTTTGATCAACATTTGTGAACATTGACATAAAATTTGGATTCTATATTTCAAGAACCAATACCAAACGTTCTTTTAAAAACACTGTTACAATAATGTGGACATTTAAACAATTAATGTTCTTGGGATCAAAATGAAAGTACAGTAATACCATGGAGTTACGCGATACATGGGACTGGATATAGGGCAAACTCGCGAAGGTGGAGTCAAACTTTACATGTAAACACTGTTTATAGTTAATCCGTATCAAGGGTTAACAAAAATACTTGTTTAAAAGAAAATTATGTAATGAAAATTCTAGTTTTAAATACATATTAATATAAAATCGAATGAAGTTATTCTAAAGCTGAATAGAGGTCAGTTAAAACTAGTTATGACGTTACTTACTGGACAAGTCATTACTAAACAAAAATTTCAAATAGTTCAATAAACAATTTAATCTAACACAAAAATTCAAATATTTCAATGTTATCAGAAAAATGTAATTTTAAACAAAAACAAGTATACTTACAGGATTCGTTTTATATTCTTCAATAAGCAGTTTAACAAATTTGGTCTTGCAATCTTTAATAAATGTAGTGGGATACAAGTCCATATGAATTCCAATGTTTACCCATAACTGTGGAGCAACTTTAACTAGAAGCAAATTAATATTGTTTAATCATTACAAATTGAAAATATAAATATATAACATATTGAAATCTGTAAATCGAACCTACTATTTAATAACAGTTAAAATCAAGTCTCCACATTTTAGATCATCGTTATTCACTTTTGTTGTTTTCTGTAGCTTACTACAATCTAATGGCATTTTTTTTCTCAAATCAGATTTGTTTTTGTGGATATGTTTGTTATTTTATAATACTTTTTGATATAAATGAATAAAATTGTTAAGAAAGTGAAATTGCGAATTAGTATACTAACTAGTGACAAATTGTAAAATCCAATTAAAGTAGAAACTAGATTAACCACCAGTCTTGGAACCGTACTGATGACGGTTAAGAGAATAGACGGATAACAGAAATACCTGCGATCCAGGGCAGTGACGTACAGTTCAGTGATAAGGCCGTACTATTTTTACGATAATAACGTATATTGATTGCATTTTACGTGCTAAAAATAAACTCAGTTTCTAAGTCTTTTGTTTTATAGTTTAAGCTCTCTACATTTTGGGGCTTTTAATAACATTTTCTTTATTAAAAATTCATTCATTTTTTTACTTTTAATCATTAAACAAAATTTTTATTAAAATAAAAGAGTGTACTGCTCTTTAATGTCATTTTAGTTGTCCGCTCGATACCGTATATTGACACTATACAGCTAAGACTTTCACCTTTGCAAGTGTTTTATAATTTATAGTTTTTGGGAAAAGTCCAAAACAACATGCTTCCATTTTTCATTCATTTTGATTCCACATTCAAAAGCTTGTGTACGAAACATTCTAAATAAACACTTGACTAGCAGATTAGTTAAGCGAACCTAAAAACGAAACAACACACCAAACTAACCAATGATATTAGCATTCCCAGAGTGGAGAAAGAGAGGATGGTGAGTAATCGGTCTTGGAATGTGGGGGGGGGGGTCTATCCCAATTCACTCTAGCCTCAAACACTATGTTTTCACTTTTTTCATATGCTCCATATTCAGAGGACAGTCAAGAATTTGTTTTGAGGCTACTTTTTTGGCATTTTTTGTAACATTTATTTACGAAAATATTTAATGTTTATTCTATTGTTCATTTCATTCACCAATGTGGATAATGAAATATATTATTATAAAATGATATTTATTTTTTGTTGACATGACGGTTATAACAAAAACTGACGAGTATAAGGGTGACGGAAATCGAGTTTCCACTGCATATATAAATATATTAAAAACAGACATTTATTTTATAGATCTCTAAAATATGAGAATAAATTAGGGTAATAACTTTAGATAAACACAATTTGTAAAGCATTTAAACTTTATCCAGTTTATACAAAATTAACACACTCAAGACTAATTTGGTATTTTTTTGGAATACCCATAATACTAGTTTAATGTATGCATCTTTAAAAGATTTTCCATCTGTAACTAACACTAAATTTCTGGGGGGTTTTATAGATGATTGTTTCACATGGAAATTTCATATCATAGCATGTCAGTTCGGAATATGCGAAGAGTTTTTGTAATCCAAAAAAAACTATAAGCTTATAAGAAGTTTTAAAAAAGCTGAGTCATGTATGGTTGTGCTTAAAGAGTTTCGAGTTCTTACATTCCCGAGTATATATATACTTTAAGTAATACTCTACTACAGGTTCAAATGTGAGCATATCCAAAATAAAGATATACATAGTTTTAGCACCAGAGAAGCTAGTAATTATCATGGTGGACAGTACAGATTGAATTCATATAGCATACTTCCTTCTCAGGCTGGTGCTAGACTGATAAATAAGCTCAAACAGAGCATTAAAAACCATCAAGATTTTTTACTATTAACAAAAAAACCTGAGACAGCTTATTGTCTAGATCCTTTTACTCTGTGGAGGAATTTGTGGACTGTATGCCGGGGTCTAGACATGACGGATGTGGTCACTTTTTCACCTTTGTATCTAAATTTATATATAGGACTGATTATATTATTGTAATTATACTTAACCCTCAAACCACCTTTAAGTACATCACAGGTCGACGAATGATGCATAGTTTTGTTTAACGGCCCAAAAATAGATTTTTTCAATTCAACATTTCACTCACTTAGAATCATCCTAGCGCAATAAATGAAATACCATTGGGAAGCTAATGTTTCATAGATGGTAATCATGAAAAAAAATAAATAAATAAAACGTTATAAATAATATTTAATTAATTGGTAAAGTTTGTGTATTTTGCCGCAAAAGAGTAAAGAAAAAACAGCGCAGTTGTGAAAACACAAATTATGTTATTCTTTCTCTAATTTCCACAAAACCACATTTCTGTCTAACAAATCTATCATAACACTGTTCTATAGATCAAATCTTCCTATTTCTATCTGTCCTTTCAAAATCTTTCTAACTTTTTATAGTTTTTAATATATAAAAATTAAAACAAAATCAAGAATTTAAACACGTTTTTACATACATTTTTTCAATTCAACTTTGAGCCTTCTTAAACAAATATTTGATGTTGATATTAAACTGGCATTTTTGGAGAGATTAATGATATATGTGTTTGTTTGAGTCTTCAAAAGTTATATTTTAGCAAAATTAAATCTAAGTTGTTGGAGTTAAATTTAAGAAAATCAGAATTTTTAGGATCATTGGCAGCTAGCTCCAATTTATATACATAAATAGATGAAAAAACACCTCGAGATATGGCCAAAATATGTCCACAAACTAAATTTGTTAAAAATTGGCCAGCCTACTTGGACTGAAAAGACAACAGCTATAAACACTATTGCAAAAATCATCTTTTTGTGCTCTGGGGGGGGGGGGGGGGTCAAAACACAAAACAGAAAAATCTGAGTGAACGTAGATTTTTGACCTACCCACTTATACTTTTTATACATATGAATGTAAAATTGGCTGACCTGTGGCATCTACTTTATAATTACATTAATAAAATTGTCTGTATTTTTGTAGGTAACAAAAATGGAACATGGGAGATGACAACCGTTGGGAAGTTTAAGGGTACCTTCATGGATTTCTTTTCCCATCTGCAGAGATTGTCAGTCAACCTGCGAGTGAGAGAGTGTACTTAACCAAAGAGTTGCTTTTACTCTGTTGTTAGTGGCTGTGGTACAAATTATTCAGATACTCTCTATAAATACAAAGTGTCACTCAAAATAGAATATTTATATATAATTCTATTCCTAATATTCCTATATAATTCATATATATATATGTGTGTATGTGTGTGTGTGTGTTTCCTACTCGTCCGGAAGTTTTCCACAAATGACATTATGATCTTTCATGATCAAAGCCTGCATTTAGTCAAAATAACCTCAACATTTCAGTTTGGTGACGGCCTGTCAAAACATGAGTTGTTCACCACAAATGTGCGGCCTTTTTGAAAATGGTTGTGTTATTTTTTAATTTTGCAATTTAACCGAAAAATGTGAAAAGTTACAAATATCTATTGTATTTATTTTTGTTTTAAAAAAATGCATATTATTCCCCTTTACCAGTTTTAAGAATCGTATAATATATGGTCTACTTTACTGTTATGTCCAATATGGTGTTGGTATATGGGGAAATGCTTCAAAGGGGTCAATGTTAAAAAAATTCAAAATATTACAACATATTCAATATATTACATTTGAAAAGAAGTCTAGAGAAAAAAAAGCCATCCTCTTTTCAAAAAAATGTTTTAATTTTCCCTTCTATTTACATTTTGAGTATCATTATTTTGAAAACATTTTTTATTCTATAGACGAATCTATGGGACGACCATCTATTGAATGACGAAAGGGTTTTGGGATATCCATGTTATTTTTGTTGTTTGTATACTTTTCATTTAATGTAGTGTAATTTTTAAAGATCTTGACCAGGCTTTGACAATGTAAAAAATTGTCTCCTAGCTGGTAAATAAATAAATAAAAAGTACCATTGCCAAAAGCTAAATGGTTACCACTTAAGTGTTACCAAACTTGATTGATGCAAAATGTGATACAATACCACTGTTCAAGATGTTCAGTCATTTTGCTGAAAATAAAAATACAAACAATGATGAGTACACTATCTCATGGACAGAGGATACCAGTGGATAATAAGCTTCTGATAGTAGGAAAACATTCACACTTGTGTACAAAGCTACTATCAACTGGTGATCACCTCCAGTGTTTCATTTGTTTCCACAAAAAATATTCAACTCAGATACCTTAACAAACCTTGCACGTTAAAAATAAAAATGGTTGTTCTGTGGTTTCTACCTTAAATTGAATGGTAAAATTGACTGTATTTTTCTGAAAACACCATTATTGGATTATTTCTTTAGATGTTCATATTCTTACCTATTGCAGGATGGTGACAAGGTAATAATGCATCAAACCCAATAGCTTCTCTCTCCTCTGGCAACAAATTCAATGTACCACAAATCACAGTAAGTGCATTAGCTACAATGTTGGCGGATATGTCACATGCAATTGGTACATCAGAATTTTCCTTTGGATCTTTTTCTGGTTTTTCACCAACCTATAGGACAAAAATAAATATTATACAATAATTTGAACGTGAAAAAAAAAAAAAAAAAAAAAACAATGCATTCCAAAAGAAAATTTTTTTAACATGAAGTAGAAGAAAATTGGACATATATATTTATTTTATAAGTCTGTGGTTCATCTTTGAACCTGGGAATGACCTACTCAACAAGAAGCTGAAATAGAAGTTTAGTATTTGAACTGTCACATTGCTGGGGCTTCAGAGATGTGAGAGCTCGGTTGCAGTTTTGTCACAGTATATATGCGTCAGCCAGTGAATGAGTGAGCAACATAGTTCAGAGTTTGGTAATAATAATACACTAATTAGTACAAATAATTAGTACACTAAAGATAATTACTTACTATCTTGCTAAGTCATGAGATAGGTGGAGGCAATGCTCCAAATTCACGCTGATATGATGTGATTTTGGTATGAGTAATTAGGTTATAATCGAGACACAGAATCCCAGTTTCATACCAAGGACAGTGGTTTGGTCTTAATTCCAGCATGTTAATTAGTATTAGTCAACACTAATACTGGGATGGCAAGTTTTCCTTGATCAGTCTAATTAGCTAATGTGGGTTGTCATTGCTCTGGGTTGGGTTAATTCAATTCCAGGCTGGGCTTGTTAATCCAAAATGGTATCTCACCATGTTTCATGAAAAATTACCAGTTAGTAAACCACCCAAATTATAACAATGTTCAAATTAATCCCCCCTGTAAAACTATATAATTCATCGCAAGAATACAAAATGTTCTTACTTTTGGAGAAGAAGGAAAAAAAAAGAAGAAAAAAAAGCTAAATGATCGATGATGGAAGAACAAATGTTGTTAGAGAAATTAATTGAAATCTTTGATAAATTGTTGGCCAGCCGAAAGAAACAGGGAATTGATATGGGAAAGAGAAGTAAGATAGAAGAAACTCATATTGTTAGAATAACAGTTCATTTACTTTTACACAAACTGTCCATTGTCCATGAATTTTAAACTTAAAACACACAAAATGATCACAGTAAACTTTAATGTAATAGCAGATATTTCTTGTTGAAACTCCATATTCAAGGATAAAATAAAGCAATAGCCTAAAGTTTCAAATATTTTAATAGTATAAATGAGCTACAATTGTTTCGCCTTGCGGCATCATCGGGCAACTGATAATTTACAGGTATAGACAACTATTTAAATCCCCCTAACTTTCCCGATTTCTCTATAGTATTTCAGTTTCCTGTTACTTATGTTTAAATAGTTGTCTATACCTGTAAATTATCAGTTGCCCGATGATGCCGCAAGGCGAAACAATTGTAGCTCATTTATACTATTAAAATATTTGAAACTTTAAGCTATTGCTTTATTTTATCCATGATTACAGTAGTTTCAAATTCAAAATTACACACAGAAACAACAAAATTGAGGGATTAAATGAAACATTTGAACAGGTAAGACATAGTTCCATCGATTTGGCTATGTGAGCTGTCAAAACATATTTCATAGGCCCAGAAAAATCCACACATTTTTAATAAGGCGATGGTCTTTATTTCATGATAGTTTGTGTTTGAATAGCACTTCCAGACAAGGGGTGGTTTTTATATTCTTTAAAACTACAAAATGCAAAATGATATTTCTGTGACATTATAGCTATCAGTTCAATGTACTACTTGAAGAAAATAATCAATGTCTACAGTATTTGCTACAAAATGTAACTACCCCATATACCACTTGTTTCAGTGACCATATACTTCAGTGATAGAATAATTTCAAAGAGATTTTGGTCTCTATCATACATCGACCAATTTTTAATTCTGAGTAAATAGTTAAGTGTGTGGGATGGAGTTTTTAAATTTACTGTAGAATTTCCTCCTGTACCTAACAACTCAGAAATATTACCGAATAAAAACAATATTTTTATTCTGTTAAATCATTTAAGGAATCACATTAAATTGGTGAATATATTTCAACAATACAAGAATTCGGACGTAATTGAAGACTCCAAGCCTGGTTAATAAATATATTAATTTTTTTTCCTCAAGTAACTAGATTGTCATCAAATGACAAGACAAATCATTCTAACTGAACAATTAATTAAGTAATAAAATTTAGATTAACATTCAGAAAGGTGAAGAAATCTATTGAACTTCATCTCATAACACTTCATATAAAATATGTGATAGTAGTGTCATCTAAAAAGAGGAAAATCATAACAACGTGACACAACAGTAATAACATATTTTATGATGATAATCTGTATTGTGGATGTAGTTGGTTAACCTAACCTAAAATTGATTATATAGTTATTCTAATCAATCAGCTGTTATTTTGTACTGTGGTAACAAGTTGAAAAGTTTAAAATTAAAAAAAACCAAGCAGCTGATTTGTAAGGTCTTGTAAGGCATTGTGTAATTGAAATTTTTGGTAAATCAGAACTTTTAATTCAACCAAAAATTAAAAATCCACATTAGTTACAACTGAAACATTATTGAGTTTTAATTAGGTCCAAAAATATGTAATGATCGGTCAAATAGCTTCTTTAAATACAGAATTACATTTCAAATGTGCTAATTATTTAATTTGTATTGCTTAGAAAATATTAAATAATTAGCAAACTTCAGACCATATTGGAAAGAACTTCACATTAAAATTGGTTTCGAAAACAATTATAAAATACAAAGAACAATTACATCATCTCTCTTTATTGTTTATAAATTAGTTTCAAAATTATAGACTCACCCGAAGATTAGCTGTTTCTAAATACTTTTGGAATTCAAGCAACAGTTGTTGTGCCCTTACAGTGCCTCCCAGTACACCAACTAAACGACGTACAATAGGACGACAGCGACAACGTAGATTAGATGAAGGATAAACCATGCAAAATACAATAGCACGATAAAGTGGACTAATAGATCCTGTCAAACGGTCGAAAAAATTCAACAGTAACTTCTCGCAGAGCATCATTACCTGCCATAGTGCTGCAAATAAATATATCACTTTACTGTGAATTGGATACATTAGATATATAGTTTTATTTCTAACTAAAAGAAATTGAACAGAAGCAAATATGCTACAAGGCAATGTATATACAGACTAAGAAATTTTCAAAATATACAAGATAAAAATTTACCTTAAGCATAAATAAAATACATTTAATCTGTAACTAATATTACATTTTGGGGTGTTTTCGTGGATCACTGTTTTACATAAAAATTTAATATTAGTTATAAATATTAACAAAGTTTAACACAGTCTGTTATTGAGAATGTGTGATCCACCTGGGACTGACTTATAACATTTCACATTTTTGGGTCTCTAAGTTGGGTTACTACTGGGTCCAATTTGTGAAACGTAAGCGAGATATGACGTCAGGAAACTTGCGTTATCTCTCGTATTGCAATAGTACATTCGTAGTCTCGTATGGACGGACAGACTGTGTTCCAGAATTGATTAAAGTTATAGAATCGTGAGTAAACGATTTGCATGAATGGAAAAGGTTATATATTATATTACTACTAATACCATACTAGAAAGCAAATAAATAAACTTTGTAAACTTTTATAGTTAAAAATTACAAGAAATTATAGTTATTTAAATTAAGAAATTAAAATATAAGATTCAGTGGGGAGTGTGTAGTGATATAATCATCAGGTTATTCATAATTGGCCCAAAATATCCACCAATCACAGCATTTAACAGTCAGTCAGGCACAGTATGCTTCTTGTAGAGATATTCACTCATCATCTTTCGCTCAGAGTAGTCGTGTTGACTCTCTCATCAACTCAAGAACTTCCCTTACAGAGTGACACAACAAACAAGCTATTAATTTAAAAGAAACAGTTTTTTCTTGATTTTAATTCAAATCAGTGATCAGTGTCCTGGTATAGATGTTTACGTTGTTTTTCAAACATAATTTTCATATGAAAACATATTATTGGTTATCACAATACATTAAAAAAAAAAAAAAAAAAAAAACCCACTAAAGAAAAATTCTAGTGGTAAAATTTAAAGTTTTGAGGAAAAGATGATTAATTTGTAAATTGATTATAAAGTAGACATTGACTTTTTAGTAATCTAATTTAAAGTAATCTTTTAGTTTATTTTAGTAGTTAGGCCCAGTATTTTAGTGTTTGTATATATAAATATTTTAGTTATAGTTTAAAAAATATGGCAGACGATTTATTGAAAAGTGATTCAATTCGCGATCTTTTGTTTGATGAATCTGATGGCGATTCCGAACCAGACATAGGCCAAGGTGATGAAAATAATTCAATTAGTGACATTTTGAGAGAAAATGTGAATAAACCGATTTTTGATTCTGATTCTGAGGGCGAAATCGATGACAATAACGATCCAGACTTTTTAGTGACAACCTTAGGCCTATTAGTGCTGTGTAGCTATTTTTGTTTGTGTGTGTATTTTACCTATTTTCAAGACTAAGGAGTGTTTACTGTGAGTAAAACATGTATTCACATGTATATATATATTTAAAAAGGTAATTTCTTTGGGTTTAAAATGATATTATATATATATATATATATATATATATATATATATATATAATAAGTCATATATAATAAATATAATAAATACCACAATTAAAAAAAAAAAAAAAACATGTCCAAAACCCCCAGGCACAATAGGAAAGCAGTGCGTTAGAGAGTTAGGCTTCAAAGTGTTAATATCACACAATGAACATGGCTTTAAATTTGAACTGGCTTCGACGAGGTTTTTCATTGTTGTTGATGGTGGTGTTTTTCCGAGCATTGTCTATCGTTTTGTCTCAGGATCATACTGGAAGATCCAGATTTTGCACTCATAATAATTTTTAGAAACAAGTAAATGTCAGCATAAAATTCCTGCAGCATGTTCACACAAATTTCCTTACAACGTTCTTTTTCCTTCAGAATGAAAATTCTAGAACCATCTTGGGACAAAGTTTTTTCATGTTGGAATCCTCACACAAAATTTTCCATGCAGTATCTCTGTCAATGTACAGCTATTAGAATTAGAATGTATTTACTGCTTTGGACGTAATTACAAAGTATATTATCATCATAGATAGTAACAATTAAACTAAATCAATTAATAATGTTCATAAAAAATTGTTAAACCGAATCAAACTTTAAATAAAGCAAACATTGAGATGACAAATAACATATAAAAATAGACAATCTAACAAAACAAAAACATCAATTTCAACATTACATTGATCATATTCAATTCTCTATTGAACATTAAAAAAACAATTTATTTATTTATACATTCATTGGCTTCTCAAAAGATAAATAAGCCTACATGTCATTCATATAATAAAACAATACACAAGAAAACAAATAGCTTCAGAGATAAAATATGATAACTTAAAATACACAAACAATGGCAGAGAGTAAATCACACCAAAGTAAAAACTACGAGTGTAGAAACTACTCCACAGAATAGAACAATCTACATAAAAGTAGTTGTATAAAGCTATTTTTAAAAGTAGCATAAATTTCCAAAATTTTGAACACTTAGTTATCAAGTAACTATCATTCGTATTCCGAGTTAGCAGCCTTCTGTACTAAAATGGAGATTTTGTCTACATTTTCTTCGGTTCTTGGAAGGTCTTACTTTCCATGTTTTGATGTCCTTCACTGAATCTTTTGTGCCACTCAAATCTACTCAAAGTGGATGAAACATGTAATTTTCCTACTCAGTAAGCAGTTGAAACCATTCTGTTGGCATTTTGTTCAATTTTAATACAAATTTCTAACTGACACGTTGATCAACTTTAGAACATAGCATTATTCTGGCATACAGCAGAAAACATAACACTATACTAAACGATCAACTTAATAGCGGAGACTGTTGATGATTGTCATGGAGATTCAAACAGTCCAAGGTCTCTCAGTCCAAGGCCAAAGAGCATACAATTAATACTTTCTGTAAGAGGCAGAAACACAGCCTTGTTTATAATAGCCACACCTGGTAAATACTTAAATACTGGTAAAAGTTTGGAATATATTTTGTATCCCAGCTTTTGGCTCATGTAAAGATATTTAACCAATGTTGGTTAAATCACATCAAGAAGTATATCCAGAAGAAAATATAAATACTGTGAGTATAAAAAGTAGTGTTTTAAAAGAAGATTCCCAATATATAAGGAGAGATACAGCGAAACAAAAATTAACAAATCTGGTGAGATCATTCCATTCTTTATTTATCTATAATCAACAATCTTTTCCTGAACTATACTCCCAATGTTGAACAAACTATCTTAAATATAAAAGACAGGACTATAATGCAAATATCTTCTTTATGTAATTGAATCTTTGAATTGATTGACTGTGAATTGGAATATTAATATTTTCATTATGTGTCTTGTGAATGTATTACAACGAAAAAACTCTACCTTTTTTAGAGTCAGACTAATTACGCCCCCTATCTTTATTAATACGTAATAGTCTCGAATCCTGAGATTTTTAGCCTACAGGATTCGTTCTCGCGTGACAAAAAGAATAAATTATCCAATCCACTGGAAGTTTTTGGCTTACTATCTTGCTGGCCTGGATTGAATAACTTCTTCGATAATTTGAGTTGCCCCAAATTACCGGTACCCCCCTTTTTATTTACGACTTCCAGTAACTGTATTTAAGATTACCCTATTTCTCAGGGAGAACACGAATTTACTTTATTTTCGAATTTTAATCTCGCAGGTGTGTGTCCTTAGGAATACCTTTTTGATACAATATATTTTACCCTTTTTTATAATAACAAACCTGAAAATATAGCATGTAATTGTGTGACCAATTCTAAATAAAACACAGTTTTAGAGAATATATAAAAAAATTAATTCATTTAATTAATTGAAACAAAACAACTGAAATAATAAGCTTGACACAAGTCAACAAAATAAAATTCAAAACAATTTCTCTAATAAAATTAATGGATAACAACTAAATATTTTTCTTTTGAGCAGAAGGCAATCACTTATAACTTTCTTAAAATTGATCTATATAAAAAAATTTCTATTTATCTCTGAATTTAAATTATTTAATTTATCAAATTTATTTAACGAAAAAGATTTTTATTCACACATGAGTTTGACATTATCTATTTAATATATTTATTTAATTACACACAAAAAAATTATCTCAGGAAAATCAGTGAGACTCTAAAATCGGGCCAATTTTGCCCTTTAAAAAAGGAAATTTGGATTTTCTCAGACCTTGTCCACCGTGTTGAAGATCCTGAGTCCTGAGATGCTGATGGTCCTCTGGTGTCTGGTTGGTTGAGTTTAGCGATTAAAGTTGTCTTATATTTTCTCCATGGAGTTTAGAAGGCTGGCTGGTTGTTCGAATCTATCACCTTCCATCGCTCTCGCTGACGCTGTTTTAATACTTTGACATCGTAACACTTAAACTTCTTTATTGAGAATCTTGAGTCGGCAAACTGGCATAGCCACCCCTAGCACTTGTTCAACTATTTTTTACGAGAGACGTTCGGGCATAGTCACCCCTAGCACCTGTTCTACCAATTTTTTACGAGAGAGCCTATGAGATTCGTGCGGCTCTTTTTATAGCCAAAAACTATCGTATATCGATACCAATTTTTTTCCCTCACTGGACCGATACGATAGTTCCATTTCTGGTGTATTTCTATGCAATTTCTTGATTATTTTTGGTGTAGGTGGTTCAGTTATTTATTATTAATTTATTTATTACGTTTACCGTTTTTAAATTGTCCTTTTTAATCACTTTGTTCTAATTAATCCTTTAATCTATTTTTGCTGTAAGTTGGTATTCTAGCTCCGCCTCCAACTACGTCACTTATCCTTGAACATTTAAACCCTGCAACTTGTAACTGGCTGATGAAAAAATCTTCATTGTTTTCCTTTTAATTGTCTATAACACTTTCCCTAACAGTTTTTGCGTTTTTACGTAACCGGTGTATTGTAGCTCTCGACCGCGGCAATTTCCCGCACTTCGAATGACATTTCTCGGACTATTCATTCGCCTTCAATAGCTTACGTAAGAATTTGCGTAATTTACAGTTTTTAATTCTTACACCTTTAAAGTTTTTGCTTTCAAACTTTGTCACTTTGTTTATTTCGTGATTTAAACGCACTAGCCGTGATAACATAATTCTACGACTTCTGGTAGTGATGTAATCCAGTGCGTATTTTCACACCTTTGGGTTTGGGGTTTATTTATTAACTGATTTTCCTGAAATTTACACAACTTTTAGATATTAGGTTTTAACCTCTTTTTGCAAAATTTCCACTTCTTATCTTTTTTCCTTTTCATAATATAGCGTGAAAACCATAACTCTTTTGTTTTAATCAAATTTAAATTTTTAATCATTAATTATAATATAACTTTATTTATTTAATTACTTCTATACAATCCTTTTCTCAAAATTTATTTTTATTTACTTTTATTAGCTTTTATACTTAACCTTTTCTGCTAACTTTTTAAATATCAATTTTTTCCAAATTTTATCAAGAATACTTTTATCTTAAAATTACATTTTATTTTCAGAAATACCAAGGTTTTTTAATTTTTATTAATTTTGAAAAATTTTAAATTCTTCATTTAAATATGCCGTAACGTCTGTTAGTTAATATGAAATAACAGTACTAGATATGTATTGCATACAACTTGTATTACAACTACATATCCTTATACATTATTATTTCACATTTTCAAAATTCATAAAAAATGATTTTTCAATTCAAAATCCGCCGACATAGGAATTTACTGTTAGAACAAGCCGGTAAGAGTTGACCTTGGACCATTTCATAGTTCAATCTCACCGACCGGCTATAAGCAGTAAAAAGTTCTACAAAACATCCATACCTTGCATTGGGATTATTTTTTGATATTTTTCTTTTTTGACCAAAACATAACCCCATACAACGAATTTCCGTTGTAGCTCCCTCCTTATGTCAGCCACGTTGAAATATTTTCAATATTTCATGAGTTATGACATAACATACGATACCCCATATTTAAACTTCAACAATCTTCAAAATTAATCTCACCTTGTTACCCTGTTCTGCCTTTTCTGCTCCTAGATTTCTAACATAATACATGACACATCTTTATATTATACATTAATTTATGACATTTATTTATAATATTAATTGATTGTTTATAATTGTTTTTAATTGTTTTTCTTATAATTATTCAGTTCACTTCACTTTTCACACTATATTGGGACCTAACACTTTCCTGAGATAATTTGACATTATATAATCTTCATACCTTAACTTCTGGCTAGTCTCTATTAATAACAAAGTTACCCCAGTCAAAACGCTTTAATTTCAATTTTAATTTTAATTAATTTACTGTTTTCCCTTAGTCAACTTACCCCTTTATTTTTTACTTTAAAATTTCCCCTTTGATTTTTTATTAGTTATTATTATTAAACTTTTTTATTTTAAATTATTTTACTTTTTCTAAAATTTTTTGTTAGGCTTTTTCGTCTGAATTTGCTGAATCCAATGATGTAACACTTAATCTGGTCCTGATTTTAATTACAAATTTTCTCTATTGTGATTTAGTATTATTGTCGACATTCCATCCCCTTTGTATTCTTGCGACTTTGTAGTTCCGTTAGCCAGCTGACAGTAGATATCCTAAGTCAATATTGTCTTCCTTGACCTAGTCAACACAACCTTGCTTCCGTTACTCATTGAATCTAAATATTATGTTTTTAATCTGCTTACGGTTTCATTCATTAGGGCTGGTTTCCCGTTCTGACATCAAACCTGTTTTTAGTATGCATCTGGATACTTAATTTAGTCTTGCAGCATGTTAAATCCATCAACCTATTATTCTTATTTATTATTCAGCTTAATTATACTATATCTTGAATTTGCTTATAACTATTAGTCCTTTTCCTTTTAAACGTTGTATGCTTATATTTCTTTTTACATTTATACAGGGTTTTCATAATTCATGTCCTATCCCCAACACCTGTTTATTTTTATTTTAATTCATGCTCCATAGTAGATTCGTAAATCCTTTATATCATATTTCCCTTTAATTTTATTATTGTTTATATTTTTTACTATGAAAGTCTTACTACCTACTTTATTTACAATTTCAAATGGACCAGTATACAGTAGAAAGAGTTTTTGTGTTTCGTTTTTTCCCGTCTTGGCCAGAATTCTGGTGTTTTGTCTAACCAAGACGCGATCTCCTACTCTTAGCATTACGAACCTCTTACCCCTATTTTGACGTGTAGCTCTATTCCTTCCCTTATGCAAAATCCTTGCGAAACAATTTTGCTTTTTCTTCCTTGCCGTCTCCATCACCTGTGGTCCTTGGTATTTCAACCTGTGCCAAATATATTCTGGTTCTCTATCATTTTGTATTTCCTCTGGCGTATATCCTGTAATCTCGTGTGGTGTTGTATTCATCAGCTCCTCAATGTATGACACGTAGTTCCTCCAACTTGTCTGTGAATTATGGCAGAAAGTTCTCAGAATCCTGACGATTTCCCTGTTGACTCGTTCTGCCAGGTTCACCTGTGGGTGTCTAATTGGAATCAACCTATGCAGAACTCCTTGCTCTTCCATCCATTGATCCCAATGTCTTGAGGTGAATGCCCTGCCATAATCCGTTAACACACATTTTGGTTTCCCTACCTCCCTAAAATACTGAGTAAGCTTATCTATACTCGCCTGAGTAGTTGGATTCCTAACTGTATACAACTTTACATATTTAGAGAATATGTCAATAACAACCAAAATATATTGCACATTTCCTGTTGTTCTCGGCAGTGGTCCTAAGTAGTCTATAGCTACTAAGTCTAGTTTCCTATCGGTCACCATAGGTTTACTCTCACCTTGCAAATACTTCACTGTATACTTCGCCCTTTGACATATGTCACAGTATTTTATAATTTCTAGTATTTTTCTAAATAAATCCTTACAGCTAAACATATTTTTCATCATGTAATATAATTTGTTCCTTCCCAGGTGTCCATAAGCCTTATGTATCTCCATTATTAATTCCGTCTCTATTTCTGATGGAATCACTAATTTCCATCGGTTTCTTCCATATTTATATAACAATTCATTTTCAATTCTGTAATTTCTATTATAATTATTTATATTACGTTTAATATTACTACATTCTAAATTTTCATTTTGTTTAAGTGCAAAGTTTTGTATTAAATATTGTAATCTTACATTTTTTCCTACTTCTATTTTATTAATTTTGATCCTTATTCTATCCGTGATGTCCCGAGAATCATACATTCTGCTCACTATATCACAGGGTATATTATCTTTCCCTGCACAATGCACTATTCTAGGGTGATATTCTTGAATTGTTAGGATCCATCGCGTCATCCTACTATTCACCAACTTACAGGTGGTCAAAAATTTTAACGCTTTGTTGTCCGTAATGATGGTTAAAGGTGCTCCAAGTACTAGTGGTCTAAACTTCTTCAAACCATGCACAATTGCTAGCAATTCCAGCTCGCAGATTGAGTAATGTTTCTCGTAAACTTTCAGTGTTCTGCTTACGAAACCAATTACTCTAACCTCTCCTTCCTGGTTGCGCTGATATAGCTGGCTAGCGATTGCTGTCGTGCTGGCATCAGTCTGAAGGAACGTTTCTTCTCCTTCCACTGGATGAGCTATCACCACTGACTCCAAAAACAAGTCCTTGACCGCCTGAAACGCTTGTTGCATTTCCTCACTCCACACCCATTTTCTTCCCTTTTGCAATAGGTGGTATAAAGGCTTAGTAGAAGTTGCGTATTTGGCTGTAAACCTGGAATAGTAATTTACGAATCCTAAAAATGACTGTAACTGCTTTACAGTAGTGGGAACTGGAAAATCACGAATAGCATTTAATTTTTCGGGATCTGTTCCTATTCCTTCTCTAGAAAAAACATAACCTAAAAATTTAACTTTTTCCTGGCAAAATAAAGTTTTCTTTGGATTAATGGTAAGGCCGCCATCTTGAAACTTTTGAAATATTTCTTCCAGATGTTGTAAGTGTTCTTCGAAGGTTTCTGACAAACATATCAAGTCGTCGACGTAGCTAAGAGTAAATTCTTCCACCTTGTGTCCTAATGTCAAATCAACCGCTCTTACTAAAGCAGCCATTGAATTCTGTAACCCGAATGGAACTACTTTGAAGTTATATACTTTATTCTCAAAAAGGAAACCCGTAAATTGTTTTGACTCTTCTGACAGCGGTATTTGCCAAAAACTCGAGGTTAGGTCAATTTTACTAATGTATTTTTTACTTCGACCCTTCGGGAGAATATCCTCCATTGGTGGTGCACTTTCATAATCGGGTACTATCAGCTGATTTAACTTCCGGGCATCCATGCACAGACGGATGGACGAGTCTGGCTTTACCACTACGACCATGGGGTTGATATATTGCGTTCGCGACCTTTCAATAATCCCATATTTTAACATGTGATCAATTTCTTCCCTTACTTGCTTTCTATAATTTAATGGAATTGGATAGTTCCTATTTACAAATGTTTTATCTGATCCTAATTTAAGCTCATGTTCATATTTATTAGACAAACCTGGAATTTCTGAAAAAATACTTTGGTATTTATTTATTAAATTTTGTAACTGTATTTCCTCTTGCGCTGTAAGAATAGTATTATGTGAATAGTCGACCGAAACATTTATCTTGTTTACAACCCTTCTGTCAAAGTTCGGTTGTTTATTTACCGCTCGGCCATTTACCTTGGATTCTAACCTACTTTCTCTTTTCCTAACGGTATGGGCTGTATAACGTTTTAAATTTGTCTTCAGTTTCACGTGTGTTCTGTGATAGTTCGGACTAAATTTAACACTATAATTTTGCTTGTTTTTATGCGAAGTACTCTTATAACTATTGTTCGAATTGCTTTTATTATTTCTTCCTTTGTTTAATTTAATTTCATTACGCGATTTATTATTACTTATTGAATTTTTAACATGTATGTGGAACTCTTCTTTGTGACGTAGATTTTCTTGTCCGTCCGTCGTGGTGTGTCGTCTTCGGGTTTCGTCAACATCGGTTGTGTCTTCTTCCTTAGAAACAGATAATTCTGGATTACAATTATCTGTTTCGTTTACTTTAGTGGATAGTGTTTTTAGTGATTTTGTGTTACAAGTGTGGTTTTTGGATCTAGTTTTATTTTCACGCGCGTCGATAGACATTCCAGGCAGTACCTTTATCCTACTCTGCATGTCCTTATTATTATATTTTTTATTTAATTCCTTATTCGTCGATTTATATTTATTTAATTTATTTTTCTTTCCCTCCTCCGATAAGTATCCCATTCCCTTGAATATCTTATCCCCTTCTTTACTAACTAAGACCCTGACCGACTCCTGCATACACTGTTCGGGGTTGTCACGTTCTGGTAGTCTCATCCGGTTTTCTATCCACATTTTATCTCTCTCCCTCCCTCTTATCAAAGTTTGTTGATTTTTATTATTAACCAACACTTTGTTATTTGCTGTATTTTTTAATATGCCTTCGGGTTGAATCCTTTTGTTCACATTTATCCCCTTAACATTATTTTTAAAATATACAGAATCCTTTTTAAAATTTTTTTCTTTTAATTGACCTTTTGTTTCTACTAATTTTTCATAATATATTATTACTTCCTCCTTTTCCACATACAGTTTTATATATCGCTCTTCCATATTAATTTTAGCTTTTAATTCGTATAATACATCACATCCTATTATTATTCTGGACCTTAAATTTTTTACAATTAATAATTTTAATTCGATTTCTACTTCTTTTATTTTAATTGATATCATAATTTGTTTATTTATTTTATATGGTTTACTTTTAACTGCAGTTACGATTTCCACCCCAGTTACAGGGAGTTCCAAAATTTCAAGCCCATCTTTCTCTAACATTAAATATAATTCTTCACTAATTAGTGAAATTTCGGCTCCTGTATCTATTTCTACCATAACTACATTGTTTCCTAGATTTACGGGTATTTTAGGAGTTTCCTCAATCGGTTTTTCTTTTAAGAAATATTTTTTATCTTTTTCTAATAAATCCCCTCGTAAATCTAAATGCAATCCTCCGACACACAGTTTAGATGTTTCCTGCGGACTCGGGATTAGTTTTTCCTCTACAATTTGTTTTGTAGAGACCGAAGCGCCCCTATCTCGCACTCCGTAGTGGAAGCCGCCTTTATCTTTCGCTGTATTCGAATTAAAATTAGAGTTCGTGGGTTGTTTGTAAACTGGTGGTTCAACATTATGACGCAGATTGTCTCCTGACGTTACATAACTCGATTGTTTACATTTATTTTCTGGTTGATTTTCCCTAGAATCACATCTGTTTTTAATTTTTGACTCGAATGTTAACGATTGACATTTATTATTTTGTTTACTCCCCCCTAATTGATTAGTAGAGTCGTAAACACGATAATTTGGTTTCTTGCTTCCTCCTATTATATTATTTTTATTATAATGAACGGTTTGTTTATTTTCTAAATTTTCTTTATTAATTCTTTCATTGTTTATTAAATTTCTACTTTGTTTATTATTTATTATTTTATCCGCAGCCTTAGTGTAATCCGATGGTCTATTAGGTGTCAAAAAGGCCTCTTTTATCCGTTTAAATTCCTAGGCGAGTTAGGATGGTTTTTTGATGGACCAGGTTTTGAAAGGTTTGGAGGTCGAGGTTTATTTTGGGTGTCACCATAGGATCTCTGGTTAGGGTTATTAGGAAAGGTTTTGGTTTGCCTATTATCCCTCTCCTGATTAGAATTCCAGTTTCCCCTACGCGATTCCTCCATCGTATCGACACTAGTTAGAAACGTGAGTGCTTCTTGAATATTTTCCATGGGTTTCCCCATACTAGTCATCCTAATATTCTCCCTAAAATGCTGCATGATCGTGAAAATTAAATATTTTTCCGGGATAGGTGGTTCTAAATCACTGGCTTTATTTACAAGTAAACAAAAATATTCGGCTTTGGTCATATTTCCGTTTTCAAAAAATTTCCCATATTCAATTTTATTTCGAACAATTTTTTGAGATTGCAAGTTCCAATAGTGATCTATAAACAGTTTCTTAAAATCACTATAACCCATATCCGCGGTTTTCACTACATTCCACCATAACTCAGCATTTGATCTTAAATGTCGTTCAACAACCTTTAACTTTTCCTTATCATCCATTCCCACTTGAATTTCTTCTAATAAATTTTCTATCTGCCTAATAAATTGCATGGGCCTTTCTTTAGGATTACCCCAAAACTCAACTTTTACATTTTCGTTATCAATTCTATTTATTATTATATTTCTGCTACTAATTCCCCCTAAATTTATTTCCCCTACTTTTTTATCGATAATTCTAACTTTATTTTCCAACAATTTATTATCTTTTTCCAATTTATCTACTTTAGAATTTACTACTTTACTATTCTCCGCTAATGATTCTATTTTACCATTAACTTCTCTAAACTCCCCCTCCACTTCAGCTTTAAAAACCCCTTGTTGTGCCGCATTATTAGCTACTTCTAATTCTATTCCCTGAACTCTCCCTTCTATTTTATTCCAGAGTGCCCTTCTTTCTTCTCTTTCCTTCTCCCTTTCTCTGCTCTCCTTCTCCCTCCATTCCTTATCTCTCTTATCCCTCATTTCATTTTCCTTTTCTCTTAACGCCCTTTCTTCTTTATCTCTCTTATCCCTTATTTCATTTTCCTTTTCTCTTAACGCCCTTTCTTCTAGTCTTTCTTTTTCTCTTAACGCCCTTTCCTCTTGTTTCTCTTTTTCTCTTAACGCCCTTTCATCTTTTTCTCTCTTTTCTAAGTAGGCCATTAACGATTTAGTTTCTTGAGACTTTTCCGCCATTTTGTTTTTATTTATTTTATTTAATTTATTTAATATTAAGAGATTTATTAATTATTTTTTTTTATTTGATTCTATCTTTATTTAATTTATTTATTTTAATCTTTCTATTTTTTATACCCGAATTTAATTATTTAATTATGTTTTATTATTATTATTTTTTATTTATTTCACTCCCTCCCAAATTATACAACCAACACAGATCACCAGAATTTAAGGTATGTAGTATACTTATAAACTATACATCTTATACTAAGCATACACATTTAGGTAAAATATACTGTATCCGTATTCTTTGAAGCCTAGCCTAATTTTCCCAAATAGCAGCTACACTACACAATGCAAACAACCAGTCCGTATTACTTGTCAATAGCACGTACTAATCGCTTACCCTGTACTTTTTATAACTACTAATTTAAAAACAATTATTCGGGCTTCACCGTATGGGCGCCATCTTCTATCTACAACGAAAAAACTCTACCTTTTTTAGAGTCAGACTAATTACGCCCCCTATCTTTATTAATACGTAATAGTCTCGAATCCTGAGATTTTTAGCCTACAGGATTCGTTCTCGCGTGACAAAAAGAATAAATTATCCAATCCACTGGAAGTTTTTGGCTTACTATCTTGCTGGCCTGGATTGAATAACTTCTTCGATAATTTGAGTTGCCCCAAATTACCGGTACCCCCCTTTTTATTTACGACTTCCAGTAACTGTATTTAAGATTACCCTATTTCTCAGGGAGAACACGAATTTACTTTATTTTCGAATTTTAATCTCGCAGGTGTGTGTCCTTAGGAATACCTTTTTGATACAATATATTTTACCCTTTTTTATAATAACAAACCTGAAAATATAGCATGTAATTGTGTGACCAATTCTAAATAAAACACAGTTTTAGAGAATATATAAAAAAATTAATTCATTTAATTAATTGAAACAAAACAACTGAAATAATAAGCTTGACACAAGTCAACAAAATAAAATTCAAAACAATTTCTCTAATAAAATTAATGGATAACAACTAAATATTTTTCTTTTGAGCAGAAGGCAATCACTTATAACTTTCTTAAAATTGATCTATATAAAAAAATTTCTATTTATCTCTGAATTTAAATTATTTAATTTATCAAATTTATTTAACGAAAAAGATTTTTATTCACACATGAGTTTGACATTATCTATTTAATATATTTATTTAATTACACACAAAAAAATTATCTCAGGAAAATCAGTGAGACTCTAAAATCGGGCCAATTTTGCCCTTTAAAAAAGGAAATTTGGATTTTCTCAGACCTTGTCCACCGTGTTGAAGATCCTGAGTCCTGAGATGCTGATGGTCCTCTGGTGTCTGGTTGGTTGAGTTTAGCGATTAAAGTTGTCTTATATTTTCTCCATGGAGTTTAGAAGGCTGGCTGGTTGTTCGAATCTATCACCTTCCATCGCTCTCGCTGACGCTGTTTTAATACTTTGACATCGTAACACTTAAACTTCTTTATTGAGAATCTTGAGTCGGCAAACTGGCATAGCCACCCCTAGCACTTGTTCAACTATTTTTTACGAGAGACGTTCGGGCATAGTCACCCCTAGCACCTGTTCTACCAATTTTTTACGAGAGAGCCTATGAGATTCGTGCGGCTCTTTTTATAGCCAAAAACTATCGTATATCGATACCAATTTTTTCCCTTCACTGGACCGATACGATAGTTCCATTTCTGGTGTATTTCTATGCAATTTCTTGATTATTTTTGGTGTAGGTGGTTCAGTTATTTATTATTAATTTATTTATTACGTTTACCGTTTTTAAATTGTCCTTTTTAATCACTTTGTTCTAATTAATCCTTTAATCTATTTTTGCTGTAAGTTGGTATTCTAGCTCCGCCTCCAACTACGTCACTTATCCTTGAACATTTAAACCCTGCAACTTGTAACTGGCTGATGAAAAAATCTTCATTGTTTTCCTTTTAATTGTCTATAACACTTTCCCTAACAGTTTTTGCGTTTTTACGTAACCGGTGTATTGTAGCTCTCGACCGCGGCAATTTCCCGCACTTCGAATGACATTTCTCGGACTATTCATTCGCCTTCAATAGCTTACGTAAGAATTTGCGTAATTTACAGTTTTTAATTCTTACACCTTTAAAGTTTTTGCTTTCAAACTTTGTCACTTTGTTTATTTCGTGATTTAAACGCACTAGCCGTGATAACATAATTCTACGACTTCTGGTAGTGATGTAATCCAGTGCGTATTTTCACACCTTTGGGTTTGGGGTTTATTTATTAACTGATTTTCCTGAAATTTACACAACTTTTAGATATTAGGTTTTAACCTCTTTTTGCAAAATTTCCACTTCTTATCTTTTTTCCTTTTCATAATATAGCGTGAAAACCATAACTCTTTTGTTTTAATCAAATTTAAATTTTTAATCATTAATTATAATATAACTTTATTTATTTAATTACTTCTATACAATCCTTTTCTCAAAATTTATTTTTATTTACTTTTATTAGCTTTTATACTTAACCTTTTCTGCTAACTTTTTAAATATCAATTTTTTCCAAATTTTATCAAGAATACTTTTATCTTAAAATTACATTTTATTTTCAGAAATACCAAGGTTTTTTAATTTTTATTAATTTTGAAAAATTTTAAATTCTTCATTTAAATATGCCGTAACGTCTGTTAGTTAATATGAAATAACAGTACTAGATATGTATTGCATACAACTTGTATTACAACTACATATCCTTATACATTATTATTTCACATTTTCAAAATTCATAAAAAATGATTTTTCAATTCAAAATCCGCCGACATAGGAATTTACTGTTAGAACAAGCCGGTAAGAGTTGACCTTGGACCATTTCATAGTTCAATCTCACCGACCGGCTATAAGCAGTAAAAAGTTCTACAAAACATCCATACCTTGCATTGGGATTATTTTTTGATATTTTTCTTTTTTGACCAAAACATAACCCCATACAACGAATTTCCGTTGTAGTATATTACCTCTTCTACCATATTTAAAATAAACTATAGCTAGAGCCAATTTGACTTCGACTATCTAGATGTGACCGTTTCCACTTCTTTTGACCAGCTGGAAGCTCCGGCTGGCTGGAGACCGCGTACACTTTAGCCGAATCTTGTCAGGATGGGCCAAGGAGTCGGGTTAGGACGCTAATGAACGCACGCAACGCAAGTGAAATTAAATATTATATTTTATTTTATGGCCGAATTAAAGATTACAGAATTGATTATAATTTATGAAAAAGACATAACGGCAAGGTTAAGCCTTAAAAATGGCCGAAAAGCATACCGTTGAATTTACTAGCACGTGGCCGAAAAATGGACTGACCTCGTCCCGTGGCGGTCTTTCGTCTAGCGGCTCTTGGACAAGACTGTCGGTCGGCTCGCTAGCTCAAGGCCTCCACTCCTCGTCTCTCCCCTCCCCTTCTTCTACGTCATATTGCACTGCTCATCAAAATCGCAAGTGCCAATTCATATTTTATTAATTAAAATCCCTTTTCATTACATTCTAATTTATAATTATTATGATTTTGGTTTGGTGGGCTCCTTGGCTGGGCCACATCACCCCCCTCCATACGAGTCGAGCCGCACCACTCGGCTCGCTGTAAAGTGGTGGCTAATGTGACACTCCACTCATAAGCAAAAATAAATTTTAAAAATCGCCAAAAATATACTACAAGATTTCTTTAAATTTTGAAAGGAGAGAGAGAAAATACGAACGTGAGGTCAATTCATTGCTGCCAAATGCTTTCAAAGTCCCCATGCGCCTTAATTAAAATTTTGAAATCAGTTAGCAATCTGCAAATAGGTGAAGACAATATAGTCTCCTAGCGACTATTACCCCATCTTATTATAAAAAGTGATTAATTTAAATGAGAAGCCGACCTAATGACAGAGTGTAAACCAATGACCTGTGAGGGAGTTCAACACCACGACAGCTGCACAGCGTTGGAGGAAAAGTCATAACAATATGACGATATATATTGTTTGTTTCTTTTTATAAATGTTTTTAAACTAGTTTTTTTTTCTTTACAAATAAATAAATTGAACTTGATTTCATAACCTTTAATGAATCTTTAATGAACCTTGTCATGACGTCAATAAGTTTAAACTTTTAAATAATTGAATTTTCAAAAAAAAAAAAAAAAAAAGTAACCTTGTAAACAGGAAATATTGTGTACCTACAAATTGGACAAAATGTTAAATTAAAATAAAAATTACCATAAAAATAAAGGTAACAAATAAAAGGGGGGGGGGATTTTTTTTTACTAAAGAAAAAACATGGGGGAAAAGACCATGGACTCTGGAGAGGTAAGTACACTAGTTTTTGAACAAATTTACTAAAATTTTTCTTTCTCTCTTTCAATCCTTCATAGGTGCAGAACAGCGGGAATAGAAAGATACATCATCCAAATTGGGAGAACCTCCTCACCCCAACAAGCTGCGTATATCAACATTCACTACCACAGTTCTACACCCACAAGCTGCGCATATCAACATCCACTACCACAATTCATCCCAACAAGCAGCGTCTGTGAACATACCACATGGAGTTCTACACATCATTTTATAATTTTATTTGAACTTTTTTTTTTCTCTAATGAAGAAACTTGAATTGTTTTAAATGTGGAAAATTTTAATGGAAATGTAATAAAAGAAAAAAAAGCAAGGGTAGATAACCAGGGAATAGATTGTAAGGAAAAGACATGACGGGGGAGAACGTAACGCATTCGGAAGAAATAATAAAAATTAATTGAAATTAGATTAAACAATAGCCAATGCATAATTAATTACTTTCTAGAAAAAAAGGGGGGGGGAGTAAGTTACGGTAGAGAAGAATAAGTCGAAACGAGAATTTTTTTTTTAAATGGGATAATGGGACACAAAATGAGGGTCCAGCCGGTTATTGGTTAGTAAAACAAACAAAAAACAAAACAAAAATGTTTAAACAATAATAATTAATAAACTTTAAAATATACAAATGTTGTGGTCGTGGCTGTGGCCTGGAGAAGGTGTGTTTCTGTTAGCATTCGAGTGGCACTTAGCATAATAAGGGGGTAAAGAGAAAAATTACAAAGCTGTCATGGTTGACTTGGGAGCTGGTTTCAAGGTGGACGTAGAAGTATCAAGGTGTTTACACCAGATTAAGTATTCCCTGAATGGCCTTAGGGTCACATTCTGAGGGTGTTCTGCTGTTGTGACAAGTATGGAAAAACTCCATAACTTACACATCAAGTGTAAAAAGGACAAGTTATGTCAATGTGTGTCCACATAGTAACCAAGCGCACAACAAAACCATGGCAATTTTTTAATTTAATTTCATAAACTATCTAGAAATAATAAGATTTTTTTTTAAGCAAATATACAAAAGACAGACGTAAACTTTTTCCCGGGTCGACAGATAGTCACAAAACATTTTTTTTCTCTTTGGAAGAAGGGGGGTTAACATTGGTTAAAAAAAAAAAAAAAAAAAATAATAATAATAATAATAAAAAAAAAAAAAAAGAATTATGGTTGGATATTCATTTTGTTTGGGCATTTCATAGTAATAGAGACTTTATGGGAATTTTCATAAATGGTTTTTTTTCCTCAAAATTTAGGTCTACATTTTTTTTGGGGGGTGTAGGGTAACATGGCAACCACTAATCAACGAGCCGAGTGGTGCGGCTCTACTTGTATGGAGGGGGGTGATGTGGCCCAGCCAAGGGGCACACCATAAAAAATAATAATAATTGCCAAATGAATAGACAAGAAGAGGTAGACCAATTCTGTTGAGTTAGCGTAATCACTTAATAAGGGGGGGGACGCAGTCCAAAGCTGTGCGGTTTGGGTACGCAGTCCGGCTCGAGATACCCCAAGATACAGCTCGCTCCGCGAGAGAGCAGAGTCGGGCCATTTTAGGCAACGCGCGGCCGCTGTAATCGTCATGTCTTTTCCAATTTTTGAAACATTGTAATTCTATAATCATTCTGAAGTAAAACTCAAAGTAATTTTAAATACTGAATTGCGTGTTGTTTAATTATCGCCCGAGACCGCGTCCTTGGCGCCATCCTGACTAATTTCGGCCCACGTGGATGCAGTCTCCAGCCAGCTGAGAGTTTCTGGATTTTTAACAGGGGTTCCCGGCTGACCAAAAGAAGTTGGGGACGGTCCACATAGATAAAGTCCAAATTTAATTCTTGTAATAATACATATGTTTCTTGCCCTCCCATACTTGGGAAAAGTCGGCACCATCCCCAACTCAATTTTAAGGTTTTTTGTGCTTACACTGTTATGTATTTAAGTGCGAATAACTGATAGAAACAGTCTTTTTAGGATCTTTGAGCAGCTGTGAGCAAATAATCTATAATTTATATGTACTTATGAACTAATAATTGTTATAAAGAATAGTAAGATAATTTAATTACATTTTAGTAACAGGAGGATAATTTCAATAGTCTAATGAACTTTAATTATCTTAATTCAATCAGCCATATTATAATGATTATATTGATTTGTGTTGGATATTATATGAACTTTTTCTGTAAATTTAATTTCGTGTTCCATCTACTGAATCTAGTTCATGATAAACTAACCCAAATTTGTCTATGCATATGTTTTGTTTTATTGGAATAGATTTCTATATTTCACTTGTGTTTGTAATTCAAATTGGATTTTCTAAATTTTAATTTTATTATTTTGTACAATTCATTTTACATCAAGTGTGGTTTTTAATTAATTAATATTCATCCCCCATTCTCCCCAAATCACATACCTTAATTTTGGCATACCAACATGTGGCTATTAATTGGCAAGATAAATTTCTAACATTTATTAATCACTCTCCCTTACCCATTTTTGTAGTATTTTAACCGAGTTAATACATTGCAGAGGGGGGGGGGGATACATATCTCAGGAAATATGGAAACTACAAATATGGAAAGTTTTCAGTTTTGCAAAACCTTTCTTGGAAGTTGTACATTATTTGTCTTTTCTGAATATTTTTTTTACATATATTTAAATTTGTTAAAAATTGCAGTTGGAAGATTTATGTCATGCAGTATTTACGATTTTCCATAGTAAGCTCAAATCATTTAAAAAACAACATAATTTAATATTTCAACTTAAATTTGTGCATCACCATAATACATTGAGACTATTCAAGTACACATTTTTTTTTTTTTTTTTTTTTTTTTTTTTTACTAAAAGTGCTAATTATCATATTTTGATTTGCAACTTTACAACTTATTTGTTGACAGTACAAGTGTTATAAATAAAATTATTATTTGTTGAAAGTGTTATAACACAGATTGACCCAGATTCATTTATTAGAAGATTCAGAGATCACAATTATAGAGTCATAAAGTGTTTAGTATCATTTGAATTCACAGTGACCAACCATGTTAGCTTTAGAATGTGACTAACGGAAGGGTACTCACCATCTTCAGAAGCTTGTGCGAGATACTTTTCCGAGACAAAAACCTGCTTATCAGTGTCAAGTAAAGCAGACCACAGTGGAGCAAAGTTGGTGCTTCCAGATTCCTCTGAAGCCAGCTTTAACAACAAACATGCAGCACTTAGTCCTTCCGTGACAACAGGTACCTAGAACAAGTTGAGCTTTGCATTTACGAGTTCCATAGTTACTGGAAAAACTGAAAATGAACTATAGTTGCACTTTGATAGAATAAAACTCGAACACAAGATCTCAAAAAAATTACGTTTACTTAATCAAACGTGTTTCAACGACAAATTCGCTATGTTCAGTGATACATGAGCTATAATAAGTTATAGTTTAGTACCTCATGTATCACTGAGGATGGCGACTTTGTCGTTGAAAAGCGTTTGATTAAGTAAACATAATTTTTGTGATACCTTGTTTTCGAGTTTTATTCTATCTAATATTATCTCACAAGTCAAGCTCAATATTTATTTGTAGCTGCACTTAGAAAAATAAATATCTTAAAATTTGAGTAAATTTTTGCTGAAATATGAAGGATTATTATCCAAACCAACATACTAAACCATGTTTAGAGGAAAATTATGGCACATTACTAAAGTTGAAAAGCTAACGGATTTTGTTTTGTTTTTTCAATTTATTCCAAACGATAATTTTTTGTTTGTTTATGACATAGAATGCTGAGCACATTTATTTGGTTCATAAACTCTTACATTTCACTAAACATTTATTGGAAATACCATGAGAAGATTTTGATATTCTAAAATGATTCTCTTCCGTTTTATGGTTAAACCTACACAATAATTTTTAGGGAAATGGGAAGTAATATACTTTATTCCTTAACATAGTCAAATTTTTGGATAATTTGAACAAAATCTAAAAATTATGTTTTTCCTTTGAAACAGGTACTGCCAAATTTGAAATTTTCCAAAAAGGTCTGAAAACACTAAAACCTATTCACATCACAAATTTGATCAAAATCGAAGAATGCTTTGTAAAATTCCAGATTCTAAAAATATTAATTTAAAATTCTGTAAACAATAGTTATTTCATATTTTTTCACAGGATGAAACAAAATTTTAATTTCTTAGAGAAATCAAGTTAAAAACAGTAGAAATTTTATATGTCAACTACAATCACACATGGAGGTCTCATTTGTCAAAACTAACCTATAATTGAAATAATCCTAAAAATAAATATTTTATCTAATTTTAAAATAAAATAGACAAAAAACATACCAAAGGTTCAGACAAATAAAAATAATTTTTTTTTCATCAGGTATTATCATTGAGTATGTAGTAAAATATTATTGATTTTCTATTTAGCAATTTATTATTATTTTTACTACCAATTATACTTTATACTGGTATTATTTATTAGCATAATTTGAATTTTCTGTACATTTTGCCACACTGTTATGTTTCTGTATTATCTTCACTTACAAAAAATTGCAACCCCCCCTCTCTCTAAGCTTATCAAGTCAAAAAGAACTATACGAGCTAAATCCGTTGAGGGAGGAGCGAGTACACTCCCTGACCTTGGAGAAACCAATAGGGACTGTGCATGTTTGTTAGCTCGTTTCCCTATTGTGAGAGCGTTTGGCACTGCGATTCTTTTGCAGTTACGTTCATTTAAGGTACTCAGAAAAATCATAGATATTGCATTTCATTTTGAATCATAGTTGAAAAGTGCATAATTTAACGAACTATTTTTTTTTAAATACATCCATAGCTGCTTTGCTTCATTGTAAACAAATCATCATATAATTCATCAGACTAAATAAATAAATGTAATAGAATTCTTTCTTTTTAAATTGCAATAAACCAAAAACTAATATTTATTTTTGTAATGGGTTATTGCTATTATTACAGGAGAAATAACTATTACCGTAAAAGTAAAAAAAATGTTAAAAAAATAAATATGTCAATACCGATGATATAATGTTAATGTATCAGTTAGACTAAACATGTTTAAAATTTGTTAAACAAAAAATTACATGAACATAATAAAACTACAAATTTACACAACTCTATTAACATTGCAAGATGTTGGTAGCCTCATGAAGGGAGTTGTTCCAATGACAATTGCTCGCTACTTCTTGCTTTTCTATTGGCTATTACCCAATCGGCATAATTCGTGGTCCATAGTATAATTAGATTTTTATGCTGTTTTTATTTCCTACGTAGTGCAACGGTTTAATTGAACCGCCTGCAAGGAGCAATTTTGGAAAATAGCTAAATTCCAAAATTTCAATTAAATCAAATAATAATTGTAGAAATGACAAAAACATTTCTAAATATAAAATAACACATGTAAAGTTAAAGGGAATATGTAGGTTAGCCAAGCCAAGGTCACGCGCCTTGACAGGAAATATCTAGCGTTCCGGATTGAACAGGAATACGTCCATATGTTTCTATGCAAAAAAAAATCAAAATCCGAAAACTTAAATTAAAATGATATAATCGTGTAGAGCTAGGAAAACCTAATAATAAATAATAAGAGAATAAACTCGTCAAATTAATAATAAAAAAGTTATAGCCATAATAAAACGTTATAAAACATAAAAAACCCTTAAAATGAAGAAATTCCAAAATCTAATAATAACAACGCATAACTATAATATAAACTAGAAATAAATAAGACTCGAAATCAAAATTTAATAAAAGACCATAAAGTAATTAAATAATAAATAACCAAAAATGCAGAAAGTACCGTAACTTGTGAAACCCAGAAGCGAGGAAGAAGAGGAAAGCAGTTTTGGAACTTTCAGCATCAGAGGAACAACTTACAAAAAAAAGATTTTCAAAATTTCCAAAATTGGAAAAACTAAATTTTGAAAAACTACGAAATTTTCAAATCTCCGTAAAAGTAAAAATATACGTCGTATCGCTACAAATGAAGATGGAAAATCATCAGGAAAAGAAGGGCTTCAAAATGAAATCACCCAGAAGAAGATCGAGCGAAGCGAACGGGATATATGAAGAGAAGAAGAATTCGCAAGTAAAAAAATTATAATTTTCAGGAATCAACTTGTCTTGAACTTCGTGCGCAGAGAAGGCAGTAGACGCATGGAGAGGGAAAGATACCAACCCCAACACAAATCCACCATAAGAAATTAAACTAATTATAACAAATAATAATAGAAATAGATAATTTAAAATGAAAAAAATAGACAAACAATAGAAGAATAAGCCAAGGAAAGTTCATCGTAGTGCAAATAAATAAATAAAATTAATTAAATTGTGAAATAAAACAGTAACAATAATCAGTGAAGGTTGGCCACACTGAAAGGCCTAAATTTCGACGAGTTAACTTTCTTCAAGTTAATTCGACAGTCTCGTTTAGTACCAGCTCCAGGGAAGTCTTCAAATAGCAGCTCCAGGAAAGATCACCAACTTTACTCAAGTCTGAACAGGAAATTGCCGTGAAAATATATTGTCAACGCTCTGTACTTCGCCAGGTTAATAACGGTGCCCACAGAAAGGATCGGCCTTGCAGGAGACAACGTGACATCCTACAACAGCTTAGTATAAGAGATCTTCACTACGGACTCCGGCAAACATTCTTCTAGAACTTGTCGTCATCAACAGATTCATCGAGAACTGGACTTCGGGATATTCTAGACAACTCTAAGAAACCATCTCCAAGATCTTCTAACGTTCTCAGAATCAGGACGAGCGGACTTGTGCACTTCACAAAACAAGGTACTGCATAAATCAAGCTTTTTAATAAATAAAATATTTTTTAATAAACTTGAATTACGTCCAAAATTATTAAACTCAATAAAGTTAAATAATAACATTTTAAAGACAAAGTAAAGTCAAAATAAAGCCAATTTTAAATTCATTCAAATAAAGAGATATAAAATACAATAAAATTCGAGTCCAATAATAAAGCAATCAAGTAACAGATTGGAAAGGAATAAATAATAGGATTCATATTTATGTGTATTAGAATAAGAATATAATTTGTTAGTTTTAGTTAATGTTAAAATTGTTTAGTATAGTAGATTTTCAGTTTGTTAAAAGAGAAAGCATTTAATATAAATTGTCAGAAAAGGCGACATTAATTGTTGTAAGTGATTCGAAAGAAATCCATTGTTTCTCACAGTAAAAATTAAATTGTAGACTTTTAAATAAATTTGTTAAATTTCACTGTTGAATATTTTAATTAAAACTGACCTATTCAAAGAAACTCATTACATTAGAAAGAAGAAAAAGTAAGTGCTCACCAGTATAAAGTTAAAAATTCAAAAAAGAGCAAATTTTGGTGGTAATGAATTAAAGAGCTCCAAAGGGCACACCCTTTGAAAAAGAGTCTGGAGTTTTAAGAAAGGTAAGCTAGTATAAGAAGTGAATATATTAATATAGTAAAATTTCCTGTGTTAGCATAAGTTGATTAAAATAAATTATTCTTGTGTGACATAAGAATCAAGAGCCTTATCAAAACTATTAAACTGCGAGGGAATCACTCTCTATATCGCGTTTTGGTAGTGGTAGGGTCTTGCAGCGTCCCGACTGTCCGTCTGTCCGCCGCCGGGGGGGTGCGTTGCAGTAGGCATGTTGCATCGTTGGGATTTAGGCTATGTCCGATTCAGTAGTTCTTAAGTTACAACACTATTTGTCTGCATGTATCATACGAAAGCCAGAATTTTTGACTTGTTACACATTTACTTTAAATTTCCAGCAACATATATTTTTTTAATGACAAGTATTGGTAATATGATTTGAATGGTAATTAGAAACTAAAACTTTTTTGAAATCGGTTGAGTAATTCTAGTTTGAGTACTTGAGGTTCTAGAGTTATAACCTTTTATCCTGTTGAAAAGTAGGAAATATTGATTTTTCGACACATGGATTTTCTCAAAACTTTGAACGGTTAGTGATGAAATTGGTATAAGATTTAAGAGCTAATTGGAACTAAAAACTTTTTAAACATCGATGTAGTAATGCCAATCAACTTTTTGCTATTATAAAGATTTATTATCTTTTTGCATTACATTTAATTAGATATTTGTTTGATAAAAATAATGTGTAATATTTATATTTGTAGCAGTGGGAATAGAACTTGCAGTACTTTGCCATACCCCTTCCGTATACCTGTAGTGTCATTCAAGAGGTTCCTGCTCCAATCCTCTGGTTTGCAAAGAACTTTATAAGACAACACTGCGCCTTCATTCTATGGCCAGTTTGGCAACTTCAATCTATTGGGATTTCTAGTATAATTATAATAGAATAAAACCAATTTAATCAAATTAAACTAAAATCTATGTCACAACAGCCTGAGAAGAGCCTAAACCTGGCAGACGGCTTTTCAGTCTAGTGAAGTGTTGTTAAAACATCAGTTTTAACATTCTCAAAACTTTCGCTTGTGAAACGAGAGCGTGTAAACTGGGGACTCTACAAACTTGTTAAATACTAGTGAATATGTTTACCTGAGTAGGAGAAGCTACTGCCTTTTCAACACTTTTTAACAGTAGTGGTACAAACTCTAGTCCCTGTGAGATTCTATTACCATGGAAGCATGTTGCCATGCACTCGATATATGCTGTCCGAACACCTGATGTTGATGTTTTCAGTGCAAAGCCTTTCTAAAAACATAATAATACAACTTTAAAAACACAGCTTATTTATTACATTATAAATAAAATAACAAGGTCTACTACATTGCTTATAATTTTGTGATTTCATGTTTCTCCAGATTAATGCATTAGAAAAGTCAAAACTATCTTAGAAAATTTGTGTTCGTCTTACTGAAAAACTTTATAAAGCTCTAACTTAAGACCCAACCTTAACACTTTGAAGCCTAACTCTCTAACGCGCTGCTTTCCTACTGTGCCTGGGGGGTTTTGGATATGTTTTTAAAAAATTGTGGTATTTGTTATATTTATCATATATGACTTATTATATATCATTTTAAACCTAAAGAAATTACCTTTTTAAATATATATACATGTAAATAGATATTTTACTCACAGTCAACACTCCTTAGTCTTGAAAAGGGGTAAAATACACACACAAACAAAAATAGCTACACAGCACTTCACTAAACATAATTGGCCTTTGTATGATACAGTTTGAAACATTCAGGTATACACAAAGGGGTACTGAACATTCTGGGTTCACCATAACTCAAAAAGTATTTAGTATTCAAGAAAAACAACAAACAAACATAACGAATCTTGATTACTCACTCACTAACTTTGAACTAAACAAACGTCTGCTACGTTCCTCATAGACGTGTTACGTTGCCTAGCATCAGCTTTATATTTATATTTAGTCCATATCAACAGCACAGACTATTCGAAAATCAAAGACTTGCAAAGATAAATAACCAATTAGCTAAGCAAAAGTGCCGAAACCCGATTATATGCCGACATCGCGATCGTATAGAATTATTTAGCGCAGCCCGATGTATACTCGGCTTCGGCGTCGAGCACTGTCGCGACTGCCCGACCTATACTCGGGCTTAGGCTTCAAAGTGTTAATAATTTTAGTCTAACCTAGTTTTGAAATAATATGTATAGTTTTGTATCTAAAAAATGGTGAATCTAATAATAATTTCAATGAAATCGGAGGTAATAAATGTTTTAAATTTTTTACTAACAATTATTAGTTAAAGAAAAAGTGAAAGGACATGTACTTACTGTAAACCAAGTTGTGAGTTTAAGTGGAACCTGCGAAGTACATTGTGGACACCACAAAGCCATCATCTCTAAAGCTTTAATCAGAGTCTTCTCATGAACTGAAACAAATACAATAATTATTTTAAAAATATCTCTGCTTCTAAATCTATACCATTACTTATTGGTTTGTTACATATATTAAATTTAAGCAGTTTTTAATTTAAGAAAACTAAATAATGATACAGGTTTTTAAAATTTTTTTTAATGTAACCGACATTTGGCCTGGAAAACACAATTAGGCTTACTCATCTAGATGTCTGAAGCTAATTTCTTTGGACTCCACACACTACTCCCAGAGGTCCCACTATAGTTGGAAATAATTTTTGAAAGTCTCTTTGAGAATGATATATACACTTCGGCCGTTGTGTTAAATATAATACCTCTCATGACTTAATTCGAGCCTTTTTCAGCGGTATTATCAACTTGGAGAACAGGAAAAATCACAAGAAGCCATGTCTGCAGAGTAGGAAGCCTGACGTACCTCAAGAGTGTTGTTTGACCAAAAAACTCTGATTCAGGTGTGAATATTGAGATGGTAGGGTGTAATAATAAAGTTGCCAAGCGCTACACATAGGTCTGGTCTCTTGCACTGCACTACATAAGAGAGGCAACAAAGGACCGCAAAGTAGTAGTTTTTAGTCAGTTAACACAACTCTGACATTACTGTTTTTATTTAATAAAGCAATTAAAAAGAAAGGTTTCATATATTTTTAAAAAAATTAGTAAAAATTTTGCGCAGACACTCTTCAAAGGTTAAATCCTCACTCAAAAAGAATGAAACATACCAGTGTTTATCCCTATACCTCATCTCTAGTTCACAGACAGTGACAAAATAGTGCTGTACGACCAACATTTCGTTTATTGATGACCTCATAATAAAGGATGTTACCACAGCTTAATTTGTTTAATATTGATGAAATTATTCTTACAAATCCGGGTGAATCTTCCAAATGGTTTTCAATTTGATATCAAGTTTTATATAAAAGTGCTGTTTAAATTATTACACCATTTCGCACAAAATGAAAATTAGAAGGATAGTTAGTATACTCCTTCACTCAAAGACCAACTGCCAGTGACTGATGCTCTCTGTAGGCAGGAAATAATGCCCCCCCCCCCATCAGACATCCCATCCATGCTTTATTTTATTTCTATGGGTAAACTTCAGGTCGAATAATTTTTGAACAAACTTTGTATTTTCAAATGAAGCTAAGTTCAAATTGTAAATTAAAAAAGAATCATTTCGTTACTAACCTAAATATGTAATATAAATATTCAAGAATATTACCTTCTGTTTCTAAAACTTTAATGAAATGCTCCACTGCTGTTGTTGCTACTTTCTGTGAAACGTTGGTAATGACAGAGTTGTAACTCAAATTGCCAGCTGCCTAAAATTAAAAGAATTCAGTAAGTCTATATTTTTTTCTTGAAGGCAAATAATTATTTTAGTAGTAATATAAGGTAGAATAGTATTGGAACCGGTTAATAGTAGGGATGGGTTGATTCAAGGTTTTATCGATTCTCGATTCCAATTCCTAGAATTTGATTCCCGATTCCAATTACCACAATTACCAAAACCTTGTAAATATGGGGAAAGGCTAACGAACCCACCAAGTTTGCCTTAAATGCTTAAACGTATACCAAAGTTTAATAAGATCCAAAATAGAATAGACTATTGCTCTTTTTTGTATGACCATAGAACAATTAATATCCTTGTAAGAAATTACAAACAATATGGGAATGTTTATGGGAGTATTAAAAATGTCAGTTAACTTTATATGTATATTTATTGAAAATGTAAAATTTGTTTGCTCAAAACTGTCCACACTGTACACAAACTTCTTGTTAAGAGCAAGTGCTGCTAACATGTCCAAATCCTTGGCAATGGAAACAACACCTTGGATTTGGAATATACGGTCTTACAGTTAGACTGTAAAATCCAACAAACACTCGCTCAGGAAGATTTAGAGTACCAAATGTTAAAATGAGAGAGCCGGTTGGTTTTTTCTCACTATTTTCTGTATAGAAAATTCGTTGCACATTGATAACATGCTGTTCTGCGAGCTCTTCCTGTATTTCCTCCATGCTCTCATTCAAGAGGTCACGGCAAGAAATAACGCCTCTAGAGGAATTTAAACTCTTATGAGGTTCAACAGACACGTTAACAACATTGAAAAAGGACTTCATTTAAAAAGTCCCATTCCGAAGTTTTCTAATGGAACGAACATTAACTGCAACACTAGTTACAGCTTTGTTAATAACAAAGGGCGAGATCTTAGACAGATCCTGACCCTTCAATGCTGTTACGTACAATAAGGAATCTGGGAGCAGGTCCCTGATTTCCTACATCCAAATTACTTCGCTTAATTTTACGAAGCCGATAGCTGTCTCTTTTCACTTCCCGGGTTGACGGTTTCATTGGTAGAGGCCATAAAAGGTTTAACCAGCACATCGTGTTGGGCGGTTTCAGATGAGACTCTGGGAACGGGTATAAGCTTGGATCACTTTTGATTATTTCCATACCTCAGAACTCTGGGGACCAGAGTATCCTCTTTAACCAGACTGGATGGGCATCAAACCAGACCCGCAACTGGCAAGGGATTAGACGACACCTCCCCCATCGCGAACACTTCCTGACCAAAGACCGAAGTGGCTGGCTGGCTACTGAACAGAAACCACGTATCGTCTTCGGCAGAGCAAGCTCACATCAGCTTACCAGATTCAAACGTTGTCACGCTTTGGTCTGGTAAACACTACCTGACACGCTATGGCTCTGCACGGTAAAAAAACAAACAAAAACTAATCTCGATATATAAATGTAGAGTGTTTTAGTATCCCTGAGAATCGAGTAGTATAACAGCTTCTACGAATTGTAAAATATATATGAGTGTTGTATGTGTGTGTATATTTGGAGTAGATTTTTCAATGTAACACCCCTGTATAGCTCGGGTTCCGTGAGGGATGCTAAGCCCCCTCTCAATAGGTGCAGATAGTCTGCACCCCCTGCGAATAAACCCTAAGTAGAGGTGAAGATAAGAAAATGTATATAGGTGAAATGGGTGTACGTTTATATGGATGATAGTCTATGTGTTGTGAGTGTTTGACTGGGGGCCGCCAACCCCCCCCCCTAATTAGGTGCAGCTAGTCTGCATCCCCCTGCGCGGATTAGTCTGTATGTTTTGATACGTTCAGGTTTCATAAAATGTGTTTATTCATTATGAAATTCTTAGAGACTTTAGATGAGCAACCATGGGCGGCAAAAAGGGTGAGCAAACTTCCTGTATAAACCTTGTAATTATTTCAGAGACAAGTAATTATAAAATATAATGTAGAATCAGATCCGTGAGTCACAACAATTAGAGTCATCTGGATTAATAGTAGTAATAAGGATATTGTAGTTTTGTAATAAGATGGGAGATAGTCATTCTTAATAATAATTGTTAATAAAGATTAATTGAGTACTGAACCATTGATTTGAGTAGATTGAAAATAAAGAACCCAGGCAGTAAAAAGGAACTTCCTAACAAATACAAATTTGTTAGAGGAACCAATCCTAACAAATGGTGCATCGGCCGTGTTTTAGTTTTTACTAAAAATAAGAGATGAATACTAAGGATTTTTACTAAAAAAGTTTTTTTATAACCATTTTTTAAAATTAGTTGAAAATTATTGTTGATCTTTGTTGAATTCTTATCGGCTATGGGTTTAGTATTTACTAAAAACTCTATTGCTTAATTTTATTATTTGTTGATTTTATTGATTGATTGTAGACTTGAAGTTGATTTACTTGATAAACGTTAATTGGAAACATTTGTTATAGACAATTAATTTATATTTATTTAATGTGTTGCTTCGTTATTTTCAAAATTTGTGAAGGATTACTTCTTTATATTAACTGGTTAATTTGTTGAATGAATAGTGTTTGAAAGTTAATTTGTAATTAGTTACTTATAAACTATCAGGGAAATTTGAGAAATATTGTACGTTTTGAAGTAACATTTACATTTAATTTGTTACTACGCTTTTAGGTTGTCAAATTTTTGTTATTTCTGAAGATTATTAGTTACTTTTATATGTTAATGATTTTTGAATATATAGGCATGGTTGTTATACATTTTGAAATATTTTTTGTCAGTGGTCAATTTTACGTTAGTCTTTTGTGTTTTACAAGCAATGAACTGAGTGTGCACAAGAAATACTTATATCAAGTTTATTATGAATAAAGTGTTGTGTGGAGATTAGATAACATGCTGTGTAGGAAAATTCCTTGGAGTTTGATTGTTTATATCAGTATATACCAAGTCAGAGATTTATGGTTTTATCTTGGTGAATTGAGTGATTAAGATGATTGTAAACAAACGTTTTGTCATAAGTCATACTTTGTTTGTAATACTTTCTCTGGTTGTAATTAGTCAAGATAGCAGGGCTATGCAAGGAATGCTGACAAATGACTTCTTTTAGAATGTGTGTAGATTGTATGTTGACACATTAAATTTGATACTACAATTCTAGTTGTAACCTATTAGAAGTTTTCAAATGCATGATTACATCAATTACTATTTTGAATACATGTTGCCTTAATGAATTTGACATTGACTGAAATCAAGAATTTAAATATAAAGTTTGTCAGAATTATGCTAGGTCAGAATATTTTTATTACTAAAATCAATTTTTAAAAAAATTATAAAGGTTTTTGTTAAGGAAGAAATAGGGAGTTTTGAAGTTTAAAAGGAGATTTGAATTTTTTCAAGTATATAAAATGTTTTAGTTAAATTCAAAGTAATTGTTAAAGGGAAAAAACCAACGGGGGAAAAAAAAAATTTGTGGAAAATTAATTAAGGATGATGAATTAATGAAGTAAATTATAAACCAAAATTAAGAAAAAGGTTTTTGTACAATAAATGATTAGTGGTATTACAAAGCTGGAGTGTTAGATTGATGTTTTTAAAAGAGGTTCTGCGATAATTGAGGTTTCTACGTATTTTCAAATGATTTTACAATGAATTAAGGTATTTTGTGGATTTTACAGATGATCAGCAAATTTATGGCAAAAGGTGTTCTGAGATTTTTACAGCGAATAATGTTTTATGGCGATTCTATGAAATAAATGTTTTATGGTTATACAACGGAGTAATTAGTATTCTATGATTCTATGAAAGAATAAAATGTTCTGCGAATTTTTATGACGGATTTACGTAAATGTGTAAAAAATCACATGTTAATGTGTCTTAAAAATTCTTCGTTCGTTTAAAAATTAATAAAATATATTATTTGTATACAAAACCTAACTTATAAGATATCATTTTTCTCAGAAAGATGCATAGAATTCATCTATGTTATAAAAATTTTTTTTTTTGAAACGGTTTTGGAGTAAGTATGTTAGATGTCAAAAATGATATTAACTTTTTTTCAGAAATATCTGTATCACCCAAAATCAATAGCTTACTACCTTTTTCTAAGATATACAAAAGTTTTGTGTAATATTTTTGAATATATTTAGAAAAAAAAATAAAATAAAATTTTACATTTTAAAAATTTAAAAAAATATTTTACGAAAAAACTGAATTTTCTCTTTATTTTTTCCAAAAAACATTAAAAATAGTAAAATATATTTTATACAGATTTGTAATATATTTGTGGATAAAAGTTGCTAAAAAGAAAAATCAATTTTGAAAATTTTCATTAGACATGGGTCAATTATGATAAAAATCTACCTTCACAATAGCCTAGACGTTGAGGTTAGGGCTGTGAAAAAAAACCAAAAATATGAAATATCACTAATAAATACACTCTACAAACATTGACACATTTATTATAAGTTGTATATAAATTTATATATTATGTATATACATATTATAATAAATAAATGGTTTCTTGAAACTAAAAGTTCCAAAAGCAAATCTAGAACAAGGCCTAAATAGTACTAGATTTGGCTAGACTAGGCCGAAAATATGAATTATCACACATAACTACACTCTACAAACATTGACACATTTATTTTAAGTTGTATAAACAAATTATAATAAAAAAATCACTTCATGAAACTTATATTCACTATAAAAACACAAAGCTATTACACTTTGAAATTTCCACATCGGCAAAAATCTTGCGAGATCGAAGTAACAAATTTGAGGTTATTCTACGTTTTATAAAGTACCACAGCCTTTGTATTTTTCCTAGTACAGATGTGTTTCAAATACAAGGTTAAACATTGAAACCTCCTCTTTACAGTTATATCAAAAACGACAAGATTGTATAAAAATAAAGATCGGATTCTTCAAGACTGTCTAGACACTGAATATCGCAAACCGGTCTGAAAGTTCAGAGGATCATTTCCTAGAATGGATATAACTCGTAAACTATATAATTTAGGATGATTTCGTCTTCATAGTTCGAAAAAGGAAGAAAAATACTATATAATATTGTCAACTTGTAACATTTGGACAAGTTTTACCATTTCGAAAAAATATATGAACATATAGGTGATATTTTTTATATAAAACTCGCCGCGAGAAACTTTCGCAATCTAGCACTAACAAGGTAAACTTCAGTCTAGTCGTATTTCTCTACTACACGCTACATAAAATTTTCTAAACTTGGTTATGAAAGATTACCTTTTCAATGGTATAGAATACATTTCGATAATCTAATATCTACTAGGATAAAAGTTGAATTGCAAAAAATGTAACTTTTAGCGTGTAAAATAGCGTTAAAATTCTTGATTTGGTTTAATTTTTATATAATAAAAACTATACTAGTTGGAAACATTTGAAAAAGACGGTTTTGAAGAGAAAGACGCGATCTATCAAGCAGTGTTAGGTTATATTTGACTGACAGTAATTTGGAAATAAGAAAAATAGGCAAACGAGACGAAGGTTTTGTTTAAAACTTGTTAACGTAAAACTTTGACGTTTCGCATAAAAAATATGGGAATTTCACTAATTTTTGGAATATTATTTATAACGTTTTGTGGTATTTTTTTGCATGATATGCATCTACGAAACATTAGCTTTCCAACAGTATTTTATTTATTGCGATGGGACAATTTTAAGTGGGCGTAACGTTGAATGGCAAAATACGTGTTTTTCAGTTGGTGAAGTGAGCCATTACTAATGCCGCGACCCGGTCGCGGTTAAAACCGGGTCGTCCACCTGGTCGAGGGTTAAGCCACAAATAATTTTTCTCAGAAAAAAAATTAGTTTACTTTGGATGTTTGAAATAGTTTAAATTGTTAAAGTTTTGGTGATGTTTTGTGAAAGAAAGAAATTTCGTGACTTAGCAATGACAAAAAAAAAAGATAAAAATTAATAAAAAATAAAAATGATGTTTGTAACAGAACATAATTTTGAAAATTATAGTTTTCAATTTGTTTCCCTGAATAAAAATTATGTAAACATATAAAATAAACAATTATAATATAAAATGGTGAAAAAAGTTTTTTTGCTTATTCAAATCATGTACAAAGAATGTACAGTAAAGAATTTATAAAGAATGTACAGTAAAGAATGACTAACCAGGGGGGTTGCAATGATTTTTAGACACAGAGGGTAGTTAATTTTTCAAAATTACAAGGAAATTAAACATGATGTTGGCTCAGTGACGGTAACCAGAGGGTAGGACTGTTGTACAATTAATAATTCTTTTGTTACTGCTTGATAGTTTCAAGGATAAGTGGCATGTTGACGACCAAGACAGAGAGCAGTTCAACAAGTTGAGTCAAGTTTTATGCAAGACGTAGAGGAGATCCATTATTGGAACACATTCTCCTAGTGATTCACATCTCGAAGATGTAGCTGAGGAAGAAAATATTGTACTTATATATGTGAATATTACTATTTGTCCCATGGTTTTATTACGATGTGTATTGGTATTGTATATGGAGTTACGATGTATATTGTTGTATTTACTATTGGATACCATGTTAAACTAAATTAAATCTTCAGAACACCAGAAATATAGTTTGTTTTGAATGTATAAGACTTTAAAATGTGACAAGTTGTTTTGATGTATGAAGATTGTTGCTAATTGCAAAAATTGCTTTTTTTTTATATTTAAGATTATTTGTATGAAGTGTATGTATGTCAGTTGTAATGCAATATTTAGGTATAGTGGCATATATTTGTATGTAGTTTTGTATATTTTGTGTGTTTCTATTTTCTACAAATAAAGTGATATATTTTTTGTAAACATCGGGACGATGTTTCGAGGGCGCCAATGATGTTAGGAATTAGGATAGTTTTAGTTAGGAATATAGTCTAAGTTCTTTTTAACCCTTCAACGCGGTGAACCGTCTATAGACGCGGCCAAACTTTCACCTTCTGGCGCGGCCGCCCGTCTAAAGACGCTAAATGTCGCTGCGGTACGTGCTACATTCTAGCGTCTAAATAAATAACTTTTATGAACTGAGCGTATACCCAGAACATTGCCAAGAGAAATGCCATCTGTTGAGTTATTGATTTTTATTTTTAGACCACCGTGACCTTTAGAAAAGGAAACAACACGTGGCTATATACAAACAGCTGATTTACTCAGTCCGTGTAGCGGGTTCGTGGAGGGCTCTCGTGTGTTATAGGTTATTATAAAATCATTTATTTATAAGTGTAATATTTTTAACAGTTCGACAATAGATCGTGTGATTAGTTCTAGTGTATATTGTGTTTTAGTGATAATGTGGGAACCGCAAAGTGATAATATTCGCGAGTTGTTGGCGGCAGAATGGAGTTCCATTGTGATCCAAATATTGAAGGTAATCATGATAGTGGTGATGAAGTTGTAAATATATGCAATGTGGCTAATGATACCGCAATAATCTTAGATAATGAGGAAGTTACAGTAAATGTAAATACGTATAATGTCCCGCCAGACAATCCACAAGAGGAGGAAATGTTAGTCGACGATTTTCACTACCGCACCAGAGGGTCTAGCGCTCGGAACGGCTTAAGGGTTAAGAAGCCAGTATGACAACAGACCTGAAAAAAATGATGAAATTGCTTACCTTGCAAGCAAGGCAGACGTCATTGATGCTACAAACATATATAAACCTTTGGGTGGAAGGAAACTTGGTCAGTGGATTGATCAAGGGAAGTTGGCGAGTAAGAGTTACCTAGGAGTATTGAGACTTCAGATGAGCATCCATGAGTGGCAAGCAGGGTGAGCAAACTTCGTATATAAACCTTGTAATTATTGATTTGGCGAAGAGATTATTGATTTGTAATTGATTTGGCGAAGAAAGGAACAAGAATTATCCAAAAACCAGCAGGTGCCCTGATGTTGCAAGCAATTATACGAAAACTAAAAACAACCTCACAGCAGAGATTTGTTGATGATATGAGGAATAAACTGCAGGGCAAAGCTTATGATCCGTTTGAGCTTTTCAAAGAAAATAGGATGCTTCCACGTAATGTGTCTGTAGCAAATTTCCGATTAGCTACGGGTCACGATTGTCTTGCCAAGCATTTATGCAGAATGAAAATACTAACCTCTGACAAGTGCACAATTTGTTCACAAGAATTGGACTCCATGTATGTTATGGACAAGGATTATCTGCTGGTCTGTAGGGGTCTGGACGGAGAGAAGCAAGGACGAAGGGACTTTCCTGGACTTTATTGGGAGGCAAGAACCAAGATGGCGTGAACCAGAAGGTGACATTGGAAGAAGAAGAAGAAGTTGTAATTATTTCAGAGACAAGTAATTATAAAATATAATGTAGAATCAGATCTGCGAGTCACAACAATTAGAGTCATTCTGGATTAATAGTAGTAATAAGGATATTGTAATAAGACAGGAGATAGTCATTCTTAAAGAAAACACTCCGACGTATGTGAGACCAGGATAATGGACATTCTATATGTAACCTTTGCATCGGAAGCACTAGTGGCAGGGGTAACAGATTGGCGTGTTTTGGATCACTACACAGGCAGCGACCATAACTACATAACTTTTAGCATTTATGGCAGGGAGAAAGCCTGAATTTATTAGGCAAGGACACTGACAAAGTGAAATGTGAAAAAGTTGGACGAGAGACTACTGGTAGAGGCTGTCAGCTTTGGCATATGTGCACTGTCAATCCCATCACCAGCAACATCAGAGGGTGGAGAAGCAACTGTCGGTGAATTATCGCGCATCATAAAGCAAGCCTGTGATCTTGATATGGCGCGTAAGACCTCTAGGAATCCCAGATGTCAAGCATACTGGTGGAGTGACGAAATAGCAGAACTAAGGAGAAAGTGTCTTCGGCTGAGGAGGAAAGCACAGCGAGAACGTAATAGACCAGAGGCAGCTGCGCTCTCGATGGAACATAAGCTAGCTAAGAAAGCCTTTACTCTAAGTATTCAGACCAGCAAGCAAGAATGCTGGAAAAAGCTATGCGACGAAGTGGATCAAGATCTCTGGGGTAAGGGATACAAGCTGATGACTCGCAAGCTTGGCGGGAGTAAAGTAAATCAGCCCCTGAGTGAGATCAAGACCCGGAGGATAGTGGAAGGTTTATTTCCCAGTCATCCTCGAGCACCCAATCCTGGAAAGACCCAATTCACTAGCAATAAAATACCACTGTTTACAGAAACTGAGTTGGTGGAAGCAGTAATAACGCTTAAGTGTGGAAGGGCTTCCGGCCCAGACGGAGTACCATTGGAGGTGTTGAGAATTGTGGTGTGAAATTACCCTTATCTCCTCTTAAACATGTTTAATAGCTGCGTGAAGGCGGGGTTTTCGCACCCCGCTGGAAGGTCGCTTGACTGGTCCTTGTTAATAAAGGCAAGGGATCTCCTCCAGATGACCCATCGTCATACAGACCGTTGTGTATATTAGACACAACAGGAAAGTTGTTGGAGAGATTACTTAAGCTGAGGCTAGATAAGGCCATAAATGAAGCTGGTGGACTTTAGGACTGACAACATGGATTTCATAAAGGCCACTCGATGATTGGCGCTGTACAGCAAGTAACGGAGGCTGTAAATGCAGCAGATGAGGCATGCCATGCGGCGAGACCTATCGTGTTGCTGGTAACGCTTAATATTAAGAACGCCTTTAATTCGGCTCGCTGGTCGGATATGTTAAATGCTCTAGAACACACGTTCGGCATACCAGATTACCTCCTGACCATACTAAAGAACTACTTGAGTAATAGGTGGCTCATATATGAGTGAGAGTGGTTAATTTACCATGGAAATGACTGCAGGGGTGGCCCAAGGCTCGATTTTGGGACCCGACCTCTGGAATATTTCATACGACGAGTTACTTAGAATGGAGATCCTGGATGACACATATCTAGTCGGATATGCAGATGATGTAGCGGCGGTTATCACAGCAAGGAACGTCGACCTGGCCCAGATAAGACTAAGGCAGGTTATGCACCGAGTCAACCAATGGATGAAGGAAAGGGGTCTGCAACTGGCAATACCTAAAACTGAGATTGTGGTGCTTATAAAGAAGAGAATCGCAACCATTCTTTCGATGGATGTTGGATCCAAAGTTGTGGCCACGAGAAAATCTGCAAAATACCTAGGAGTTATTTTTGATAACAAGCCAAGTTTCTGGGAACACATACATGGCGCCTGCGACAAGGAAGCAGCTGTAACTGTGTCTCTTGGAAGACTCATGGCAAATATAGGAGGGCCTAGGTCCAGTAAGTGACGGCTGTTACTCACTGCAGTACAGTCGGTTCTGCTGTATGGTGCCGAAATATGGGCAGACACAACAAAGTTAAGGAGGTATCGATCCCAACAAATATCAGTGCACAGGATGAGGGCATTAAGAATTGCTAGTGCATACCAGACTGTGTCCGAGGCAGCAGTGTTAGTTGTCACTGGAGCCCCATCGATCTACTAGCTCAAGAAAGGAAAACCATCTTTATAAAATGCAAAGAGGTTGACAGAGCAGAAGCTTTCAGTAGAGCGTGACAATGTACGATGGCCGCGTGGCAGAGGCGGTGGATTGGTTACACTTGGGTGGGTGGACTACGAGGCTGATCGGTAACATTCAGGACTAGATGGACCGCAAGCATGGAGAGGTGAATTTCTATCTCACCCAGTTCTTGACAGGACATGGATACTTCAGGGCATATCTATATAAAATAGGGATGTCCTCATCTAACTGTAGGTACTGTTGACCGGATAAGAGCAATAACGTGATCCACACTTTTCTCCACTGTGATCGGTTAGAGCGTCAGAAAAAAGGCAGGGAGGAAATCATCGGAGAGTTCACTCCTGATACGGCGGTGAAGAAGATAATAGAAATGAGACACAATTGGAGTGTGGTAGCGGCATATGTCGAATCCGTGTTGCGTAGCAAATGAAAGGAAGGATGCCTGGAACAGAGATGGCTGTGGAATAGATAGGAGTATCATAGACAAGAGTAGAACACAAGGTGATGCAGGCGGTCAGGCTGAAGTTATGCGAAAGCGGCTCCGGCATAGATTCCCGCAATGAAGAGGAGGTTTTTTAGTCGGTAAGAGTCTGGTACAACCTGGACAGAGTCCTAGTTTTATTTCATGGATTATTTGCGTTTAAATGAAGTTGTCATAAATGGACTGGGCAGATAGACCAATGAAAAGATAGATAGAAATAGTGGGGAATGCACAAGCGGTTCTAGCAAGAACAAGGAGTCTCTCGCCATTACATTATTGAACAGAGTGTCATGTAGACAGTTAGATCAACAGTAAGGCTGTTTGCCTGAAAATCTAATGCAACGATCAGTGCATATTCTATGGTTTTGATTGTAAAGAATACTTGTAACATGAACACTATTTGAACATTTAATTTTGAATTTAACCATGGTGAATACTTGTAACAAGATTTAATATTTATGAAACTAATGTCTAATAATTAGTCATGTTATTCACTGTATATACTTCAGAGAAAGTTACGCAAAATGGCTTGACTAGATTTTGTATGTTTAAAATATAATAAGAACTTGTTAACCCTTTAATAAATGTATGTTTTATTTCAGAAGTTTTTATGATCATTTAGCGTATCTAGTACATTTTTCCGTAATACACGACCCAAGGTAAAAAAAAGAGTAAATTTAATAATCACAAAATGGCACTCAACAAGTAACTGTAAATTCATCTCAAGTAATAAATTAGATTTCTTTTAAAATAACTTCTTTTTTTTCTCTACCAAATTTTTATATTATTACAAGGCTCATTGCTTATTCAGAACATCGAATCCAAACTTGGAATTGTACTTTTAAATTGTATATTTTGGTTTTTGGACAAATATTTTGGATAAATATTATATTATAAATTATAATATAATATTTGATTTCAATAATCAAAGGGCTAATAATTCAGTACACGTTGGACATTTTGTTTGCATTTGGAATCAACTTTTGTGTTCGATTCTTGATACCGATTACCGTGACTAAGAATAGATGGAATCGACTTTAGGAAATCGGTATCGACACATCCTTAGTTAATAGTACTATTAACATGTAGTAATAAAAATTACTAAAACTAAACTTCAACAAAAATGTAAGTCTGGTAATTGTCAATCAAAAATTAAAATTAACTGTGGAAAAAATATTTATATATTTAAAAAGAGTCTAGGTTTACTTATACTCACATACACTTAAGATAAATATATAAAGAAAATAGAAAGTCTTGAATGTTACAATGTTTACCTGTAAGATACTCATTTTATGAGAGGCAACTGTGATCTTTCCTTCTGACCCATGGAATACTTGAAATAAATGTTTAAGTAGGTCTTCAATACAAGAGGCATCACTGCACTGCCTTGATAATTGTTTGAAAGCATCGCAAGCTTCATCTCTTGCATTGTCTTCCTTCGAACATAAACTAGCTGTAACATTTAAAACAAAAAATAAATTTCAAGTTCTATTGTACTAACTTTCTCACACATAAACAATTAACCAAACAAAATACCAATCAAAATAATAATTGATGCAGTTATCTCAAAAATGTTTACTTGTATGTGAGGGTGGGTGGGATGTCATTTTTATTGTTACCGATTTTTTCCTAGAACTGACCGAGTTGCTAATGAAAAGATGATACAGAAGGATCCTTCTTATCAACTTTTTGCCAATTTTCTTGGGTAAAATTTGGTTCAAGAAGTTACATAAAAGATATTAGTTGCCATGTTGGTTCAGAATAAATTTGTTATTTAACCCTCGAATAATCTCATAGCATACGGAAAATAAGAGTTGGTCAAGAAATACCAAATAGGAAAGATAAAAAAACAGGGTTTAATCCAAACCTTCATAAGAAAGACGGAGATTTATGCCTCCTCTAGATTTCCATGCCCATGGGAAGGACCTTGAGGGCCAACAACAAAAGGTCTAAGTAGTTGTTATTAAATACATATTTCTCATAATAAGCTCCATCAATTTTGTTCACTCTCTCACACACCTCCTCAATTTTCTAGCTGAAGTTTATTTTGTAACACAAGTAACAGTGTAATGTAAAAATGGTTTGCTTTCTAATATTTTCCATAGTCTATGGGCAAGCTGGCGAAAAGAATAAAATTGTAGAATTACAAAATATTGTGTGTTAGTGTTTCATTTAACATAGAATTCTACCAAGTACCTTCAGTTGATAGTATAAATCATATAGGACAGACAGATTAGTTTACTATTTAAATAAATACAATTCTTTAGCAGACAATACTATTTACAAAATCTGTCCACTGGATAAGAAAATGTTTTATTTTTACGGATGGAAACAACCATATTTCATAATGGTACAGTAGCAGTTGTACTGTGAAAAACTATTGTTTATCTTCAAATATTCTGAAATGGATTTTTTAAACTGCTGACTTAAACGAAAACCAATAAGTTGGTAAAGTTGAAACCAAATTTTATTTTAACCTTAGTGAGCAGTTGATAATTGTATCCACAATCATTGCTTTCTCGCTCTGAGCAACTGACATCTGATACATGCATGTCAAAAGCTTCTGTCTCCATAGAAGTGGGAAGAGACTTGCTTAGGATGTCCCACTATTTCTATGAGGCTTGAAGAATACCAATTAATATTTTGAGGTTAATTACACACTCAAATTAAACAATATTTCATATAAGACTAATACTAGTTTTTACAATGCAAATCATTTATAAATATAATGTAATATACAAATATAAAATTTAATAGTAAAGAAATACAGAAAATGTGTAGTGATATTTGTTAGAAAAATAATGAATATTTTCTGAGGTGAACACTAAAAGTGAAATGAAAAGAAGTTAAAGAAGTAATTATAATTTTTGTTTAAATATGCTCTACATTAACTTAGAGTAAATAATTATTTTTTAAGATATTACATAGCAGTAAATAGCAATGATTCAAGCGTTCCGCCTCCTCTAAAAATCTATAATAGAAAGTTTAAGAGAAAAAAAAATACTGTAATCTTATAAAATGGCAATATCTTGCCGTAAACAATATGCACGAATTTTAAATCAAAAGTTAAAAAATAAAAAATGAAAAAATATGCAAATAAGTCCAAATTATGAAAGTAATATTGAAATAACCAACCAAAAAAGCAAATAAAAAGATACACAACATACGTGCTAAACTTTTTCCAATATCAAGAGCATATTGACTTAAGTCCAAAGTTAGGCCTTGAAGCAGTTGTCCAACAGATGGTAGGATTACTTCGGGATTACGTAACATTGCTTTCTGTATAGCTGGCAATAACTGAGAAGAAAACTCATCGTGTGTTAATCTTGCCAATAAAGGATGAGATTCTTTGATGACATAAGCGGCTGGTTTAATCTTGCAACTAATGGCCACTTTGAGAAAGATATCAAGTAGGACTACCTGTAACATAACAAAATATTACTAGAGTTAAAGGAAACTATCAGACATGCTAATCACTATTGAAAATACTCTTGTTGGGTCATTATACAATCATTTCACATAAAAACATTGTTCAAAATTTTCAAGAATAGGTTCTCTATTACAACTGCAAGATAGTACAGTAGAACCTCTCTTAACCGGTCTAGTCGGGACTGACACCTGGGCCGGTTGCCCGGTTAATCAGAGGTTCCAGTTAAACTCGTCACAAAGCTTTTTTTACAGATTCCCCTCTGTCAAGTCTTTTAAAACACATTTAACCGTGTCTCAAACAAAACCAACACATGCTTCCGTTTTCGCAACTCGCTCATTTTTATTTACTGTATATACTGTACGTAGATCACAACCAGTCAAAGACAAGAAGAAAACTGAAAAGAAATGTCATATTTTCCATAATGTTACTAAATTGATTCGTGGAAAAAAAGCAGCCCAATGTTTTTGCCTTTGTTTGTCTGCTATACCGACGGGTGCCAATGCTGCAGCGTTTTTATGCCGCCGACAATGGGATACCGTTATCGACAAAATCGTTTCACTCGCCTCAGCTTTGTTACCACGGTGTTTTTACGCCGTCGACAATGGGATACCACTATTGACAAAGTCAATTGACTTACCGCCGCTTTGGTGTTTCAATTACAATTTATATTCGGAAACTCTCATCGAACCAGTACACTACGAAATAGGCCGGTTAATCCGAGGACCTACTGTATTCATATTATGAATATTCTACATAATTGGTAGTCATAATTATTTTTATATGTAGTGTGATTTATAGTAGTTCTTCCGAACTTTGAATAAATTACAAACAAATATAAAATAATTCCAGTTTCAGATGGAATCCCAGCAAAGGTTGGAAACCAAACCAGGTATTATGCTAAATGTCTACAAGTTGTGCCTGAAGAAGAGTGTATTCAGTAAAAAGCTCAGTTTGTGCTCATCAATAAAAGCAAAATACAAATGAATTCTCCAGCATCCTATAAACCACTGTATGTTAGACTGTACCACAAAAATACTGGAGAAACTAACAAACCCACATCTGATAACTGCACCCAATAGAGAATAAGATTTCAAGAAGGGAATTTCCATGTATGATGTAATATAAAAAGAAGTAGCAGCAGCAAACTCGGTGGGCAAGAAAATCATCACCCAAGACTAAAATGAACCTAAGTACCATTGAATGTCAAAAATATTTTTTAAATCAGTAAATTTTTGTATTAGAAGTACATAATGCTCTAAATATTAATTTTCCCATAAAAATATTTTGATGGGTTCAACTCTTTTCATCAAATAATTTGGAGATTTTTTCTGTCATTTCAAAATTTTCTGTAAAAAGGAGTATTTGAATTTTTATGGTAAAATCCATTCTTCGATATTTTTTCTTCTTTCTAAAAAAGTTACTACGATATTTATGAAACAAATATCATATATATAAAACAATAATCTTAAATTTGTTATAAAATGAACTCGCCATAAACAATTGTATCTGAGATGTAGACCATTGTTATTAAAATGAAATGCAAAGGGTCATTTGTCTCCAGAATACATTTTTCTTAATGTTTTTTTACATACCGGTAATAAACAAAAACTTACAAATTGTAATTAAACTGGTAACTGAACATTAATAAACAAATAATAAATACCATTTTACAAATAAAAGGCAACTAAACGAATTTAAGCATGTTAGCAGACTGATGTTGACGCTAATCTATGAAACACCCCTCGTCTAAAGATATTGGAATATTTTGTTAGAATGTCCTATGTAGGCCAGTCCATCCCCATAAAAAACATTGCAGTTTTTACATTTGTCTTAGATTTTACTAGTAATAAATGTATATTTAAGTACACAATGATTTCAAATACACAATATTATTAAAACTATAAAAATAAAAATTTTTAAATGTCCAAATTTTGTCACAGGCCTATTTAAAAATCAAATAATAAAAATAATAATAAGTACAATCTCTCCGAAACTACTTACCATGTTAAAAAGTGGTAATCTAATGTTCTTTACTAGTAAATGATTAATCACACTCTTCTTCCGAGATATATGTTGGTATTCAAAGAGTACTTGATATGAAGTGAAGAAGCACTCATAAGATTAATAGTGTGTGTATATATATATATATATATATATATATATATATATATATATATATATATATATATACTATAATAGCCTCCTTTCAGAGTAGTCAGAAATTCTTTTGATAAATAATTGAATACAATAAGTTCCTCTGCCTCGTTGTTGATTAAAGGCAAAAAACCTCTCGGTCATCGCCTTATAAAAAAAAAAAGAGAAGAAAAAGAGTATAAAATAAAGACTCCTAATACTTTAATAGTGTCAAGATCGGAAGAGAACAAGAGTTTGTCAAGAGAGACCTGGAGATGAAAGTAAGAGATCTAACCTAAGATTACATGCTACGATCCCTGGGATTTCCAAGTCCGTATTCACGATAGTGAGTTCCATAAGGGAATATTGGTTAGAAAAAATACAGAGACAGTAATTTTTATTTTTAAATATTATGTAGCTAGTTTATCAAGTTTTCACCCCTAAATGCTACTATCATGAAACATGGATTGATAGGTCATAATTGACAGCAACAACATTCAAATACCAGAAGGAAACGACATGTGACATCAGTAGTCATGTCCAATATCATTTTAGTGTTGTGTTTTTACCAATTATGTAACATATGTCGAGTTGATAACAAGAGTTATTGGCCGACAAAAACTGTGATGTATATCTTAGCACTTAATGGTTGTAGTTTCTCTCTATATATTTTAAATATGGAAAGAGAGAATCAAGAGTAAACATGTTTGGACAAGTAATAAAAACAGAGGAAAAATCAGAATGCCTAGAAGAGCACTAGAGAAAATAGAAAAGACTGCAGGAAAGCCATGAACAAGAGGCAAAATTAAAATTTAGGATGACATGCTGTATACTGAAGACTGGTGTAGGAGGAGCAGGTATTAAGTGATCGTCAGGAATGAAATAGGCAGACACTTCAAAAGATGACATTGGTATTTAACATGAAATGTCTTAAATAAATTTGGACATATATTCTACTTATGGAAAAAAACACACATTGTTCTCAATCTCATGATGTATAAATCTTTAAAATGATAAATCATAAATAGTTATATGTTCAACCACGGGTTCACAATTTTGAAACTCTTCAGAAAAAATATACCTTATAAAAATAAAGTAATACAAACCTTATAATTGTCTACAGAATCAGTACTTTTGATTTCTCTCAGATAATCAAGAATATATGCTCCAAATGCCAAAGAATGCACAGTTTGTGGCAATGATGACAAAGCATTGCCATAAAGTTCTATGATATTCTTCACACAATTCCAAGGTCCCTTGAGCACAGTGAAAGCTCTGTGATTTTTTCTAGAAATAGATAATACATATTAGTTTACCTGATTCTTGAATGATCCAACTTTTGTCTTTAAAATTATTTATACAATTCAGAAATTTTCATTATAATCTGTTGATTTTTTTAATCACATTTAAATTTATCTAAAAACTGTCCTATATAACACATTTTCTTATTGTTAACTCTAGTAGTAATAGGCACTTAAAACTAAAAATGATAGACCTAACATACTTACATTGCAGAGATACTTAAGAAAAGTCAAAAAACATATAAAAATAATTTGTGTTGTTCAAAAATCCATATACAATATAAATAATTAACCCTAGAACACTACTCATTCGTAAAAATTACGACCAGCCCTTTGTAAAATTCAGAGAACTCGTAAACAAATGACGGACACGCTCTGTCTTTTTGTTTACCTTTCTGACATTGTGAATAGAGACCAGTGTCTCTTCGGCTAAGCTCAAAGTTGAACCGTTATTACCGTACTCAAGCTTGCGTCATATATTTTACGAAAGAATAGTGTTTGGGAAAGTTTTAACTATTAAGTGTTTGAATATTTTTTTGTAAATTATTGTTTTTATATTGTTAGTTTTTAGTGTTGTAAATAGTTTATTGTGTAAATAGTGATTTTACAGTTCAAAGTGTTTGATTTAGCTACTAAGTGTATATTAATCACTGCAAGGAATGTGATTCTCAATGAAGACAGGACTTCTAATTTTGGTATTTTTGGCATTCTACCTAATGAACTTATTGTAAATCATTTTTCTCTTTTTATATAAATTAAACACTTATAAATGATGTATTTTATGAATATCCGATTAATTTTTCCAATAAAATAATATTTATATTTTTTCCGATTTTTTGTCCAGATAATTTTTATTTTTTAACGTACTGGTAGTGGTGGTAAAAGAAATTTTTTTACAGTTAAAATATGTAGGAATTCATTGTTAAATATTTTTATAAACACTTAAAAACAATAAAGGATTTAAAATAAAAAATAGTCAACACTAAAGTAAAGTTTAAAAAATAATAATAAAAATAAAAACAGAATTTAGTAAAATTTACGAATGAAAAGTGATCACGTAATAATGAACTAAGAAAAGTAATCTAGGGTTAAATTAAATTTTATGTATAAATTAAAAAAGGTAACAAATTTGACACAAAATAAAATGGAAATTATAATTTACAAATTTTTGTAAAAAACAAATAACTTAATGACAAGTATAAGTTATGGAAAACATGCCCAAACGTGTATGGATCTGAAAAAAATATATACAACTTTCCAAACTTTGTATAAAACAAATTCACCTTCATGGTTTGATTGAACAACCTAAAAGGCCTACACCCAGAACACCTATTGTAGATCCTCCTTTGATAAGCGAGAAACCGAGCCTAGCTACTTTATTCAAGTTAACTGTACCTACTGGACAGTCACCAAAATTACCGACACCGCCACAAACATACAACAACAAAACACTAAGAATGATAACCTTGAACCCATCACTTGCTTAAACAAAGTCCATCCATACCCCCACCGACAGTAAAACCCGAGTTATCTCCAAAGGCCTCACATTTATCACACCACCAACTAGATCAATTCAAATTGGGAAAGGATGTTTATAGTTTTGCCAGACAACTCAGAATTGGACAATTTTTTTCCACAATCACAAACGACAGAACAACACATAGGATACTATTTCTTTTTTTTAGTGAACCTCGCTAAGTGCATTATTCTACGAAATAACTTCTAATTCCAAGACAAGAACTTTTTACAAATAAAAGGAACAGCAATGGGAACCAGAATAGCTCCATCCTATGCAAAGCTTTACATGGAAGAATTGGAGGAAACTTTTCATAGGCGGCAACCTCATCAACCTCTTTTTTATTTGGACATCAGGAGAGTTAAGCCTTCTTAGAAAGTCTTTCTAAATTTCACCTAGACTGTGTCTACTTCACAAGTTACCTTTCTGGATGTCAATGTAAAATTAAATGGTGGGAAAATTCAAACTGACATCTATGTTAAACCAACAAATTTTACAAGCTTTCCATACCAAGAATCTTCTCACAGAACATCCCAGAGTCTTGTTTAAACAGCCCCCAAATCTGAAATGCATGTTAGTTCACCTCAAGCTTTCGGATCCCAATACGCCTAAACAACTAAACTTCCCCACAGTCTTTTCCATGCAGTAGGCCAAGATGCAAAACATGTAAAATACATCTTCCCTTCAACAACTTCAACAGTTCCTCTAGTAAAAAAGAATTTAAAATTAAAGGTCATCACACATGTACAACAAAAAATGTAATCTACCAACTGCAGTGCAGGTTTTGCTCAGCTCAATATATTGGCCTAACCACAGACAACTTAAGCACCAGGATGAATGGCCACAGACATGATGTAAAAATCATGGATATTGAGAAACCAACTGCACAACATTGTCACTTCTGATAACTGCTACATGAAAAAACTATAAAATCACTCCTTTCAGAATGTAACCTCTCGGAACAAAGATGGGAACTGTCTCAAATGGGTCACAAAATCTAGAGAACCTCAAACCATAATTGTAGATGAATCATCTTTTATCTTTTCCTAACAGCCTTATTAAAATAATAATAATAATAATAATCGCCTGTGTGCTTCAATATTCAGTACACAGATCCATCCTAGATTTAAACAATTAAGTCTTCTTTTTATACTCTCTACTGATTGAGAAAGTGAACAGTGTTTACGAAATATTTCAAAACTTTAGTGTTTATGTGTGTGTGTGTGTTTTACTTGTGTACTATTAGGTAATACTGAGGACCACTTTCCAAGCCAATATAATATTATATCAATATAAATATATCTTTCCTATCAAAAGAATAATATTATATCAAGAGAGACCTGATAGGAAAGACTGAAAGGGAGAGATCTAAGCCAAGACTACGTGTAATAAGGTGTAGATCCAGCTAAGTTCCCTTGGGACTGTTAAACCCGCTCTCACTAAAATTTGTTAAGCTAAATACAAATTATAAGTAATATGTATATCTTTGGCTAAAGTTATTCTATAAATCATAAAATACCTAAATTAAATTTACATATATTGATCTATATACTGACAACATATCATAAAATTCAAATAACATCAATATATAAACAAAAGTTAAATTTAAAAAACTTGCACACTAAAATCAAATTTAAAACATCAACATATTATTAAGAAAACTAAAAAACTAATAACAGATTATATAGAAATCCACATAATGGTTAACGCAACAGAAAAGAGCATAAAATAGAGATCGCTAGTTTTCGGATAATCTAATAGCGTTAGGAGTCGGGAAAGAACAAGAGTTGGTCAAGATAGACCTGATAGGAGAACTGAAAGAAAATGATCTAACTAAGACTAATCAGGAACTTACTTATAATGAGTACAGGATGTAGCAATCCAAGACTATAACTCTTGTCATTTTCCAATTTTGATGCTATTACAGTGTTCAAAGGCTAGAGGTCTATATTGTTGTCTTTTTTTAAAGCAATTATAACAGAGGGTTTTTGCCTATATACAACAATAAAAAAATCTTGCACATTTTTTAAAACATACCTACAAGACCTCTGGATTTTTTCCCTCTGATGTTTAAAGGCAAAACTCCTCTTGATCGTCATCACCTTAAAAACGAAGAAAATAATACACAAAATAAAGACCCCCCTCCCCCAGCTCTGTATCATTCTAATAGCACCAGGATAGTAAAAGAAAAAGAATTGGTCAAGAGTGACCTGATAGGAAAGAAGAAAAAGAAGAATTTAATAACCCAAAACTGCATAAAAAATGGTATAGATCAAGCTAGGTTCCGTCAGGATTATCAAGAATGTACTGAGTAAAATACGTCCCTGAGTATAATGACTCTGGAATTTCAGCTATCCATTAGAATCAATAATGAAAAATTGTAACACAAAATATTTAGCGGGTACTTACTAAGAACATAATGGAATGTCTCGCCATAATTATTGGTACAGAAATTGTATAGTACTTCCGGACCTTTGGATTGGTCGTTGGCTTCTAGCGACAAACCACGACTCGTCCGATTGATGTCGGGAGCTAACTAGAAAAAAGTAGTATGACTAGAGTTGTTACACAAGACGAGTTTAAAGAGACAACACGTGGATTTTTCGCTCCGCAATTCCTTTCGTTTTTTTTACACGCTAATTAACGCAGCAGTTTACTTTTAATTTAAATAAATATCACTTAATTCTTTTTCTATGTTATGTTACCTTTTATAAAAATATTCATCTTTGTGAAAGTATTAATTGTATTGTATGTGTAATATGGGAACTATATTATTTGTGTGAACTGTGTTTTATTATACAATATATGGTTACAAGTATCGGCCAAGAACAGTTGAAGTGCTATACAACGCCTCCCATGGACATTGGACACCGTGAGTACTCTAACATACAATTATTCTGTAGCTTAGATGAATATTAAAATTTCTTGTTATTTGCTTTCTCATTAAAAGCAGTGGTCCTCCGAGCCTATGTAAAACCCAATTTTTTTTTTATTACATTACCGAATATTACATAAATTGTGAACATTTTGGTCCTCCGGGCCCGATATACGATAAAAATGTACCTAGTTCATTTCATTCGTCGTATATGTTGAACCACGCTAGGATTCAGTTTATCAATCGAATCCACTTTCGTCTGAACTTATTCAACTCTGCGCATGCCACATCAAACGCTACGATTGGCTGAAATTGTAAACAACGTCAGCTGTGTTAAAACATAACCTGATTTCAAAACCAAGCATAATTTTTGTATCAACACTCATGATATTGAGTTATGAATCAATTTAATGCTGTTTAACTAATTCAATGTGGTTAAACATTTTTCTTTTAAATAAATAAAAATTTAGTTGCTTTTAGAATTTATTAAAATTTACAATTTGAAAAACAAAATTCTTAAATTTGGAATTTCTATCTTTGTTTTTTTAATTTTTGAATACGCTTCTGGTATTAGGCTTACAACCTAAAATTATTTTCTATCAATTTTTTAAACAAAAATGATGCGTTACAAAGCTTTTACACGACAAGCTGAACTATTATCTAAAAGATTAGCTAAAATTAATACTGCGATAACGGAGATTGCAGAAGAATGTAAAGACAATATACCGCAACAGACTGAACGGAAAGTTTTAGAATATCATGGTGAAGTATGCAGAAAATTTCTTGACTTCGAAACATGGGTTGACCGAGTCACAAACAACGAAGAGATTTCAGACCAGGAACTCGATCAAATTAGCTCGGTGCAGGAAAATATATCTGAACTCGTAATTAACGCCAAAACTAACATTAAAACTTTAATGCCAAATATTGGTCAGGCAAATGAATTAAATCAAACCACTTCATCTCAAGTTTCTGAATTACACAAAACAGCGATAAAATTACCTAGATTGTCATTACCTCATTTTAATGGCCTACTTTCTGATTGGTCAAATTTCTTTCACATTTTTTCAAACTCTATTCATCAAAATGATTCTTTAACTCCTGTTGAAAAATTTACATATCTTTTGTCTTGTTTGCAAGGGGAACCATTGAACCTTGTCAAGTCCCTACCAATCAGTCCAGAAAATTATAGGATAGCTTGGGACACAATCTGTAGTCGTTATCAAAACACTCGCCGCTTAGTTAATTTTCATATCAATAACATTATTGATCTACCTAATATAACGCACGCTACGCTTAAAAACATAAGACAGTTTTTAGACACATATTCTGAAAACAGTCAAGCCTTGTTCGCTCTTAAATACGACATCAGTAAAGAGTTAACCCTTTTAACTCTTTTACTACGCAAATTGGATTCATCTTCAAGAAAACGGTTTGAAAATCAACGTTCAATAGACCATAAATTACCTACAATTAAAGAACTTATCACATTCTTAGAAGCGGAATGTATTCATTTAGAAGATTCAATTACAACCGCCTCTGGTTCACAGTTAAACACTGTCGTCAAACCTAACCTAACCTATTCTAGACCGCTCGTTACTCAACCTAAAGTACTACCATCTTCAAAACAAGTGTACACAGCGGTACCTTCTCACGCTTTATGTCCCTATTGTAATAAATCTGACCATAAGATTTATATGTGTTCTCCGTTCAAGGAACTAACTGTCAACAAACGATTTGAATTCATTAAATCTAATCAGCATTGTTTCAACTGTTTAAGCGCATTACATTCAACTTCTCACTGCAAATCAACTAATACTTGTAACCACTGTAACCATAAACATCATACATTACTTCATTTTGATACACGCAAACCCAACGCACATGAAATTACCACAAGCTGACTATCTAAGAATAAACAGACACATTTCAGTCCGCAATCTAAACATAACCTTCAACCTGTTAACAAAACACCAAATTATTATAGCATTTCTCATCAGGCAAGTGTTCCATTCAACAATGATGGACTCTTTACTATATTAAGCACCGCTAAAATTTATTTAACCTGTAATACAAACAAATCTCTCGTTGTGACTGCATTACTCGACTCAGGTAGTCAAATTTCACTAATTACGACCGACTGTGCTAACAGGTTAGGTCTATACATTAAACCATCTTCTATGCAATTAAATGGAATTTCTAATGTCTCTACAACAATAAGAGGCTTTGCTAAACTCAACATTTCTACACTAAGTGGTTATACACTTAAACACAATCACAATGTTATTGTTTTGGACAAAATCGCTTGTAATCTTCCTAAATGGAAAAACACTTCACATCTACGCTCTAAATTGAAAAATTTAAAATTAGCAGACCCTAGGTTCAATAATCCAGATAAAATTGATTTTTTATTAGGCGCTGACTTATATGCAAATGTAATTACAGGCCATAAAATTCATTTAGGCCACAATCTGCCTATCGCAATAGGAACCATTTTTGGTTACACACTAATTGGGTCAATAAAAACCACTTTACTAAACAAAGCTCCTTTGTCGTTATTAGTAACACAGGACCTAGATCTTAGTAACATATTACAACAATTTTGGACTATTGAAGAACCTCCAGTCATAACTAAAACTTCTGTTGATGATCTGGAATGTGAAAACCATTACATTTCAACCATTTCTCGCAACAAAAATGGGCGTTACACTGCATCATTACCATTTAAATCCAACCCACTTCTTTTAGGCAACTCGTTTGATCAAGCTAAGAGACGCTTCTTCGCTCTTGAAAAAACATTAAATTCTAACCATGAATTAAAAATCGCTTACACAGATTTTATGAACGACTATATAAAATCGGGTCACATGACCTTAATTGACGACTCTGTCTTAACCTCGCCAAACTATTTCTTACCACATCACGCTGTTCATAAAGAACAAAGTTCTACAACCAAATTAAGAGTTGTTTTCGATGCTAGTACCAAAACTAGTAACGGTATATCTCTAAATGAAACTCTACATTGTGGTCCTAAACTCCAAAATGACATTTCCGATGTCATCTTTCAGTTTCGACGTTACAACATTGTCTTTTCATGTGACATACGCCAAATGTATCGCCAGATACAAATATCTCCAACCGATCAAAATTACCAGTTGATTCTTTGGAGAGAAAAATCTGATCTTCCGCTCGCAATATACAAATTAACTACTGTTACTTACGGGGTTAAATCCGCACCTTATCTTGCAATACGCACGCTAAATCAATTAGCAGAGGACGAAGGTCCTAATTTTCCGCTCGCTTCACAAGTCATAAAACACAACATTTATGTTGATGACATCGTCACAGGTGCTTGTGACATACCAAACGCGCTCAATTTACAACAAGAACTAATTTCTTTGTTGGACAAAGGCCAATTTCAGCTTCGAAAATGGTCGTCAAACGCTCCTGAACTCTTAAACGCAGTTCCCGCACCTGATAGAGAATCACCACTATACTTTAGATCTCCAGATCAACCTTTGTTCTCTATCTTAGGAATCAAATGGCTACCCATCTCAGATGAGTTCTCCTATGAAATGGATATTCCAAATCACGCTTTCACTAAACGCTCTGTCTTATCAATCATAGCCCGCATTTATGATCCTTGTGGTTGGCTTACACCAATCACTTTTTACGCAAAGTGCTTACTTCAACGCTTATGGACCATGGGTCTAAGTTGGGACGATCCTTTGCCCGACAACATCGGACAAGAATGGCAAGCTTTTACGATTGACGTACATTCTTTAAGCTCTATAAGAATACCACGCTGTCTTGAACTCAGCAACGCTCTTGACGTTCAACTTCACGGTTTCAGTGACGCTTCCGAACAAGGATACTCCGCTGTTGTCTACTTACGCACTACTGACGCTAACAACATAATAAAAACCATTATTTTGATCGCCAAATCAAAGGTGGCTCCTCTGAAGAGAATTTCGCTACCCCGCTTAGAATTGTGTGGTGCACATTTGCTCGCAAAATTAATGCACTACTGTATTAATTTAGTACAACCGCATCATCACATCAGTGTGACTCGCTGTTGGACTGATTCATCGGTAACTTTGGCATGGATTCAAACTTCATCATACAGATTAAAAGTCTACGTCGCCAATAGAGTCAGCCAAATACAAGATTGGGTATCACCAGAACATTGGTCTCATGTCCCCTCTTGCTACAATCCAGCTGATTGTGCCACGCGTAACATTTCTCCGTCTGCACTCATAAACCATCCTTTGTGGTGGTCGGGGCCAACTTGGCTAACATCTTCTACCCATGAGTGGCCAAAATCACTGTTGCCGGTTATGGACACTTTGCCAGAAATCCGTAGTAACCCCCTCCACATTGGTATTGTTTCAACGACGACAGAATGGGACCTCTTAACACACTACTCTAATTGGACGACTACGAAACGTATACTTGCTTACGTTATCAGATTTATAAACAACTGTAAAGACAAAATTAAAAATACAAAACCATTAACTGTTCAGGAACTAAAAACCGCTGAAATCAAAATTATAAAGCTGGTTCAACACCATAACTTTTCGGATGAAATTCAACTACTCAAAAATCATAAATCATGTACGATGAAATTACAACGACTATCACCCTTTTTAGACACTAATCAGATTTTACGAGTTGGAGGAAGACTTCCACAATCTTCTCTTAACTATCACGCAATGCACCCAGTGATACTTCCCAAGAAACATCACATTACAACAATTATAATCCAGTACTATCACATCACGCATCTTCACGCAGGACCTCAGTTACTGCAATCGCTCATTTCACAACATTTTTGGATTCTGTCTGCCAGAAGTATTATCCGCACTTGCATTTTCAAATGTATAATCTGCTTTCGAGCTAAACCAGCTCAAACAATTCCACTTATGGGAAATCTCCCACGTGAACGCATCACACCTACACCTCCTTTCTTAAAAACCGGTGTTGATTATGCAGGGCCTTTCTTGGTAAAAATTCATACTTTACGTAGAGCCCAAAAGGTCAAAGTTTATTTATGTCTTTTTGTCTGTTTCGCTACTAAAGCGGTCCATTTAGAAGTCGCTATGGACTTATCTACTGAGGCATACATCGATGCTTTAACTAGATTCATCTCTCGCCGAGGGTTATGTTCCGATATTTACTCTGATTGTGGAACTAATTTCACGGGCGCCGCCGCAAAACTTAACAACATTAACTCTTCATTTTGTAAACTCCATAACTTTCAAGCTGATGTCAGCACTTTCGCAACCAACCATCACATAAATTTTCATTTTTTACCGCCAGCTGCACCTCACCAAGGAGGTCTCTGGGAAAGCGCCGTCAAAAGTGCTAAACATCATCTCAAACGCATTCTCCATAATCAGTGTCTAACACTTACGGATTTTATCACGCTTACCATAAGAGTAGAGGCCATTCTGAACTCGCGACCTCTAACTCCGCTTTCTTCTGATCCCACAGAACTCGCTACGCTAACTCCAGGACATTTCCTGATAGGTCGACCTCTTCTATTGCCTCCTGAAGAAGATGTAACGCTTTTATCACCGAACCGCCTAAAGCAATGGCAACAAGTTCAACGCTATACCCAGATGCTCTGGAAACGATGGAACGTAGAGTATCTACACACGCTTCAACAAAGGTCTAAATGGACACGTCCTTCTGACAACCTGTTAATAGGAGATCTTGTGCTCATACTAGAACCTAACACGAAACCCATGACTTGGCCGCTAGGCCGTATTCTTCACACTCATCCTGGCAAGGATGGTGTTGTCCGCGTAGTCACATTACAAACTCAGTCTGGAATTCTTTCTCGCCCAGTCACCAAAATCTTCAAGTTACCCCTTGAAGTCTAAATCTATTTCATTTTAATTTTTCTCACTTTTCAAAATTAGATTAAGTATGGACATAGTTGCACCCATCTTCCTACCGCATACTCTTCGGGTACCTTATAACTCCCAGTCCTTCTCGCACTCACATACCTTTCCTCATGTCAATACTTGTTGAAACATTGTTTCAAGGGCGCCGCTATGTATAGTACTTCCGGACCTTTGGATTGGTCGTTGGCTTCTAGCGACAAACCACGACTCGTCCGATTGATGTCGGGAGCTAACTAGAAAAAAGTAGTATGACTAGAGTTGTTACACAAGACGAGTTTAAAGAGACAACACGTGGATTTTTCGCTCCGCAATTCCTTTCGTTTTTTTTACACGCTAATTAACGCAGCAGTTTACTTTTAATTTAAATAAATATCACTTAATTCTTTTTCTATGTTATGTTACCTTTTATAAAAATATTCATCTTTGTGAAAGTATTAATTGTATTGTATGTGTAATATGGGAACTATATTATTTGTGTGAACTGTGTTTTATTATACAATATATGGTTACAAGTATCGGCCAAGAACAGTTGAAGTGCTATACAACGCCTCCCATGGACATTGGACACCGTGAGTACTCTAACATACAATTATTCTGTAGCTTAGATGAATATTAAAATTTCTTGTTATTTGCTTTCTCATTAAAAGCAGTGGTCCTCCGAGCCTATGTAAAACCCAATTTTTTTTTATTACATTACCGAATATTACATAAATTGTGAACAGAAATTTTCAAAAAACTGTGACACTATTATTGGTATGGTTAAATCTTAAAATTTGTATTTAAGTAGTAATCAAAGTTTTGAATAAAATTTTAAAATTTATTTCAAGCTACTATGAAGAAGAAACCTAGTGTCCATACCGTAAGAAGAATCAATAAATTTACTTTTTTTTTTAAAGTTTCACAGACATATATGGCTCTGAATTAGATACATAATTAGCACAAATCTTTTATGAACCTTAAAACCTTTTATGTACATGATGATGTAATTTATTAAACTAAAATAATCAACTCACTTTTTAATTCCAACAGCAACGATTGACGACATCAGCATCGATTGAGCTTCAACCAGTTTCTGAAATTCTGTTTTCCCAGTGTCTGAACATTTTGGAAAACCAAACTGAATGAGAAGACCAGACCAGCGTAGTGCAATGATGCCAGTTTCTGCAGTACTTTTTCTGTTAACCAATAAATTACAAATTAAACATTAAAATTAATTAAGTGGCAAAAAATTCACACAAGCATATGATAGTGCCCTCTCAACTGAATATCATCATGGATGTAACCATTGCACAAACTTTCTTACTCACCTAGCTCCGAAACTAAATCAAAATTAAACAAAACTAATCATCACAAAAAATGATCTTCAGTAGTTGGCATTCAAATAGTGATAATAAGCCAGGAACATCTTTGAAAACTTATTTACATATTTATAATGGCCCTAAACTTACTTTACTGATCTCGTAAATGCATCTTCGGCATAAATCGTATTTGACTAAAATCAACCTTTTAATGACAGCAATCAGGGATCATTTGAATTTTTTGCAGATTATTCAATCGTAATAATATTAAGAATCGTAATATTTATTTACTTCCAATTTTTACACAGATAGGGGTCCATCAATCTTCACAATTCATTAAATTTGTTTTTATAAATTAAGTATTTTATAACAGTCCCATTGTTGATTTTTTGATTTTTACAGATAACTCTCGAACTATTGGGTATATAAAGGCTATACTAGAACAAAATTTGATCAAAATTGTTATATCCAATTCTAAGGAAAACATAATTTTATGCCAGCTTCCTCCAGATATGGCAAAAATATTACCACATACCACCAAATTTGATTAAAATTGGTCCACATATTTGGGCTGTAAAGCATTGCATATACGACAAATAGACAACACTACTTTTTGAACTTAGGGAACTTCAAAACAGATATATACATAAAATACTCGAAATCAATTTTTCAATCTATCATACAACCTTCATATAAATATCATACTACAAATATGTGAAAACTATGAAATTACTATATATAAAAGTTAAAAAAATAAATAGATTAAAATAATTTTTTTTTTTCAGAGTCTTAAAGTTTAAACGTTCCAACAAACTCCCCGACATCTAGCGGTAGCCATGAAAAGTACCATACTAGCAAATCGCCTAATTTCAATTCATTTCTCAACAAAAGCAAAGTAAAACTCAAAATCAACACATTTCCCCATATTATATAGCACTATGTTTTCTACTACAAAATTTCTTCAAGCAAATCCATCTATCTAGAAAAGGTAATCAAAATTCACAAAAGCATTTTATAACACAGGAATATCAATTTAAAATCGGCATAAAAATTACGTAAAAAATAACTTTGGCCTACACCACATTTTAGAAGATTATGAAATATTTATAGAACAAAGGGAAAAAAGGATAACATTTAAACAGACCATATATTCCTATATCCAAATTATTTCACACGAAATCTTAAATACATAGGTATAATTAATTAATTATACAATATAAAGTCGGTGTTTGTTGTGCTTTATAAGTAAAAGACCGTCATTTTTAAAAATTATTTGTAATTCTACCTAAACCGAATTTTGTTTTGTTTTCAAGTAAAGTGAAATAATATCATATAATTTTGAATTACATAAATAAATAAAATATATATTTTGTTATTTTACCAATTTCTTTTCTGTGTAATAATTTTTTACTATATATAATTGCTGTATTTCTCTTAGAAGTTCTCATAATAAATAAAATATTAACATATTATCCAAATTTGTTTTGTTATAAAAATCACAAGATTAGTTCATACTTCATTGTCCCAAATATAAGTCATAAGGGCAATTTGTTTTAAAAAGCATACTAAAAACAAAATCATTTAAATAAGTATACTTACGAAGGTGAAAGATTGCTTTGGGTTTGAGCTATGTCATTTAAAACTGATGTAAGATGTTTCATAGTCCAATCTGGATGCTGTTTTGCCATGGCAATTATTGTGTCTTTGACATACGATCGTGAAGCTCCATCTCTATAACGTAACAACGTCAACTGTAATACTTTACATAATCCTCGTATAACAGGCTCGGTAATTCCTGAAACAAAAAATATAAAACAACAAAATAAATCACATACAGACCCATAAAAACATCCACATTTAATAGTTTCTTCGTCGACTAGCTAGTTAATACTGTTAAAAGATGATATAATGTAATTGCACACATTGTCTTCTATTATTTAATTACAAAGTTTCTCAATGTCTCTCATACACATTGTGCTTTAAAAATGAGGTTCATACAAAATGTTTTTTATATGACTTGTGGTAAAATTAGAAGTTAAAATTTAACACAAATTTTAAATGTATCATAATTGCCATATATAATGGTCATTCAACATTATTAGTAAATAATCTAGTTGTTTCGATCCTTTATAGAATTTATTAACAAAATACTTAAGTTACAACAAATGGGTTATTTAAACAAACTGGGGTTAAAGCTGTTTTAATTACCTCTATACTTTATGATTTTTAAGATTGTGTTTCAATTTCTATCAATGGTATACAAATGGTTCACTGATAGGACAGAAATCTGGTTTGGGAGTGAAAAGTTAATCTCCCAAGACAGCCTTCAGTGTAAGTCTTGGAGGTTACTGACCAGTTTTCCAATTTGAGATCTCAAACTATTTTGGTTTATGCAAATCTAGGATTAGCTAAGTGTTACGTTTACAAGCATAATATACTAATCCTATTAGGCTCTCAAAAGTCATTGATTCAACTAAAATTACTTCAAGGCTTGTGTGGTAATATTTTCGAAATCTCTCCACCCTTGCCAAAACAATGTGCCAGGATACAGAGATGTCGAGGGCAATGATAATGCAGACAAGTTAGTTAGAAAGGGTGCATCGTAACTTTTCATGGGACTGAAGCCGGCCTGTGGCAATAACAGATCAATTGTTTATAGTGCAATTTCAAAATAGTGCAGAGAAAAACACTGTCATTGGTGACAGAACTACTCTGGAGAAACATTAGCCAAAAGACTTGTGAGAGAGTCCCAAGTGCTTGGCTCACCAGCTGGCTGATGATTTTGAGTTGAGGACATCTAAACAAGTAATTATGCTTATAACTGGATATAGCCATTTCAAAAAAAAATAGCTGCTTAAATTGGGTATAATTGAGGAAGATGCCCTACCCAAATAGTACAATGAGGTTGCAGTCATATTCTTTTGCAAGAGACTGGAGGCTAAGAGAAAAGGTCTCTTTAGAAGAGAGAGGATGCTGATTCTGGTATTAAGGTATGCTTAAATGCCGCTCACCCTATAACATTATTGTTTAGTGTAGTATTATTATGTCTGTTTGGTTGGTTTTTCTTGTTGTTTATTTTTATTTGATTTTATTTATTTATTATTATTACATATTTTCCATTATTAAACATAACAAAATACAGTAATCACAAAAGTACAATCATTATAAATAATAGAATACAAAAAATACTGTTTATAGAATAAATAAAGAACATTAGAAGTTAAAAAATTATTACAGTACTTGTGTAAGATAAAGATATTTTACTTTAGTAAACATTTAACATTACAAAATAATCACAATAGTATAACCATTATAAATAATAATATGTGAAAAAACACTATTTATAGGAATAAATTTAAAAAAACATTAGAAGTTACAAAATTATTACAGTATTTGTGTAACTTGAGCATTTATTATTCCAATATATCTACAGTAGTGTATTCGCCGATGCTGTAGGTGTCCATACACTCTTTTACGAACCCTTCAAACACTTTACGAATGGATGCAAGCCTATCCCGAATGGGTGCTTTTCTCACTTCCCTACTTTCGAAATCATTAAAACGAAGTGCTCGAAGTAGTAACAAAAACCTCCGGCAGCTCATGGTGAGTCTGAAATACTCTGGAGCAGTTCCATCTGTACTCCACAAATCTTCTACAATTTGATGGGATGATCTTAGGACTCCAGTCAAACATAAAAGACTTAAAACAACCATTATTTCATCCGTATTTGTCGGTATAATATCACTTGCCCTACTGTATTTGCCTTGCATTTGGTTAAGTTTATCATTTATGTAAACTGTAATCTCTTCAATAAGACTATCAGGAAAAAATCTTCCAGGACGCTAGTATAGATTTGACATTTCTTGCATTCCCCTTTATAACTGGTGGATGAATTACGATGTTTTCCCATCTCCTATGAACTTGTTGTGGCTGAGTATAAGCATTCCACACTGTTACATTATCCTTACCAACATATTGGACATAAGGTTCAGAAGCAAACTCCTTAACTCCTTCATCTGCTGATTGTCCAGTTTCACAGTTGTGTTCACTGTTCACAAGTTCTTCGATATCTGAATCCTCGAGTCATCAAATTCATTAGGTAAAGACACATCAACATCTTGATCTGAATCTACTTGAAGCCAATGCGATTCGTGCAATCTCTCAAAACTTTGAATGTTACTTATATTTCATGATAGACATAAAATTTTTTAAAAAAACATGAACTTATTTGATCAGAAAAAACACTAACATAATCGGTTGAGGGGTGAGCGCAGCGCTGAGGCGTGGTTAACTCCTCCCTTGTAAGTTTCCCCTGTCCGCAGATTATAATTGAAAGCTAGATAAGAGCACAAGTCGGGACCTCATCTCTAAACGAAATGGTGGGTTATTTAATAATATAGTGAGGGCCGAGCTCATCCCTCGACCGATGATGGGTTATAACTCGCCAACAATTGATTTATATTTGGTAATGGTAAACCATACCATTTGTAAGTTATGTAAGAAGATGGTTAGCAAAAGTTTGTACTCCATATTAAAATCTTGTTTAATAAATAATTGAGACAGCTACAAGATTTCTTTAGACAATATCATTGAAGATTCAATATACAATTTATTAGAAATGAAAGGGTGAATGTTTCTACAATTTGTTTATATAGGTTGTCGACCAAGAGCTAAGCTAAGTTAGCTTACTTACATAGCTGTGCTGGTTTTCATACTGCAACGAGCTCACCCTTCACTCATTTAATTTTACTCTTATTTTTGATTATAGGATTTACGGCTCGATTGCAAGAATGAATCTCACTCACTTGTTTGGAGCAATATTTATTTTTAAGTTAAGTTTAACTTCCTTTTGTTTAATTTCTACTACCTTTACTTTCTCTTTCAGTTAGACCTCTTTCTCGAGGTATGTCTATTTGAAAAAAATTTGCAAAATCTATATGAACAATGTGAAATATGAACACTAATATTTCTATACAATATTAATTACACAACCTGAAAGCACATAGGATTTATATGTTATTATAGTAAAACACTAACACAAAAATTAAAATATATTAAAATTTAATTAATAATATCAAAACAATATAAACCAAGTATAATTGAAAACAGAACAATTACAAAAACTATCATTTTTAATCCTTCAAAATATACTTAAAATTATGTTGATATAAAAACACACAAAAAATTCAATTATTTATTCATAAACTATTTAAAGCTTTATCAATTATTGTTTATTCTTATGTTCTAATAACAATTACACAATAAAACTAAAATTCTAAGTTTTATGTATAATTTCAAAATTAACTTAACAACCTATTCAATTGACCATGAGTAGCAGATATTTAAGAAAATAAAAATGAATTTAACATATTTTAAAACTTTCCCAATTTATTTTATCTGTCTTTAAATTTTATTTAACGATTTGGTGAATATTTGTTTATTCGAAATAGGGTACCTTGTTACGTTTAAAGATGGCTTCGGCTTCTGAATGGTGTTCAGTGGTAAGGCTGCATCAGTCCTGTTCTTCAATGAATTCAAGTTGGTCAAGGCAGGTAGACAATCCCGAAAGTCGGAGTAGTGTTGGTTGAATATTTTCTCCCGATGCCTTGTTCTTCTAGCGTGGGAACGTCTTCTTATAAAGTCAACAATATATTTTTTAAATCTTCTAAGTTCAATATTTGTGTGACGAAATTTTTATAAGTCCTTATATCTTGAGCGTAGTTGAGTGGCAGAATTATGACCAACTTGGTCCTAAATTAACTTGATGAAGTTAGAATTTGATCTACTAGGTCCGATGATGAAAGCAGAATAATATATTTTTCTCCAATTTCAACGAAGTAACCTCAGTTCTTCCAAAATTGTCACTTTCCCTCTAATTTTCACTTTTTCTTCCCATTTTGCTTTAAAAGTTTTTCCAGTTGTTTTGATTAGTTTTCAACCCTTTCTTCACAGTAGGATCATGTACTCTATAAATCCACTTAGTGGATTTAATAAATAATTATTTAAGAAATAAATTCTATATTTAAGCATAAATAACAAGATTATAAACAATACCCAATTATTGTTATGAAGTTATATTGGCTAAATTAGTGTTGTTAATTTATAATACCATCCATAACATCAATATTAACTTAGAACTCTTTCATCTATTTGTCGATATTTTTTCTCCAAACTATTTCTAAATTACCCCTTTTGATTTGTTTATTATTTTGGTCTACCTTGTCTGATGTTGGCGGAACTTTCCCCTCCTAACTGCGTAGTGGGGACGCTTGATCAACTTTGTTTCATGTTCTTACCTGACGCTCAAGGTTTTTACACAATTTTCTTCTAATTCGCCACAATTCTTTTTTGGTTACGAATTTGGAAATTGTGAAGGCTTCATTTTCTTCCTCTTGCTTTGTAGGTTACATTAAAACTTGAACGGTGTTTATCAAAAAATAACTTTTCTAGTTATTCAAGTTTGAATGTTTTCGTGAATTTCAGATGACCAACTTAAGATCCTTTTAAGATTTCGACGATTTTTTCTTCAGTTTCTTGTTGCCCTTGTCCTGAAACGAAAGAATCCTCTTGGCTTATCCTTGTAGTACTTTTATTTAAGACGTTATGCAACCTCCAAATTTCGTCTTTTGGCGTATGCTCTCTTGGTGTTAGACAACCATTTAACAAATACATGCTTCTCATGATTCAATATTACAATATTACCTACTGTCAATCTAACTGCATCATAAAATTTATTTAAACTTTTAAAACGCTAACTTTTGATTTAACCAAATTAACCATTTTTTATTTTGAGAAAAACGTCTCAAAAGTGATCTTTGACGGCATTTTTCTCAAAAAACTTTATAAATTCAAAATTTTTATTTTGCAAAATGAATTTACCCTATTAAGCTTTATTATGTTTACCATGTTTGGTTTTTGGAATTCCTTATTTTATTGGTTTTTTCATCTCTTGGGTTTTTAACTCTAACTTTTAAACTAACAATGATACTAAAATTCGTTAAATACAGTTAACTATATTTAGGTACTCTTAACATTTATAATCCAAAATGATTTAAAATTTTACAAACATTAATTTTATTATGTTATCTTATTTAGTTAAATGATTCATCTCTCCTATTCATACAGGTCAGTACAGGTGGCCACAGATAACTCATCATTGAAGACTCTCACCCTTGAATAGAATGGTAATTGTATTGGTCAACCTGTCAATACTGGCTATTTTAAATTAGTAAAAAAAACTTTATAAAGGTATATAAATCACACAGGTAAAGTTATAAATAACAATTAAAATTTGTTTGTTGATATTTTAGTTTAATAACATCATTTATTTTGAAGACTACACTTTATGTTATTTTTACAACGATTACCACGACTCAAATAAAAGGGATGTGACATGGAAACGGATAGTGGAGGAATTAAACGACCCAACTTTACCAAACAGTAAGTTTAATTTATACTTATGTTTTTAAAATAATTAGAAAAAGATTCTCTGAAAAGAAAAGCTTCGCTAGTAGCTCGTATGTTGTCGTTTAGATGTAGTACAGATTAGAGTGACTGCTGATCTTCGATGTTGTTGGTTTGTGTAGTCTTTGAAGACCCACAGAAGAGAAAAAATAATTATGAATCGTTACATTATTTGTTGAAAGAAATTGATGATGATTACATTCGGCGATGTGAGGAAAAGAGTAGAAGAAGAGCTGAGGAAGTGGAAAAGGCGACAATAAACCGGCAACACCTGAATATGTTTTTTGACAGTGTATGCGAGACCACTAATAAGTTACCCGATTGGTTACAGAGAGATGTAAAAAAAAACAAAAAAACTTTTCAGTATAATGAACGAAGCAAAGGAGACCTATGAAAATTTGCTATCAGCTCAACAACCGCAACTTGGCTACTCATCATCGTCATCCGCCTATTCGACACTACACAACGAAACTAAAAGTTATGCTAATTTTTAATCAGTATTTGATTGAGTTATTATGCACTATTTTTATTATTAAGAAAGTGTTAATAATATTTAGGCTTTCTAAAATGTGGCAGACTCACATATTTATGGCCATGATTTTGAAATAAAGAAACTGGAATGCATTGGTCATGTACAAAAGAGAATGGGGAGAAGATTGATGGAACTAAAATTAAAGAAATAGGCATTAAAGGCAGTGGAAAAAAAGAACGAGGATAAGTCGCAGAAACCCGCCAAGAACATGAAGTCTGCAGGGAAAGAAGAGCTCAAATTAACTAATGCAGACATTTTAAAAATTCAAAAGTTTTATGGCCTTGCTATCCGACGAAACCCCACAAATTTAGAGGCGATGAGGAAAGATATTTGGGCGGAATATTTTCTTATCGAGTCGCAATGAAAATCCGGAGCATGGCTTATGCCTTGAAGACTCGTGGTGCAAATATAGAAAAGCAGTAGCTTCAGCCAGTATATGATCTTAGGAAGCATTTCCACTTACCAGAACATATTATGGTAGAATTGAAGGATATATTCAGGGTTCCTTTGTAGAGATGAGCAACAAAGAACTACTCGGCAAGTGCTTACATGGTTAAACACAGAACCTTAACGAGTCTGTCAACAACATTATCTGGAGTCGCATTCCAAACCAAAAATTAATTTTGTAACCCTCAGCATATTAGAATTTGCTGTTTTGATGCTGTGGCAAACTTTAATGAAGGCAACATTGCAAAATGTGATATTTTGAAAAAGTTGGGGATCACTGTAGGAACTAATTGTTGCAAGATAATGAAGGATTTAGATTCCACGTGTATCGTAAAAAGTTACAGGGATGCTTCAGAAATCGAGAAAAAAATTAGAAAAAGTAAGGAGCTTGATAAAAGGAAGTTGAAAAGATCACTTTGATACCGAGGACAGCAAAGCTGGGCCTTCTTTTGCTTCGGGGATGTATTAACTACTATTTCATGTAAGTTTAAACTCATTTTCCCGGAAGTTTTATTTTTATCTAAAATGTACCTTTTCTCAAAAACCTTCAAATTTTTACCAGTTGCTCATTACATGTAACAGTACATTTTAAAACAGGGGTTTTATTATATTTGAGTTATTACACCTTTTATAAATATTTTAAGAGCAAATTTTACTTAATTTTTTGATTTTCGGAAAAAATTCTATAAAGTAACTATTTTTTTTTGTTATATTCCTGTGTTAAAGTACAAGTATACAACGATTCACAAAAATTTCAGTGTCATAGTTGCTATTCTCTAGTGATTTGTTTAACCAGCTTCAATGTTATAATGTTATAAATGAATAAATATGGAAGTGAAAATAAACGGAAAACTATTTTTAATAATATGCTATTCTATAACTTAATCAAACAGCACATCTGAACTATATGTAGCCCTAAATAACTTTTACAACTATCTCAAATCATAGCTTGACAAAGAGAACAGTGCGACAATATATACAATTAATCTGCTGTAACAAAAAAGAAAGAAAAAAAAACACCGCTTTGTTAGAAAACAGAAACTAGCCATACATTGTAAAATCATTATAGTTCCCAACACACACAATCTGCATAGTTATTATTTTTTCATGTTGTTTAAAGGCAAACCTTTCAGTCATCATCCCTTTATAAAATAAGAAAATAGCATAAAATAAAGACCTCCAGCCAGTGCCACACAATTTTATAAATATAGGCTAAACACTTAAATCTAAACCAAGATACCCTAACCTGTCCTACATATAAAATATTTGCGTGCCTAATTTATGAAAAATCTCTAATAAATTAATTACAAGACTTATCAGAACTCAAATGTTAAAACCTCCTTTCTAGAGACATGAAATATTGTTCGATCACACAAATGAATGAGGTATAACAAGGAAGGAAGTTAACTTCAGATTATAAAAAATTCAGTAATATCGGTTGTAGACCTACCTCAGTCTCAGATCTTTCTATAAAAAAATATGAAATGGTAAAGTATTTACATTGTATTCAAACAATCAGATCATATTTTTTGTCAAAAGACACTTTTCATCACAAAATACATTAGTTTAGTAAAAAATATAAGATACATAAAATATATCTGACCAGACCTAATAAAACAAGTGTTTTAGGTCTGGTCAGATAGCTATATATGTAGCTAACTGGCCAGAACTCACCTACATCATTTACGCCCTATTTCGTAATTTACACAACTAAGATGCCTACTCACTATGAAGTCAATTTCATACTTTAAATTGCCTATTTTCCAATAAACAAATGCATTTTGTGACTTTAAAAGTGTCTCTCAAATTAAAAACGATCTGATTGTTTGAAAATAATAACACATTAACTAGGCCTACCTTGACTAACATAGTCATAAATATTAACGTAGGCTTTCATTACCAGAACTTGATTTAACCTAACAACAACTGTATTCCTTTGTTTTTTATCGGTTATTTGACAGTGAAGAAATCTATTTTAGGACTTGAAAAATGTCTTCTGACAAAAAACATGATCTGATTCTTTGAACACAAGGTAAATATTTTATTTGGTAAATATGCACTGTAAGCATACATGTTTAATATTTACTTCTATTTTGTGAAAGTGTTATATACGTACCTTATTATGTACAATTCACATCTAGGTGATTACTGCATTTGTGTGAACACCATTTTTATTACACCAAATGCATTATTTGTATCAAAAAATAAAAAATATGCAAGTATGGATTGTACTCTGCTTCTGTATTTACATCGCCCAATACATCGAGAATGAAGTTTCGTGTGACATGCCTCCTCTATATTACGTTATTTGACTGTACAATAATATTCAGTAGGTTTGGTTAAACCAAAATATAAATAGGTTTAAACGAATGTGTAAGCGTAGGAAAGTTATTTACGTGAAGGTCAGGTGTGTGTGTGTGTGTAAACACACACCTTACCTAATAAAAAAAAAATATATATATATATATATATATATGTGTGTAGGGCTTACAGATAAGATTACAACCTCAAGATAAAGGGCTCACAGATTCAGATGGTTATGCAGAGGTAATAGTTTTTTGGCGTCATCGCTTGTACTAATGTAACTAAAGCAGGATCCCTTGTTTTAAATAATTATAATGTATTGAATGCATTATTATTAATATTAACATATAATAGTATTTTTATTATATATTTTAATAATAAACATCAAGCGATGACACTTGACAAACATAGTCATAAATATTAGGCCTAATGTATCCTTTCGTTATTAGAGCTGTATTTAACCTAACAACAGCTAGATTACCTTGTTTTCAATGTGTTACTTGACAGTGAAGAAATGCATTTTGGGACTGCAAAAAAATGCAAAGTGTCTTATGACAAAAATATCAAAAGTGTCTTCCGACAAAAATATCAAATGATTGTTTGAATACAAGGTAAATAGTTAACAGTTTCATAATTTTTAATAATAAAATCAGATGATAATGTACAATAGATATTTACCCAAAAGTGTATTAGTCTACATAAAGATAACTGCTGATTTTCGGGATTTTTTTAAATTGTCTACTACATACCTTACTTCTTAAGAATAAATAATGTTTTTATTGTGGAAGTCACTTTTTTCCACTGAAAAATTACAATTTACAATAGACGGGTTTATAGGTTACACATAATGGCAAGACATAATAACAATAAGAATAGTATATGGTTTGACGCATGTGCATTACACAATGACTAAGCTAAATCACTATTTATATGTCTCAACAGGTTTGGCCAGGTGGCTATATATATATATATATATGGCTAATAATTTGCTTAATATAATACATAGAATGATATTATTTTATGACGAGAGGTTTGGCCAGGCGGCTATATATATATAACCACGGGGCCAAACCTTTCGTACGTTTATAAATATGAAAGATTGACACCATATCACGTATCTGTGATCTCAGATATAAACATTAAAATTTCGACTAATGTATGAGACGTGAATGTGAACATTAGCCATTATGTATAACCTATAAACCTGCCTATTTGATAGTTTGTAAATTGCAATTTTTTAGTGAAAAAAAGTGTCTACCCAAATGAAAGCATTATTTATTCTTAAGAAGTAACGTATAATGTAGTAGTCGATAAACAAAAATCCCGATAATTAGCAGTTACCTTTATGTAAACAATTACCCCCAAAAGTGTAGTATTTAAAATATTTAGTCAATTATTCAAAATTTCAGAAGTTCAATTAAATTTGTTTACAGAAATATTTGATCAATCCCATAAATAAAAAGTTTATGATAAATAAATAGAATATTGCTGGTTTTCTTCCAAAACATTTATTCCACTAGAATGAGGTAAAAATAAAGTAAAAAGAAACCATTTAAAACTGGAATCACGCAAAACTGCTCTCCAGAAATATAACCACACTGCTTGATAACATGTGTCTAATGTTAGCATGGATCTAATGGGTTTGAAAAATGGTTTGTATAACAAACTCTACTACAAAGTCTAGCTCTAAATAACTTAACATTAACTTTAAAGTTAATTTAAATAGGCCGAGTACCGGTTGTCAAAATTCACAACTAACCTGATTTAGAGAGGACGGATACAACACTGTGCAATATTTGTTTTCTTTCATTTTTGCTACCAGTTTGGATTCGAGTTGGAAGATCCTTGAGGGTTTTCGACAACTGAAAATTTAAAATACATTTATTGTCAAGAAACAGTAAAATTAAACAGTACAATAAAAAATATGTTCCACGTGACAACATACCTCTTCAGCGTCCGCCATACTTATAACAGAATAGACAGGCTAGACTAAATCATAGATCAAAAATATTAAGATTTAAATAGTAATGATACATTGATTATTGTGAGATTATACTTTTAACTTAGTCATAGATTCTCTTAAGATATATATTATATGAATACATCTTACAACTTATTTTGTGTAAATAATATATATGTATAAAGTCAAAACCCACTGACTGATTACGAAATCTCTGGATCCAAGAAGAATTAATAGAGCTATGAATTTTTTAACATAGTTTGGAATAGGTCTGAAGATGCATAATAAGAAAGGGTTTTGGAAATTTAAATGTTTCACTCCAAGGGTGTTTTTTACCCCTAAACAAGTATCATATCTTTGTTATTTATGGGTCGATTTTTACCAAAATAGGTGTGTTGCTGTATTTGGGTATAATTTATTTCCATAGCACCACCATTAGGGTTGTCATAAAAAAATATTTCGTTATAAAACTATTTCAACTACATGAAGCCATCAGCTAGAGATAAGATTATCTCTTTTGAAGAGTACAAAAAGGGATATTGCCTTCACCTGGAGAGTAAATAATATAATTTTGTGCACCTTATTTATAAACACGTGGTATAATATTTTGATGTGTTGGGCATTTTTATAAATTCAGCTCACTAAGTACTAAGTAGAGATCCAATAAACCGTATCTCCTAAAGTCGGTGGACGAGATTTGGCGGAAACGGAAGTGACTACCAAATTTTTCTAGTTTTCTAAAAGAGAATAGCGCCAAAATATATTTCACTGGTCTGCATTGCAGTGGTGTTCATTGTTGGCGGTATTTCATGAATTAGGGAAGTTGTACAGTAATTATAAGCCTATAATTTAAACATAAGTAATTTTGAATTGATTTAAATGATACTACAATGTTTACACTAGAGGTATGTTAAACAAGATAACTTATTTTAACCTTTCTAACATTGTAACATCTTCTTTATAATATAGGCTTAGTTAAGAAATAATGTATTTAAAAATATGTATTAAAAACATTATATGAGTATGTCAATAGCGAACATGTGAGATTCCTAATAAGGACATCAATGAAGAACAAATACTAGCCCTAGTGAATTCATTTTAGTGAAACATAACTCAAGTTTAAGTAAATTTTTTATCTATGAAAATTTTGTTCATCTGGAAATTCGCTAAACTGATTTGTAGGCCCAACAGTGCAGATGGCACAAAATAGCACAAGTTTCCTTTACTACATATATAGACTAGTCCTGGTGGTTCAATAGAGATTCACAGCAGCAGATATTGTATACAAATCTTCAAAGATATGCAATATAGAGAAGTTCTGTGCAGAAATTAGCCAAGCATCAAGCATTAGTTTGTACCTTTTGTGGCGCTGAATTTTTTTTAGGCCAATTAGTTAACTAATGGCCAATAGCTTAAACATTTCCTTACACTACACTTTTTGTCACCTTACAACATTACATGAAGTTTTTATCAACAACTAGGCAAACAAACAAATTGTGTTGTAAATTGTCCTAGTAATATATGGGTACTTACGTATTAACGCCACCGCAGCAACTTTGCGCATATATATAAGGTTTGGCCAGGTATGTGTATATATATAGCTACCTGGCCAAACCTTATATATATAATTATATCGCAAAGTATGCAAATATTGGTGCATATATATATGCGCAAAGTTGCTGCGGTGGCGTTAATACGTAAGTACCAATATATGTTATATATATTTTAATCACAAACTATCTCGAATATAACATATAACATAGTGATATAGCTTTAACATGTCTAACTTATTTCTTTTTCATTAAAGTTTTACATCAAACTGTGTAGATATGACTACATGGTAAAATCTTAAAGGTCATGAAAGCTGCCATCATTAAATCGTAACCTAACCTGACTTGGTTCATTATATCATTTATGTATTCAAAGTGTATTAAGGAAAAATGAATATATTCAGGGAAATGAATATTAATCTGAGTCTATAAGGAGTATACACAGCTTATATCATATATTTTGTGTTTGTCATTATTTATATTTAATCTAGTGTAAGATTTCAGGTTGTTAGCAAACCGTGGCTAAACTACAGAGCTTCTATTACGAGCCAAAGGCTGTTATACCATATAAGCTTATAATATACAAGGGTTTTGAAATTTTGTATGTGCCGTACCACCATCTCACTAAATAATTGCTCGAAATAATTAAAAATGACAGTGAGCCTCTAGTCACCTCTTTGAAGTCTGAATTAGTACGTATTAAATGCACCAATGCTGACTGGATAGGCAATGTTGAATTTTATTAATAATCAAATACAAATTATACTTTAAATACACATATTGGGCTATTGTGTAGAAAAATATCTATAGGCTATTATTGTTTGTTTAATAATTTGCTAACTATGTTTTTTTGTTCTCATGGTTTCTGCCAGCCTGTCCTTGTGGACTGTGCCTGCAACCTATGGATTGAAACTATGTTGTCTAACTGTGATTTTATAAAAATTAATATTCACTATACTCATGTTAAATTAATAAATTGAATTAATTTTTTATTTGTAAAACAAAAAGATAATTTGGTATGGTAACATTCATAAAGGGTGAGTTATATTTAGTCATAAAATAAACATTCTTTTTTAATTTTTATTCTACCCCTTCCTTCAACAGATGTGTTCGGGATATTTGACACTCTACAATCCACTCTCTCTACCCACTTAAAATAAAGGGCTTTTTCAGGACCGATTATGATATGTATTAGAGCCGTGTCCTCAATAAAATGAAATGTGTCTATCAAATTCATGGTTGATCCAGATCACGCAACTCATATAGTAATTATGATTTAAAATGAGCTAACAGTTATACAGGTAACATATATTGGTAACAGAAACAGACTTACATTTCTGATGTACAATAAATGTTGAAATGCCCTCCGTTAGTGTCTATGCAAGCTTTAAATTATTTTAGGGAGGGGGATAAATTACGTAATAAAGCAGATAAATAATTAAGATAACAATAAAATATGTGTAGAAAGAAAATAGTATTTAAAAGAGAATAAGTGTTAAAACTCAGAAATTTTAATTTAATTACTTTAAAAAATCATGAGGGTAAAGAAGACAATTCTGCAGGTGCAAAAATCGTTGAAGTATATTGCATACAAGTTTCACGATGCGGAAATAAACTTTATTAGAGACAATAGCCAAAATGAAGTGATGTTCGAAATCAAAACTATCAAGGTGTGAAAATAAAATTATTAGAACAATGGGTATTAGAACAAGAAGTAAAATTTCTCGGGAACAAGATGTCTCACGGGAATCAATCAAAGTTCCAAATATGCACCAAATTGCCAGGAATACGAAGAATGTTGTGTGGAAGAAATTCAATAATCCTGAAGAAAAATATGGGAGTTTCCAGAAAAGCAATAGCTAAAAAATATAGGAGTAATCAAAGGGCATTGCTACTGCACAGTGGATTCAGGTAGCTAAAAAAAATGGCGGGGGGTTGCAATAGAGCCAACAATTAGCAAAACACACTAATAAGGCTAATTAACTAAATTAATTTTTAAAAAGGGAAACAATCCTGAATAAATAAAGTAATATTGAAGCAATTCCAGAACAAAAATGGAGGAAAACAGTTAGAAATGGAAGAATATTAGGTAACAAATGAAACAGGGAAAAGGGGAAATTGTTGGTACCAGAATATGGTATGAGCAGGGAGAAATATTCAATAAAAAAAGGATGCACGAAAAAATCACGAGCTTCTCTCGTCTTAAAATTTGAAAAGTTGTAAGCTGTTTCGCTGTCCGTCGATATCTTGAAAAAAATTTTTAAAACCCACAAATAATTAACCCTTGGTGATCGTTTGTCCAGTACAACTGGACAACGCATAGTCACAACCAAGTCTGATATACTTACTGACTGTGTGTCCTCTCAGCTCGGATGTCCAGTCCTACTGGACACCAACTTATCCACGTTTGATCTGTGCCAGTCTAGACTCTACTGCTTAATCAACTCGGAAGTGATTTAAACATCAGCTGGAGTTATTGCACAACATTTTAAAAAACCTCCATTTTCTATTTAAAAGGACCAAATAAATAAAGCGTGATTGTTAGGATAAGCATTTCAATCCACCGTAAATACAAAAAAGAATGAAGTGTATGATTTATAATTATATATTACCTACTACGATCTACCCAAATATATTATAAAATGTTTACATTTCCGTTTTTTATTTTTTATTCAGATTCTACGTAAATTTATAATAGCCTATATAATTTCAATCTTAAATGTTTGTTCAATATCCTAAACTTTACTAAAATTCAGATTTCTAATGTAGAAATTCACCTGTATTCTTTCAGTGTGTGATATTTTTCAAAACAAAGTCCTGGATGAAGTCCAGGTTCTTTTTCACATGTTTTACAATAATATTTGCTTCTTCTTCTTGTACTGCCAGGATTTCTGTTACTACACACTACACAGTCCTTTGAGTACCCTTTGGTTTCTATTGGATATAATAAATGCAATTTTCCACTTAGTCGCTCATCTTCTTCACAGTTAGAAGATCGTTTACGTTTTGGCGTGTTTCTTGTATCTGCTACCAACTGTTTCACCAGCTCTCTTCTGAATCTTCTTTGTCGAACTTTGCGTTGTCCTTGTTGTAAATTTAAGTTGTATAAAATAAATGAATTTATAATAGCGGTTTCCAACAGCCAGAAAACATCTTTCACCACCATTTTATTGATTTTATAGTGAAGCTGTACGAAGAGATATAGTGGTCAGCAATATCTACACCTCCCATTGACTCATTGTACTTACAAACTTCTGTGGGCTTTGTAATGTTTTCAGAAATTCCCCCTTTTATAACAAGTCTCACAGTCTTGGTTGAATTATCATAAATGGTAGAGAGCATTGTTACGTCATTTGTATCTCTCCATAAAAGAAGGGAATATTTGTCTTCTTGTCTGTAAGTTTTGATTTCACCTTTTTTAAATTTAATCTTTGAAACTTTCTTTCCATTATTTTTCTTTATTTTGGATCTCACCTCTTCTGGCAAACTTTTTCTGTTTCTCATTATAGTTTCTGTTTGATGAACTTTCATGTCATATAGTGCTGATGCCAAATCTAGATTGGTATAAAATCTATCTGTGAACACATGGAGTCCCTTGATATTACTGTATGATTGTAGAAGTTTATGTACGAGGTGTAAGACAATCCTGCTTGTCAGTCCTAAGTCAGGTCGCACCATATTATCAGTTGTCCCTAGACTGAGATAGTAGTGTAGGTTTTTATCAAATACAGTAAAACGCTGATGCATATTACAGTTTTTCACGTTCGGAGGAAAGCTGTGTATCATAAGGAAAAGAATGTGACTTATTAAGCTGAGCTAAGTCATACAAAGCATTAGAGTTATTTATTTAAAGTTATAGACTTTATAAACATAATGCACTATGTGCCAAACCAAAAATAAATTTCTAACCTCTCCAAACAAATACCTATATACATGTCCAGTAGTACTGGACATCCAACCGTTCAAGCAAATAAGCATTGTCCAGTTGTGCTGGACATACGAGCCGTGACAACTCTAATGCAACACGGTACTAAAAGCTAGCAGGAAAATGGGAATGTCCAGTAGCGCTGGACATCCGATCTCAGAGAACTTTTTAATAAAAATGTTCCGATCGCAAAGGGTTAAAAGGTTTCTACATGGTAGAAGTTGAAAAAATCAAGTAATTAAACAAAACCATGAGTCTCCAGGAACTAAAAATGTTCTGGGATGAACATTAATAATAAATAAAAAATTAATTAAACAGTTAAAATTAAAATCAAAAAGCTTAACGAAAGACAGTCGAAAAAATGTTAAAGTTGTAGTCGTTTCAAATAAAGAAAACCGAGACAGTAAAGTGGAAACCGAAATACAAGCTGTGGAGACAAGATACTCACTGCCAAAATTGTCTAGAAAGCAGATAACAAGGACCCAGAACTCCGCCAAAATTTCTATGAAAATTATCTTAGAATTTCTGAGTTGGGTAGAATTTGCCAATTTTAAATTAATCTTCTTTTTATAAATAGGATTTGTCAAATTTACACAAAATTTCTTTCTATGAATACAATTTGTCAATTTTAAAGTAATATTTTTTAAGAAAAATGTTACAGATATTAATATAATATTCTTAAAAAAAATATTCCTCAATTTGTAAGAAAATGGTTTTTATTTTTATTTAAAGTCTGCTTTGCTCTGCGGCTATGTTTAAGAAAAGTTATCAAGCGTGACTTGTTTGTCATAAAATGTATGTTTTCTGTTTGCAGGATTTTTGATATATTTTGTTAGTTATAAGATTTTTAGTTCAAATAAAATTTGTTTTCTTTTTTAAAAATCACACTTGTGTTGACTTCATAAATTTAACTTAAAAATTTCATTAAAATCATTCGATCTGTTTTTTAAATAAAATTTCTTTATTAGTTCTCATTTAAGTAAAGTTCTGATAAGTTGGGTATAAGATCCTATGCTTCAGAGATTCTAATAGTAGAAAATTAATAGTAATTTAAAGTTGGGGCTAGTCGGTTACTTGTAAAGTAAATATAATTACTGAAAAGTATTTGAATAAAAAGGACGGGATTCAATCGAGTTCAGTTTGCTGAACTTGGTGAATGCTCTGACAAGGCCAGACAATTATTCAGCCCAGACTTCCAGTGGTCTTGGTTGTTTTTCCGCAACGCATAAGCTCTTCGACCAAGTTAAAAGTTTACACAGCAAATTAAATTCAGACGAGTAACAAAATATTCCAAAAAGATGAACTTAACTCTGACGGGAAATACTTGACTCGACTTGTCACGAGCGAAGCGAGCAAGATTACGATGAGAAAATGAACTACAAGCCAAGGTGGTAGGTGAGGTTGTGCGTTGTACACTGCAGTGCAATTACGTCAAGATATTCTAATGATTAGGCACACCCTAATATATTGTGTTGTACTTAGAGGTGTATGTAGGAGATTTTTGTTCTACCCAATTCAGTGTTGGGGGACAATGTTAAGATTTTTGATTGGGTATTGTCCTTTTTTTGCCTCCTGAACATTTTTGATAAATTGTAAAAAAAATAGGTTCGATTGTTGCAGGGCCTCTTTTACAGCACTCTAATATTCTATTTCATTGCTTATTGAATTTTATTATATTGTTAACTCATTACAAGGCCACTTTACAACCTTGATGTTATGTTATGTTGTTGTTTATTGAATCTTATCAAAATTAGCATTGTTAACTAATTTTAGTGTTATTGTTAATTTTGTTAACTTTAAGTTTTCAGTTTGATTCATTATGCTCGTTCCATGTTAAGGTAATGATGACTGTGATAGTTTTTTGCCTTTAATGGAAACAATAATAATAATTGAATAAACATTGACCCTGTGTAAAAGGCATGTTGTCCCAGCAACGACTCAGCTACTATTGGAGATACACTGTAGATCTAGATCATATGATCAATAAACACACGCCCTAATCTTGATCTTGCTTCGTACTGTTATAGTAAAATATTCTCGTCTAGTGGTTTACTATTCAACTTGTTGTTTGATTTACTGATCACCTGAAAGCAATCACTTCATTTGACAAAATAATATAAATTTCCAATTTCATATATATTTTACAAAATTTTGATTAAACTCTTGTAAAAATATAAATATACATAATTATCTCTACACATATATAAGTTGTGTTAATTTTACATGTATGTAATTATAATATTATTTACAAGTTTATTTATTTATTTATTTTACTTTTTCAGAAATACAGTTCAATAAGAGATAAGTGTCGAAACTATAATGTGTCTGAAGTGAATTATTCTAACCAGAAATTGAAAAAGTTTAAATTGTATTTGATGTCAAGAAATGTGCAGAAACAGGTAAATTAAGACAAGTTATTTTATACAATGTGTGCTGGTTTACACAGTATATCTGATAACATTATGATTCTAATCAATGTAAAGACAAATTTTATTGACACAACAATTTAATTTTTGATGTAGAAAAAAAAAAAATTATTATTAACAAAAGCTTTTATGAAAACAAAAATTAATATGAACATTTAAGAAGGAATGATTTTTGAATTTATTTAACTTAATACAATCATGTTTTTAACCATCATTTTAGTTTAAATGGAGAGAATCTTATTTTGTTTTATTTAAACATTTTGTTCGATTTACACTATTGACCAAAGGTACTTGGTAGAACTACATTTTAATGAAAAAACAACACAATATTTAGTAAATTCTAAAATTTAATTGAGTCTTGCCGACCATGGTTTCGCTAGCAGCGGCATTTACAAGGCAACTTAACAAGATCAGTTTTTGTTAAGCTGCCTTTTAAATGCCGTTGCTGGCGAAACCATGGTCGGCAAGACTCAATTAAATTTTAGAATTTACTAAATATTGTGTTGTTTTTTCATTTAACATTTTGTTGTCATTTGTCTCGTCACAGGAAGACCTTTAAAGTGAGGTTATACATATATCCTATTTATGCGTTGAATTTATTTAAATGTTGAAGCACCCTCCTGACAAACCAAAACTGAAAATAATACTTACAGAGGTAGTCTTTCTTATCTGGGAAGATTTTCTAATGACAATAATGTTAAAGTGGGGAGGTGCAATTTTATGTTTACCTATATTAATGCAATCACAATGGATGCCGTTTAGTTATAGTGGTTCAAAACAATTTTTCTTTGTATTAGTTTATTTTCTTTTAAATGATGTATCACATGACTATTTGAAATGTTTCACTTACCTCTGTAGTTGTACTATCCACTTTTTATTAGTCTAGCCGACCAATAGTTTTGCCTTCTAAATCAATTTTTCTTCAGTCTGTAATACAGCCTCGTCAATGTATTAGAAGGCGAAACCATTGGTCAGTTAGACTAATAAAAAGTGGATTTTACAAAATAAAAAAAATTGTGTTTTATTATCTTTAAATATACATTCACGTTGTATAGGCCAACATCATATTAAAAAGATAAGTTTTTAAAATATTTATACTAACTTAAAAGTGTTTTTTAGTATGGTAGACATGGAAGCATTCAGGCAGGTACAAAGCGACATCACATTCCCTGCACATCCATGGAGTTTATTTTATTTTTTGGGGCAGGATAGTTGTCCATTTACAAACAAAGCAATTCCTTCTAGGCTATTTTTTTCCTATTGGTGGTATAAATTCAGGAAAGTGTCGAGCCGTAAAGCCCATTGGTACGGGTTCCTTGGATTGCCGGCCGCCAGAAGGAGATGGTCTTTATGGGGGAAATTCGCATGAATTTACTTTCAATTAATGAAGAATTGTTGTAATCTTGTATAATCTGTCTCCAGGAATTTGATTTTCTTTATTGGAAACGTGTAGCATTCTGAACAGTAAACAAAACCGGTCTAAGGAGAATGTTTTTCTAAAAATTGTGCTTCCTAACAAAGGATTAGTACTCCAAAAGTCAAATATTTTGTTTTTCTTGTTATGCCTCATTACCATACAAATTGCTAAAAATGAGTAATTTTCAGATACACAAGTATTGTACCATTTATTTACCTTTGAAGGTCGTTTTAAAATAAAAGCAAATTGTTTATAATGCTCTGAGCAGCGGTTTGTTTTTTCAACTATATGATCAACTAAATCTTTATCGAACAAAGCTTTGAAGCAATCATTTTCAGAACAGTTTTCTTCTAAATCTCTATTTACATTATTTATGTCTGATTTGCTGGCATCAAAATCAAACAGGTGAGGCTTAAACATACTTGCATAACCTTCCACCATTCATAGAGGTTTTGTGGACCAAACATTACATCATCTTCACAAGGAGTACTCGGGTTATACTGTTCCTCAACATCCATTTCCTCGGCCATATTTGGATTAGACCCGGACCCCAAACTAATACCATCCTTAGAAATGAGCACCACATCAGTACCAGTACTATTTAGACTATGTACAATTTCACTGTTGTCAAATTCAACACAACTTTCGTCACCACTCTCAGGATTCATAATTATTTAAAAGATTTCATTGCTTCCTAATCGATCCATTTAGTAAGCTTTGTCCTAAAATATAAAGCTATTCACAAAAATATAACACTAAGCATAATACGAAAACATAAACATAAAATGTGTTGCTGGTAACCGTGAAACAGCTGATCTGACAGCGGTAAAGGCAAGACACTAATCCTAAGCAAGCTAGCTGGCCCGCTCAGTAGTGCTACACATTACTCACACAACACGCTTCTGACACCTAGCGGATGTGATTAGAACTAAAACAATTTGCTTCTAAAAATTGCCGAGGGAAGGCATGGTAGTTCACCAAGAAAAATGAGTAGATCACAACATATACATTCACACTGCTTTAAGATAAATATAAAAACAAAACAGTGATGTCATTACTGCAGGTGGCTTGTAGTGCAGTGACGTGACTGTTGTGTTGTTACTGTTCAAAAGGTTAAGCGTAAATCGTATTTGATTAAAAACTATGTTTTAATGACGGTGGTCAAAGTTTATATATTTTAAAAAAATTATTTCTGAACCGTAATATTTTTTAACTTGCGATTTTGCATATGGGTTTGGGTCACTAATATTGACAATTCACTAATATTGGAATAAAATTGGTAGAACAGATTTTGAGATATTACATATTTTATAACAGTCCTAAGCCAGATTTTTTGTTTGTTTATCGAAAACTCCCAAATCAGAGTTTTTGGAGAGAGGAGGACCACTATGTTTTATTTGGGTCCTTAGAGGTTACAATTGAGCCATATTTGATCAGAATCGTAAATTTGGTTTATAACAGCTAACTATAAATTTACGTCCACATATAAATTTCACTAAAATTGACTTTCCAAAAAGGGTGAGCTATTTTGTGTTGAAAGAATGAGTCACATTAGAAAGCAGCATTGGGAAATGTTTTTTTCTCCTCTTATGCCCTTCCCCCACACACCCCATCGCGCAAGGGTAACTGCAAGTGCCATAATTCACGCTGGTATCTATAGCTGCCTAGAATGTAGCAACTATATTTAAATATATTTTCATCATACTGCTTCAAAAACAGCTGTTTTCAATATATGCATTGAGATGATAAAGTTGTTATTTTTAGTCCTAGTACCTAAACACCTAGGACTTTAAAACATCAGATAAGGTTGATGTCATCAGCTGTTACTTCACTAATACGAATTAATTAACGATTTTAAGGATTGTATAGGTAACAATTTACCGATACTCTAGATTGTAAATAACAAATAAAACATATGTTATCATCAATTTTATAAATAAGTACTACTAACACAAACTAAACAGTTGCAATAGCTGCAAACTTGTGTAACTTGTACAAATTTTAGAAGGTAAATAGGTTATAACATTTTACTTTTTGTGAAATTGTTTTCTTATACTGTTTGCAGTATAACATAAAAATATAGTTCATCACTAGGACCAAAAGAAGCTTTTTGATCGTCGCTCATTTTCCAGCCTCGGCTCCGCCTCGTCAGTTAAACTTGAGCTTGTATCGAAAAGCTTCACTTTTGGTCCTAGTGATGAAATATGCTGATTTCATCACACTGTACGGAAATTAGATACTTTTGACATTTACAAAATTTTTTGAAAAAAGCTGATTGCAGATCAGTTTTACAACTACATTTTGTATTTAAAAAAATAAAGATGGTGGCCATATTGGAAAAATGGCGAAGATTAAAAATACGGTAACTCTGTAATTTTAATGTACGTATAAATCCAGGAAAGGTTCCCCATTTAAAGTTTTTTAAGAAACTGATAGTTTCCGAAGTCCCAATGGTGGCCATCCATCTTGAATTGATTATCCTGTATACAAACAACATCGGACAAGTTTGTCACACACTACATTATGTTTTCAGGAACATTTTCACCAAAACCCGCCTAGTAATACTGTGATTAATTAGTGTTATTCAAAAATTTCGAAGAACAGGTAGTGTTTTAACACAACGGAAGGGCTACTTGTACTGTCTGTACAAATGAATGAGTGTTGCAGCAAATGTTACAGTCACCAAAAAGAAGCCCAAACTAACCATCTTTGAAACTGAATATAAGCAATATGTCCTTGAGAAGAATGTTTAAAAACAATGGTGGTTTTACTTATAAGATACAAACTGGCCAACCTTTGAACTGTATAAACAAAACAGTCAGAGTTCAGTAGTGTGTTTTAATGTTAGCAATGTGCTATGGAGAACCTGAGTTTCTGAGAGATGTATGGTTTTCAGATGAATGTTATATGCACCTTAATGGTTTCATAAATAAGAGGAGAACATGTTTTCTTGAGTTTGAATGTCCTAACGGTGTTGTAGAGAGGCCACAGCATAGTAAGCATGTAACCATTTGGTGCAATGTGTCAGGGAGAGGCATAATTGGTCCATACTTTGTTGAAGACGATAATGAAAATCCTCTTACTGTAAATCAGGACCAATATAGGGTCATTCTTGATAGTTTTATAGGAGAACTCAGGAGATTTTGTTGTGACCAAAACCTGTCTTTTTGTTCACAATGCTTCCATCAAGATTGCACAACCAGCCACACTGCCTTAACCAATATTGCTTGCCTTCAAGAAACTTTTGGCAACCGCCTCTTCCTTAGAACAAATTTTCGTACCCAGGCCATTCCTCCGTTCTTACACCACCTGATGCCTATGTCTAGGGAATGTTGAAGGAAAATATTTTCCATGAAGACCTACCAGCTACTATCGTCCAACTCCAGGAAAAAATAATCAAGTGTATAAGTAGCATGAAACAACCCCTCTTCACCAAAATGATGCAAAACTTTCAAAAACGTTACAAGTGTTGCCTTAAACTGAACGGAGGTCATGAACATGTTATTACATGATTTGGTTCCACGGTTTTGGTTCCTTTTACTTCTGTATGTTAGTAAAACTATGTAAATAACATGTTACAATTTCAGAACTGTTTATTTTGCTGAATATTGTATTTAGCAAGAACTAAATTAATGTAAGTAAATTAATTTTAAGTTTGACAGTACACTATTTCTTTACAAAATAGTTTTATTTTTATTTTTACATTTCAGATAATCTGTATAAATTATATAATTTATTGTTTAAACCATCCTAAAGAAAGCCCTTTAGATGTGGACCTGTTCCTACTAGATGATATACCTGGCCTACTTTGTGATGCCATGAATAACCATGATGCCAAACTCGTTAGGTAACATGATAACATTAACTTATTAACATTTTAAATATAAAATTAATCAATTGAAAAATTTAGGTTAAATAAATAAATATTAAAATAATAAACAGTGCAGAAATATTGCATTTACTTCCTCACGCTCCATCAACAAAACCAAAAATAATATATACTTTATTACTATATGGCTTATACAACATATTCGAGGGTCGTCCAGTAAGTAAAGAATGTTAAAATATACAAAATGAAGAAAGGAGTTATTTTAAAACATTATTTAAGATCTACAAAAAGCTATAAACTACTTCTTTATGTAGTCTTCATATAAATTTTAAAAACTTGTCATAACGTGGTACCATAATTTTATGCTGTCACTATACACTCCTGGTATCATTTTGTTTCAGCTTGTCACCATATTTAAATTATCTGCTTCCCAACAAAACGCTTTCCACTTAGGGAATAGATGGCTATCACTGGGTTTCAAATTGGGGCTGTTTTGTGTATACTGATAAACATTCCAACATAAACGAAAAGCTTGAGTTGTTGGAGTTAAAGTATGGATGAGCATTATCTTGAATGAAGATAACTCTGCTGGACAAGATATCATTTGTTTTATTTGACATGTCGGAAATGGTGAAGTGTATGCCTCAGAGTTTATTGTCTTATTGCCATGAGATCAATCAATATTACTTTTTTTTTTCATTCTAAAAACACAGTCTCCATCATTTCCTGCATACTATGAGCCTGTTTTGATTTTACTGGATTTGTTGGCAATTTGGAATGATGGCATTGATTGATGCTTTGTTTCTGGTGATTTGTGAGAGATCCATGTTTCATCACCTGTAAAAATATAATCCAAAAGTTTGTCTCTATCTTGATGGTAACACGTCAAAGCAACTTTCATTTGTTGTTTTATTGTGATCATTAGTTAATAATCGAGGAACACATCTGGCACACATATTTTTGTTACAAAGGTAGATTGTGACAATTTCATGAATTAAAAATTTTGATATTTCACGAAAGTAACCATGAATACTGTCTAAACACCTTTTCTTCCTTAATTTTATCGTTCATTTTGTTCTTAAGTTCTTCATTGTTGAGAGATGGCCTACCATAAAATTCATCATTGTGCATATTTGTTCGTCCTTCATTAAACATAATGCACTATTTCTTAACAGAAGCCTTATTCATCCCACTATCACCATAAATTTGCTTTATTTGTCTATAAATATTTATAGGCTGTACCATTTTTTACATTAAAAAACCAAATAACATTATGCATTTCACTAATGTTGGAATTTTCTATTTTGTTAATATTTTAAAAGCATGTGTAAAAATACAATGTTTTCACTGCTTTACAGTTTGACACAGACTGAGCTTATGGTTGTTGGGAGAGTTAATTAATTCTTATGGAAACAATAACCAGTTTGGCTGATCAAATGAAGTTAATGCATGTTCTGTTGATAACGTTTCCCTAAAACCAAACTGGACACTGCACCAATATTTAAATGTTGAAAAGAATTTCATAAGCCTCACCTTCATTAATTTTTCTAATATCTTTGAAAATTTTACTGAAATGTTAACATTAACAACTCAAATCCATCTGGTTCAGTGATAATTGGCAAAAAAACCTTCACCACCATTATTGAAGCTTGACTTATTGAAACATGATTTACGCTGAGTATGTATTTGTGTTATAAGTGAAACTTTTTTGGTGACAGCTATTTTTAAACTGGCATTTATAGTTTTAGTAGCTTTTTATTTGATTTTGGGGATAGGTGAGTGAGAAAGTTTGTGCCATGTTTTTGCACAGTTTTTGGGAGTCATTTTATGTATGAAAATCAGATTAAAAAGCTACACACCATAAAATACAAATACATAGTTTACAGTTAAATTAATGATACATTGAAATAAATAATGCATGTTTTTATTTTATCTGCAGGAAAGTGTTTATATGTTTAACTTTGTTGTCAACATCTGCACTGTTTTATAAAGAACGTCATGCAATGATTGTCTTAGAAACTACAATACGTACCATGAAAATCCTTATAAAAGATATATCTCAAGTGACAGTAATTAAAAATGGACTTAAATTACTATCAAAACTCTTACCCAGGTATAGTATATTGATTTTTAGCCTAAAATTTATGATTTTGATCTTTGTACAAATTCACAGGAGTAACTTCAAAAAAAGTCAGGAATATGTATGGCAGTGTTTCAAATCTGTTTAGAAATATTCTAACAATAATCACAACTGTACATAGTCGTAGATAATTAGAAATATCCGTATACAATTAGTGAGAGTGGTTACAAATGTAGCTTATTTGTTAGTCCCTGTTTCAAATATACATAAGGATATAGATCTAAGGTATATACAGTATATCATTCATAAAAATATGACCATTATTTTTATTTACTTACAATTGGTTATGGTTTCAAATCTTTAAATTTCAACTATTTTATCAAAATCTGTAGATCCAATGAACAATTATGATCTTACCTAGTATATAAAGTATGAGGTAAGTTTGGTAATCGTACAAAATTATGTCATCCATTTTTTGATTAATGTTCACTTTTCATGGGCTCATGAAACCGAGAAAATGTTTTTTTTATATGCTGAGTCTTGAGCGGCAGCTACCAAAAGAAAGATGAGGCCCTTGAACACATCCTCCTTAACTGTAAGATAGGATGCAAAACAAGAGATACTTTGAGACAAAACAGTGGCGGACAGGGAAATGATGGTGGTTCACTTTGACTGTGGATATTAGGCAGTCGGAATCACCTGACTTTGAAAGCCTGTACAAAGAAGTAAGTAAATCTGTCTTCATTGTCATTGTCAACTGTAAGTTAGCATGATGTGGCTACAAAAGTAACGTAAGAACATGAAATTTGGTATGGGAGATTATTCAATTCAATTCGAGTGGTCTTAGTTATCCAAGGCACTTCAGGCATTGTGATGATGTGCGCCCCTAAGTCATAATCCTCTGCGAACTTGAGGATCTTTGTTATGAAGTTGTCTTGATGAATTGTTAGGCCTCTTCCAAATGTCCAAAGATGCTTATACTTTATTGTTCAAGACTGCTGTAGTCTAAAAGCAAGTAGTCTGCACTCTTGTCATGAAAGCGGTTTTCATTTTTCTGACCCTTTCTTCTATTGTCACCCTCTCACTATTGCTTGGTGTGATGATTTCCGCTAAAAATTAAAATTTGTCTACTTTTCTGATGACCCTATATTTAGTCTTTAAAACTGTATCTTCCAATTTTTTATCCAAGTTCTGTGTTTTCAAATGATATTTACAGTCCTGTTTTGTCTCCTATTTTTTTGTAGTTTTTCTGTTTCAATGACAGCTGTTCTGACGTCCTTGACAAGAAATACTACTATATCATCCGCATATGTTAGACAATCTATGTGGTGTCTTTTTTTCATGGGTACTATTCTGATTCCATTCTCGCTATTCAGTCCTTCCATCTCTATCCTCTAAGTCTCTATTACTTTTTCCAGAATAGTTTTATAATAGTAGAGATAACCCATCTCCCTGTCTAACTCTGGATTTTATTTTAAACAGCTCCGATAGTTCCCTCAAGAATTTTATCCATGATTTTGTGTCTATTATAATCGTCTTCTAGTTATTTTAGAATTTTGCTTATTTCCTTACTATTTAGGAACTTTGAAAGGATAAATGCCACTATTATTGACTGCAAATGGTCTCCAAATACCGTTTACATGCTAGATGTTAGCTTTAAATTTACAATTTTCCCCATTGGAGACCTTCTTCCATATTCTTGCTCTGGGGTTATTCGTCCCACCCCCATAAAAGTTCTGGCTAAGCCACTGAAATATATTTAAAAAATGTAAAGTTTGTTACAAAAGTATCTAATCTGAATTTTTCCTGAAACAAATGAAGTACGAGAGGTGGAGTGTACCTCCATGTGAACATGTAATTTTTTTTCCTCCCCGCAGAGAGTGTCAGTCGCTGACAGTCTGCCTATGGTAGAGGAAATATAAAGTACATCAGATTTTTGGGCCTACCAGGATGTGAATTACTCCACCAACATGTGGCTAATTTTAAAAGAGTTGTACCACTCCTTAATTTACCAAAAACCATTTAAATCTTTAGAAAAGGTTTCTATTTGTGTATTGCAAAAATTAACACAATACTGCTACTAAAAACCTTTCGTCATTTGTGAAAAATAAAAGCTAGAAAAAATTCAAGTATTGCTTGAGGATAAGGTCTACATCCCTGCTGGAGGACATCTTCCACACTTCATTTGTTTCAGCAGGTAATATTCTGATAGAATACTTCTTAAACCGTAAATCTTAAATTAGACCTTAAGGTTTTCAATTCAGTGTAAGATGTTTAATGAATATTATTTTCTGTTTAGGTTACAGATGGAAAATACATCAATTATGCCAAAAATTTTGAGCTTAGTACGAGATATAGTGTTTACTCCTATGTTGCAATCACTGTATCTGAAAGTAGTTTTCATTCTACAACCAATTATGAAAGATTTGATTCAGCTTAGTCACTGCCATCTTGATTTGTTGTACGTGTTTCAAAGAGTTCTAGAGTTACTTGGAAACATCACCAATTCTTCTTCAATAAATGTTTATACTATATTCATGTGTAACATTATTGATAATTGTTTGAGGTAACGTATTGTATAGGTAGTAAAGTTTGTATGTATGAGGTTGTTTTAATTTTAATTTTTCACATTGGACATTTAAAGTGACTCAACATACGAAGATTTGATGGTTATTATCAAAATATACACCACAACAAAAATTTATACAATTTAATGTTATTTAAAGACTTTTTATTTTTAACTGTAGACAATTTGATTATTATTATTATTATTTATTTGTATCATTTATGGCTTACACAGTGCAGCAGTGCTGCGGTATACATTTGAGTTGTCATACTATACAAAAATTACTCACAACACAATAAAAATACACAATATACAATACAACAAATACCAAGATAGAAATTTATGAAATATAAACAAATTAAGATAGAGCGAACCATGTATACATGTTATCTCATATTTATCATTATTAGTGTCGTCATCCTGAATACAAAATGTATCCCAGGCACCCAGAGGTTATGAGCTGAGGTATTCTTCCTCTGAGTAAAACACGTTCCTCAAGAGGTATCCTCTGAGTGATCCGCGATTCTTGAAACAACTTTGTTTTTTTTAAAAATATTTTCCGGAAGTTTATTAAATAATTTCAAACCATAGTAATATACACCACGTTCTAAATATTGCAATCTGTGCACAGGATATGGCAACACTTTTTTCATCATGAGATATTTATAGTTATGTTGTTTTTCTTCGAACATACTCTTGTTTACCTTAAAAAACACCAACATTTCATATATATATATAATGGAAAAGTCAAAATTCTATATTTTTAATAAAAAGGTCTACTTGATTGATTAAATTTCAAATTAAACATTACTCTAATTATTCGTTTTTGAATACGGAAAATTTTAAAAGCATTGACATAGTTTTCCCAGAAGACTACTCCATATCTCAGCTGAGAACATACATATGCAGAATAAACTGATTTTATGGTTTTTACGCTGGTAATCCTTGAAATCATTCAGAGAGCAAAGCAAGCAGATACCAGGAAATCCGCGATTTTTGAAATGTGACATCTCCAATTTAAATTTTTGTCCACAATAACACCAAGAAAATTTACATTAACTGTGTTTTGGATTTCTTCCTCACCTCTAACAATAATTGTATTTAGAGTTGATTTTGTTTTTAATTGTATTATTTTAGATTTTGCTACATTTAATTTTAAATTATTTGTTATAAACCAATCATTGGCCTTTGACATTGCCAAAGTTGTTGATATAGCTAAGTCTACACTACTTTGTCCAAACACTGTCAAAGTAGTGTCATCAGCAAATAATACTGATTTTGCAGGACCAATGTTTTCAGGTAAATCCTTCAGATAAATTAAAAAGAGTAAAGGCCCTAAGATTGAACCTTGAGGTACACCAAGAGATACAGGCACCCATGTAGACTCATAGGAGTTGAGAGAGCTGTCAGTATAAACTACCTTCTGCTTTCTGTTAAACAAATATGACTTTATCCAATTATTTGATTTACCCCTTATACAGTAGAACCCCTCAAACTCGACCCCCTCAAACTCGACATTCCGTCAAACTCGACAGGGCCAGTGACAAGGAGCATGGGATTTCCAAGGTCATTCACTGCATTGTTTTACACCATGTGCGTGCCAAATGCCCGGAGGTTGAGGCTTGTTACTTTTGTTTATACAGCTGTGAGGGATGCTCCTTTGTCTAGCCACTTTCTAATCCTACTGTAGAGGCCAAAGTTAAAGATAAAGGGTCCAGGTAGACCAGGACAGCCCTAAACATTTGTTGTGAAAACATTCATATTGTTGTGAACCCAAGCGCCTAACCACCCGGATGCTACCGGTCATTAGCACCGATTCCATTAAAGTAAGCAGCAAGTCTTTTGTCATAACATATCAACGGAGCGTCGTAGAACTATGATTCAAGTTTTGTAATAAAGGTCTTAACCATGTGAGAAAAATGATCCGACTCTTAATTATATGCGATCAGCAGTTCAATTTATAGCATTTGTATTGGACTGTGTTTGGTATGGACATTCTTTTTCTTCGGCGACTTCGAGATGAAGCTGCCAGACGTCCAGTCGAAAATGAAAAACAAAGATCAATCAAAAGTTTTTCCAAACAATGCTAACTTTGCTCTAATGTTTTTTTTTTTTATATATAAAATTGTTTTAATCTTTAAAAATATTTAATGGACTGTCTGTTTTTTACTGTAAATTTTATTACAGCATATTAGGATAGGTCTTTTTAGTTTACTAAACCTATTGTACAAGGCCAACACTTTTTAAATCTCATTTGACCGATCGATAAATTTAATTTTAATGTGTGATTGAACACACTATTTTTTGTTGTCAGGCAGGGACTTTTTTGCAATAAACGTTTAATCATTGATAATCAATAAATGTACAGTTATTTAAAATAATTTTGAGTATTTGTTGCAAACCTAAACATTAAATACCAAAGTTCCCTAAAACTCGACAACCCCCAAACTCGACAACCTTAAAGTCCACATTGTGTCGAGTTTGAGGGGTTCTACTGTACCATAAAAATCAAGTTTTCCCAATAAAATGTTATGGTCAACACAGTCAAAAGCTTTTGACAAATCACAAATGACTGATGCAACCTGACCTTTTCTATCAATACAATTTATAATCATATCCAGGAGAGAAAAAATAGCAGAAGAGGTAGAGAACCCTTACGGAATCCAAACTGATTCTTATTTAAAATATTATATTTTTCAAGGAAACAAAATTATTCTAGTCATCATTTATTTTTCAAAATTTTTCGAAAAAACTGATAACAGTGTTATAGGACGGATAGTTTACATCTTTTTTATCACCCTTTTTAAAAAGTGTTCTTAATAGTAAGTTTCAAACTATCTGAGAATATACCTTTTTCATATGAATTGTTTACGAGACGGGAAAGCGATATTGAAATTAAATGTGTACTAGCCTTTAACATGGATGTTGGGATTGGATCCCAGCCTACCGACTTCTTGTTTTTTAAATTCATAATAATTTTGTAATTTTTAGGAGTGGTGGGATAAAGGAACAAGGAGTTTAGAACTCCATTTTTTTATCCTTTCCTTTAAGAAATGGCTTGCTTTATTGACATCTGCTTTAAGCTTCAGATCACCTGTAACATTTATAAAAAAATTATTGAATTTACTTGCTGAATCACTTGGTTTCTTAACTATCTGTTTATCCTGCTATAAAATAATGTCATAATTTTGATGATGCTTTGCTCTCCTTGTTTCTTAATGGACAACTTGCTACAATGCTCTTGCCTTATTTTCAGCACCAAAAATGTATCTGTCATTAGCCATGCACTTTGCATCACGAATGATGACTCCTCTCAATATCTTACAATAGGCTTTTTATTTTAGTAACATAACAGGACAGCTGTGGGATCTCAATGAGTCATGCAATTCACGCTTATGTTGACAAGAGATTCTAATACCTTTTGTTATCCAATGACCTGTTTGTCCCTTTCTTTGAGTTTTATAACTTATATGAGGGAAAGCCTCTTCAAAATACTAGTTAAATTTTGTAAAAAAAAGTTTTGTATTACATATATGAATTACAGTTTCCATCTCATCTGGTGAACACAGTTGAACAGAATGGATAGTAAACCTTAATTGTGCAAACATGGATTGAATATGAGAGGGTTGAAATAATCTTTTTGATTAAAAAATACATTATCTACGAAACTAAACTAAACACTAAACTGATCGTCATCAATGCTTATATTGATTAATATTTTTTCACAAGTATAGAGATTTAAAAAAATCAGAATTATTCCTGAATTTTGTTTTAGTTTTTTTAAGTTTTTCATCATCTCATCGGGATAATTTTCTTTAATATATTTAGAATTGTTTTTGAGGATTTTTGGGATAAAAATTCATTATAAATCTTAGACCATTCTCTAATACAATCAGCATCTGTTAAACCTGCGATAAATTGACTACGAGATTTTTTAGTTTCAAAATGTTCACTCTTTAGTTTTGGTATTAGTACTGCTTTACCCCAATTAGCAAAAATTTGTTTGATTTCTTGATCTCTGATACTTTCGTTATCCAAACGTTTATTATCGGTTATACTAGGATACAAATGCTTCTTTGTCTTTGTATGCTGTATCCAATTAGATTGAGTTACATTTTTATTACAAGTTTTACAAAATCTGATACTACTCTCAGTATTTGAACTTGCATTGATATCAGCAGTAATATCTTCCAATTTGAAATGACTTTTTGTCTTTGTATGCTGTATCCAATTACGTTTAATTACATTTTTATTGCAAGTTTCACAAAATCTTAATCAATATCAGCAGTAATACCTTCCAATTTCAAATTACTTTTTGTCTTTATATGTCTCGCCCAATTATGTTTAGGTACAATAATATTACAAAGTCCACCAAATCTTTGATCAGATGTCATATTATTATTCTCATTTAGGTTATCCATCTACTTATACATACCTGGATTCTCTTTGTATGTAGAAGCGCTTAGTCTCTCAGTCTCTCCATCTCCTTATAGTTTCCCGGGTTCTCTTCTTGGTGTGTAGAAGTGCATGGCTGATCCAGTTGGATTTTTCATTTTAAGAAAAACAGTTGATTTATTAGAAGTTTGATTTACATTTATCTTGTGTAGAACTGGGTTCTCTTCAAGAAGAGAGGAGTAGGAGGATGAGAAGAATGAGGGTTTGTTTTGAGAAAAATGTTTGGTTTGTTCGTTTTGAGAAAAAGTTTGAGTTTTTTAGAAATCTGTCTGCCGTATTTTCTGGAGGAAATTATATTTTATCCCAAGTTGAAGAAATAAAAAAATTAAAGCACCTATTAAAAATCATGTAAATATTCAATCTCAAATCTTTCACAAACTGATTATAAATGGTTGGGTTTATCAAAAAATACTAAGATGGGAACCATATTGCATATATGGCAGTGATTTTTCAAAATTTGGTTGCAACTTTCAAATTTCATAAAAAAGTATGTGTTCATAATTAATTTTTTTGAGATCCTAATAATGGCCATTTTTAGTTGATCACTGTATATTTATGTAACATTACTATAAAATTTATATTTGTTGAAAAGTTAAAGAAAATAAATAAATAAACTATTAATTATTTAGATTATATGTATTTATTGTATAAGCCTTGTCCAAAGTAAAAATACTTTGATACAAAACATTTATACAGGAGAAAGAAACAAATTATTCTGTTTTTCATTAATGGCTGTCCCATGAATTCCTCTATGGAATAAAAATTCTTTAAATATTTAATTATTTCTTATTTAAAAGACCTTTCCTCTGTTTTTATTTAAATTTTTTGTGGAGTAAATAGTTGATGATCCAGCAGTTTGAGCAGCCCTATGTTTGTATGTTTTCCTTGTACTATATCTATGTATCTGACTGTGTTTCTGTTTGAAACTTATAATACATAATAACACTAAAATATTAATGGAAGGAAAAGTTTAAATGTCCAGTATTTTGTAGAGAGAACAGCACAAATCTCTGGACATATTACTGAATATAGCCTGAAGGGCAAACCATAAGATGCCATTCTCAGAACTGATAAAGAGTAATAATAATTTTGTTAATATACAAGTTTAGTTTCATTTATTTCACTGGTTATATAACTTTCCTTCTTACAATATTATTGATACTATTCAGTAATAATTGATTCTAATTGCTCTAGGTTGTGCTGTCAGTTAACATTAAAAAAAGATAATCCTCCTGAAGAAAATTCAACTATGGCTACAATGTTGGAGAAAGTGAGATCCTTGTTATGGAAAAGTATTAGAAATATTATTTCACCAGCTTTAATAGTATGTACACTTTATATTTTTGTTGAAAAATTATAGTTTATATAGAATACAATTTAATGAAATCTAAATTATAATAAGTTTTGTCAACAACTATGGTCTCACAAGTTGCAGCATTTACAAAGCAGCTTAACACAGACTTAGGAAAATTTTAAAAAGAAAAGTTTGTATATATATTTAGGACAAAACATTGTTAACTTGTTACATATAATAAACTTCAGGTAGAATGTTGAGGAGAGGACGGGGGGGAGACTATGATCATTGGAACTAAACAAGGTCTAACATAGAAACAAAGTCACATGTAGGACAATATAAGGTAAATACAAATATTATATATAGTGTGACTTGGATACTAATCAACAATGTTTAAACTAAACAAGGGTTGAATGAGAGGGGATTTTGTGAAAAATGCTAGCTGATCATTGAAATATGTTTTTTGCGCTATTTGTAATATTTAAAAGTTGGGCACCATTTTGTAATATTTATTACAAAAATAAAATAAAAAATTCTTGAAAAGAGTATAGAAAATTTCTAATTGGGTCGTGACTTCTTTACTCTGGAGAATTTCAAATAAAAAATACAGAATCCAATTTCTGAAATGTACATTTAATTATTTTAAAAACAATATTATAGATTGAATACAAGTTAAAATAGTTCCTGAAAAAACATAAATCATTACATTTTAACACAACATCATATTTTATAATTCAAACATACCGTACTCAATTTAAAATTAATTTTGTGGTTGCAACCTAATTCAAAAATATAAATCTTTCATACACAAATCTGCAATATACTCAAAATTTACAATATTCTTATATGAGCAAATTTCTTTTATTAATCACTTATTTTTTAAACATCAAATCTAATTTATTCAACACATGAATGTTTTTTATTAAAGTTTATATATCATTATTTTTTAAAACACATTCTCCTCTTATTTGAAACAACATATAGCTCTGCAAACATTCTATCCAAAATTTAATAATAAACTGAAAGTTCCAGCTATTTTTATGTTTAGATATTTATGAAAAATAATTTGAGCATGTCATACCAAGCTAAAGTCTAACATTGAAGCTAAAGTCTGCAATACACTTAAAATTTGCACTCAGCTCAAACTATTTCTTTGTTCAACTCACATGTCGTCTTTTGAATTCACATCTCATCTACTAAAAGAAAATAACTTATTGAAAACGTCCCATCTCTCTAAAAAGCAACTTATTCAATTTTATGTCTCGTCTCATCTCCGAGAAAATCACTTATTGTCTGATTTCTCATCTATTCAAAAAATAACCTATTAAAATCACATCATATCTCTGAGAAAATATCTTATTCACACTACATCTCATCTCCGAGAAAAAAAATTATTCAATGAATCCATTTAGCTTTGTTCTCTGCCCCCTCCTTTACACACAACACATTGATGTCACATTTCTCAAAGTTTTATGTACATCTACACTGTTGCCATTTTTCTCTTATATCTTATATTATATACGTTTTTAATTAACATACTTTTAACAAATCTCTCTGACCATTTAGTACTAATTACCCTCTTTATTAATTGTATTTTTATTTAACTCTGTCAGTCAGAGACATGAAAGCAACTGACTGCATAGTTGACTGGGCAAGTGTGGCTCACCTTGAGCGGGTGTCACATGACAGCCTGCACGGTTGCTATGCGCAAACGGTTCTTACTTAAAAAATAACCTCTCGTATTTGTAACATATTTTCATTATTTTTCTTAGAAAACAAAAGTAAATAATTTAGGTTTTTAAACAACTGGAAATGTTGTAAATTTGTCTTTATGACTTTATGGTTTATTTTAGAAAATTTTTATTTTATTTTATTTTTTTTTAAAATGACAAACACAATCCCTTTTTACTTTATAACATATTTGTAGTATAGAGAAAGTTGTGATGGGTCAAAAAGTCAATAATGAGTTTTTGTGTCTATATCCGTTATGAGGTCCTCTGATGCTAAAAGTGATCTTGGGAATGAGGTTTGTCTGGCATCTATGGAGGTGAATATCCGCAACAAAAACTAGTGAATTGATTTTAATCAAATTTGGTATGTGGGGATTTTTGATCATATTTCAGGACTGTTTTTATTTCTTAAATTTTTTAATAACTTTTATTTTGGAATAGCAGCCATAAGAAAAACAAAAAGTTACTATTTTCTGAAATTATATATCAAATTTAACCTGTTAGTCACCATATCTCCTAAAATACTGGTCCGTGAGTTATATACAAAAGTGATCTGGATAAACCACAAGTCCACAATTGTATACTAATACAATAAATGGTACGAAAACATTGGATAAACTCTCTCACTAATCGTCGCCAAAAATGTCAGTTCGGTAGATGTCAATCAAAAAGTGAAATGGAACCATAAACACTCTGTTAAAAAAAATCATATTTAATTAAAATTGAATTTGTAATGACACTGGTCATAGTTTATTTTTGTTTTTTGGCAATTATTCTTGAACCATACTATTTTTTTACTTGCTATTTTGTACAGGAGTTGGATATTAATCTTTATATTTCATTAAAATTTTAATGAAAGCAATAAAGTAATTTTGAGAAATCAAGTCTTTTATAACAGCTGATTTTTTAGTTTTTACTGATAACTAATAAAACAGCATTTTTGGAGAGGTAGCATACAACACATGTGGGTAGGTCCTTAGAAGCTACACTTGAGAAAAATTTGATCAAAATTGTTTAAAGCAATTTTAAGAAAATCATAATTTGTATTTTTCTTATGCCAGCTAACTCTAATTATGAGTTATTAAAAAAATAATTTTCAAAATTATGCTGATATAGCAAATTGATTAAAATCAGTTAATGCGTTTGGGCTGTAGAACACTGCAGATTCGATAGACGTCTTACCTCTTTTGGGTTCACAGGACCTCAAAACAGTGGTATCCGTAAAAAAATCAACATTGAATTTTTGACCCATCATATATATTCTCTCTATATGTGAAAAAGTAGAAGAGATTTCTAACTGGGAGACTGCTTTTGACAACAATTAAAATGTTTTATTACATTGTAGTAAAGTGATATGAAACTTTTTTAATTTTACAGAGCTCTGATCTTAAAAAGTGCAGTGTTCAAGATTTGATCAAAATATTGAATTGTCTTCTAGTTGCTTTCAAGAAAATGTCTCCGGGTGAAACAAATAAACTGTCTCAATATTTAGCAGCTGCGGGATATTTAATTGCAATACCTAAACTAAACATACGTTTCAGGTATATGAGTAAAATGTAATATTATTATTTTTTTAATGGAGTTGGTAATTTAAACCCTTTTCCTTCAATTGAAGTATCGGTTACTCTATCCACTTGTAATTTATTTAAGAGACATTATTTATTAGATTGTTTGACAATATCTATATAATCAAAGAACAATCTCTTTATGTTACTTACCCAACCCGATCATACAGTTATGATACAAGCAGATCCTCTAAATGTAATGCCCAAGAGTTGGTTTCTTGAACTTTGTTCAAAAATGTTAAATTGTAGATCAAGGAGTTTACTGTTTGCTTAAAACAGTTGTGGTGCAAGTTTTCTGAACCTTATAATTGTATAATTACTAGTTTCTTGACGTCGTTTAGAATTTTAGATGTGCATATGAAACAAATTTTCTCTCACTTTACATATGTGAAGGAGCCTCTATTTGTGTCTGTGATGTGGCTTTCATAACTATACGAATATCACATTTTCTTAGGGGTCAGGGTGTAAAATTATATATTTGACAATAACTTTGCTATTTGTCATTATAGAGATGTGGAGTTGATACCATCACATGCAGAATTGAGATATGGTAATTTTTATCTTATTTAATGAGTTATAAGTTGAATAATACACAGAATCGAACAAAAAACAGTTTAAGATGAACACTAGTTTTACATTTTTAAATAGATTTTTTCTGAATTTCAATAGAGTTCTATATGAACACACTATATAGTCCTCTTTTCAAAATTTCATGTTCCTATCTTAATTTTTGTGGCCGTTATCATGATTTTGTACAGACAACAACACCAATGAAACAATGGCAAGTCAAAATTTTTTTTTTGGTTTTCTGAGGTCATGAAACATAAGATCAGTGAAAAAATAGAGAATGAAATTTTTAACTATTACCAAACTTACCCTATATCTAGGTAAGTAACAAGTTCTGGTCTATGCAATTAGAACACAATATATATATTTTTAATTGCTATAGTATCACTGAATTAAAATAATTATACAAATGTAAAAAAAAACACAAAAAAAAAATGAGATGACAGACTTTTTGTTTTGAAATTTTTTTCTTACCTCTTTAAGTTTTTTCTTCTGGTTTATTAGACTACAAAAGTATTATAAACAATAAGAAAATAAGTTGTCTTTTTTTTTCTACAAAAATTCAATTTGACTTACGTTTTTATAAACACATTCTTATCTCTTCTGATATGATATCCAGGTAACTTTTTTAATTCCACACCGACAGTTTCTTTAATTTCTTTATACCACCATTTAATGCTATTCTCAGAAGGTGGATCTTTACCATAAACTCATCGGAAATTCCCTTGAATGGTCTCAATACTTTTATTAAACTTTACTAGTCACAAAATGCATTGTGCTTTTTTTTTTGTATGGACATCATTGCACTGACTGGCACACACATACTGTCTACACATCACCTGATAAACAATAACGGTATACACCCATGTCTAAGAAAACCTGGAGAGCTATGAAAAAAATATTTTTTTCAGTCAGTTACTTTGCAAGTTTTGATTTCATTTAAATCATCCAAGCTTTTTCGATGACTCTGTATTACAGTGGAGGGACTACAGTCAATGATAAAGAGCACATTACATTATTATTGCCAAACAACTTTTTTAACCTAGGGTTTAATTATATTGATAATTCCACATTCTTACTTCTGACTCTCTACAGACTGATGTAACGTTGGACTTTGTTCCATATTGACCCTCATTCACATCTATCTCCTCTTCTACTTGTACCTTTCATTTCTTACACAAACATTTGATTGCACATTATTTCCTGAGGCATTCTCTCCACTTGTCTTGACCAACTAATTCTTCTTGATATTATAAATAATGTCCTCACCACTCAATATATCATTTATCTTTGTTCATTCAAATTCTCCACTCGACGGTCCTAAACACTTACACATAATTACCAAAGAATGGTATTTAAAAATTGTTTTTAGGATTTATTTGTTAAAAACGGTTTTATAAACATATATTTGTTTGTTAGTTTTTAAAATTTATTTAATTTTATATTATATTTTATTCATTTTATAAGTTTCCATCTAAGGCTTTTGAACAGGGTTTGAAAAAGTATTACGTATATAGATTTTAGAAAACCCCTTATTATAAATTTGACAAGTTTTATTATAATTATGTATATGATACCATTTTACCTTTATTACTTGTTTTCTTTTGTAGGTTTATGTGTTTTTAGAGTTTACTTTTGTTGCTATTGTTTATGCTGTGATATTGTTTGTAATTTTAATTTTATTTATAGAATAGTAACAAGATTTACAACGTTTCTTTGATTAATAAATCAATCAATAAATAAATTTTCCTAATTGTCTTATTCTCAAATTTTCTGAGGGCGTTTATCTTGTCAGATTTAACCATCCAGGCTTCGGCTCCATGTGTTATGACAGGCCTTATCTATGTTTTATATATTTTTAATTGAGTTATGCCTTGATTGAAAGGACCTTGATTTCATCAAATTTAGGTTAGCATAGTATGCCCTGTTTCCAACCATAAGCCTTTTGTTAATAATTCTTGTATTATATTATTTTCCTAAATGAAGTTGGTCCCAAGATATAATAAATTCCATTGCCATATTAATATCATGAATGTAAATTGAACTAATTTTTGATTTCAGAAATGATAAATTAATGACAATTAGTAAGACACTAATGTCAGAGCTTGTTTCACAGCTTTGTGAGTCGACATTGAAAATTGGCAAGTTTTGTAACAAGAATCAATTTCAATTTTGTATTAAGAAAGGTCTCGATGCCTTACCTATAGACATATCTCTGTGGGTGGAGATACTTATTCATGGTTCATCCAATTGTGAACATTATACTATTATTATCTACACATACTTTATGTTGCTTACATCTAAGAGGTAAGAGATCAAATTTAATATACTATTCTGGTTTTTAAGTTATTGGATAATAATGGATTGTTCATATTATTGATAGAGTTTATTTGGAACTTTGCCATCATTTGTGTACATTAAGTCTAAAAAACTTACCGATAGAATATCTTAAAAGGATGAGGTTTTTAACAAAAATTTTCTTAGGTATGTAGGACATTTGATGGTGACCTTGAATTTGAAACAAAATTTAGGGTTCATTTGAAGGTCAACTTTACTTATATATTTTTTTCTTGTTGTTTAAAGCCAAAAAAAGCTCTTTGGTCATTATCACCTTATAAAATAAAGAGCCCAAGTACTCGAATACTCTCATAGCACCAGGGTTGGAAGAGATAAAGAGTTGGTCAAGAGAGACCTGAAAGGAAAGATAAAAGAGAGGGATCTAACCCATATTTTTCACAACAGAAATGAAAGTACAGACAATTTTGTGTTCAGCTATGTATTCATGTTGGGACACCTAAATGAGTGCAACTTTATCCTTATAATTTTTATGGAGTGATTTTTGTTAAAACGCTTTTATCATAATTCTGCAAGTATATCCATTTGTCCTTGAGGTAACCCCGGAGGTGATTTTGCACATTGTATAAGTACATTACTGTACTAAGAATACTTCTCCAATCTTCTGAAGTCAAAATGAGCATTTACATTTAGGAAAATCAAGACCTAAATTTGGTCCCAAGATCAGGTTACCATCAAGTGCCCAGATTTGTGACCTACAACTTTTGGTGTGGACCATTTTGTCTGAAAATTCATAAATACATAATATGGATTGAAGAGTTATTTTGACCTTGAAATTACCTCTAGAAGTTACTTCTATCTCTAACAGGGTATGATATTTTTCTCTATGAAATAAGTTGTTATATACATTTTTGGTTTTTTAAATTTATTTATAAGTATTAAAAATTTATTGATCTCTCTCTCTCTCTCTCTCTCTCTCTCTCTCTCTCTCTCTCTCTCTCTCTCTCTCTCTCTCTCTCTCTCTCTCTCTCTCTCTCTCTCTCTCTCTCTCTCTCTCTCTCTCTCTCTCTCTCTCTCTCTCTCTCTCTCTCTCTCTCTCTCTCTCTCTCTCTCTCTCTCTCTCTCTCTCTCTCTCTCTCTCTCTCTCTCTCTCTCTCTCTCTCTCTCTCTCTCTCTCGGGATTACTATGGGTCTTATTTATTAATTTCAATATATTTGGTTAATTTGTTATTTTATCATTATATACATTAGATTTATAAATTTATTTATATATTTTAGACAAATATTCTATACATTTAATTATCCTAATTTATATGCAGTATAGATTATTTTTTACTATTTACAATTTTAATCACCATATGTATAATACTTGTCAAATTCTAATTACAGTATCTCCTCTACAAAAAATAATCAAATCTCACTACTTAACCTTTTTTCCCTTCTTAAAAAAAAAAAAAAAAGATTTAATTAGTTTATTTTTTTAAATTTTCCTTCTTTAGGAACAAAACAAAGATGATTTTTATTATTATTATTATTTTTTAAACCCAGAATAATGGAATCCAAATTGTTGTTAGGCAAGAAACCATCTTTCTTTTACCTCTTATTTTAATACTATAGTGCCTATCCAGATAGACTATTTACATAATGTCTTAAATTTTACAACAATTAACACTGTAGGCCTGGCCCTATCTCCTTTCTAGTTATTTAAATTTTGTTATATTTATATTTTATCTTAAATTTCTTAATCTATAGTTTATATTATTTGTTATAAACAATTTTTTTTTTTTTTTTTTTTTTATATTCAAAATTCTACATTCTCGGAATATGTTAAGTAATTGCATTCAATCTAATTTATTATCTCAGCTGTTTTACTAAAACAGATTTTGATAGGTTTAGTGTATTTTCCATGACATCTACTGAATTTGCAAAATGGCCTCTAGTTAAAACTCAAAATTTGTTGTTCCCATTTATAAGTTTAAAACATATTCTCGTTTGGCTTAACAATGATGGTCAATGACATAAAACAAATGAACAATTTGGATCCTTGATTTGACAACAGCTTGTGTGGATAATTAAATGATTTGTGTGAAGTGTAATTGTATTCAAAATGGTATCATCTCATTTTGACAACTTTTATTACATCTAGATGGTTATGATTTCTTTTTTTTTCCTTCTTGTATTCTTACTTGCATGCTATTTATCTTGGGATCATTACTAGATTATTATTTATTAGAAAGGCGTCTATTACAACTTGACTGGTTTGCCTTATGACTAGGCCCTTTTATATAGTTTGGTTTGTGAAGTTATGTTCAGTGTTTGTTTATTATTATTTCATTAAAACTAGGTTTATTTTAGCTTCCCTTATGTGTGTTTCAAGATCTTTTAGTGTACAATTTCTATTTTAAACTATTTAGATAATAACTAAATAACTACCGAAGACAAAGCAAAAAGTAGTCCTATGTTTCAAAACATCACAAAGGATACATAAATGAACGTAAAATTACACATTCTATTCATTTCAGGTGTTAGAAAAAGAGGTTTCCATTAAAAATAAATCAATTCAACCTTCAAATGACCCCTAAATTTGGTCCCAAGTTCAAGATCCAAAGGCACCATCAAGTTTCCTTTTCTGTGTCTTACCTTTTGTCTCTACTTATATGTTTTTCTCATAAAGCTCATCCTTTCCAAATATTTTACCATCCTATTACTTTTTATATGCCATGAATATACAACATTATGAGTGAAGAGACTTAGAGCGTGAGAAACATGAAAAGAGCCCAACATAGCTTATTGGCTTAGAAATCCTTTTTGCTACTTGATCTCGGTTCATACAACTTAAACTGAGCGATTTGGAATTTTTTGTTTTAGTGTACAGTTCTGTTTACTTGTAGTTTCATTAATCATGATTGTGTATAGTCTCAGTTATGTGACCGCTCAGATCTAGTTTTAGCCTTGGGTTTCTTTCTCAGTTTACTGATTTAGGTTTCCAACATAGTCCTGAGATATTACATTACGTTGGCCACTTTTTGTGTTTATTACACCCACACTTTTTTCACTTGATAACAAGAGTTGATTTATACTCTCGAAACATTTTTTATTGGTTTGTATACACACAAATATCCAAATAAACTATATCACAGATATAGTACATATATTTTGAGGGATATTTTCTTTATTACATAGTTTATATAATGAATAGTTTTTTTTTTTAAATAGTATAGTACAAAGTTTATTCAAAAAGTATTTGAACAGAATGTTTCATGCAGAAACAAAAGAAGCACGAGAGATGACTTCTGCGGAGGAGGTGGAGAGTGGCTACATGAGCATGAATTTTTTCCCCACTTGTAGAAAGCATGAGTTACTGGCAGTCAGCCTCTGAATGAGGTAGTGTACTCAACTGATTTTATTTTATTTTTATTTTTTTATTTTTATTTTTTATTTTATTATTTTTTTATGAAACAATTTAATCAGTGGTACACCAAATTTTGTATCAAGCATAGCAATATACAATTGGAATTTGTTGCTGCAATCTAGTTAAGGAAGACCATACCAAGTTGGTATATTTTACTACTACTAAGTCAAATGACAAAGGATGAGGTCATTGACTAAAATATTACCCGGAGGTCATCGTCATTTTTATGATGTATGATGCAAAACCTGTGAGCAGCTTCAAACTGGGAGCTGCATCATGGTAAACACATCATTCTTTGAACATAATTCAAGGTTTTTTCGCCAAATACAGTATTTCTGTGACATATCAGATTTCTTGCTCTTTCAACATATTTCCTTGTGATTTTTAGCTAATCTCCAAAATGAAAATACCACTCAAAGGAACCCAATCCTGAAAATTATAGTTTGACTGACGCACTGTCTCGTTACAGACCGACCATCAACAATTAATTAACTCTCACACTGTAAATGGAGAAAATAAATAAATGTATAAAGGTACATTCCTTTCACTTTTCATCCCAGAAGTAGCCTCCTGTGATTAGTTTGTTTCCACAAGAAACATTCAGATCAGATACTTTTTTAATAATATATGTTCAATAAGTAACTTTTTGAATTGTACTGCTTTTACAACCCTTTTTTTGGTGATATATGTTTTACCTGTAATACAGCCATTGTCAAGCAATATATTAGTCTTGCATTGATATGTGTGCGTTATATTTAATTTTTAACAACTTTTACAAAACACGTACATTATAACTTTGAGTAGCATAACTCAAACACTTATTAAATGAAACCAGTCCAGTAAGGCAATGTTTATACTGTTTATACTGTTTAACTGATTACTATTTTTCATGCAATTAGAACTTGAGAATATGTTAGTCATGACTGTCCAGATTTGAGGTTAGTTTAATTAGGTATCTCCATGAAAAAGTTATCATAATATATTCAACAAAAGTTGTTGAAAATTTACAATTAACAGTTAATGAAATATTCCAATTTCCATAGTAGGTTAATACACCAACGAGACAACTTTTTAAAGTTACTATTAAGTCACTCGAAATTTGTGCATAAGAAACAATCCCTATATTAGCCTTGGACATGCTTGCGGTATAAGCAAGACTGCAGCAAAAACCATTCGAGAGAGACCTCAAAAGGTAAGATGTATGGGTATCTGTATCAACCCAACCAAAAACTTTCAAGGTACATATTCAAACTCAGTAGGTGCAACCAAAGAAAAGTCTTGAGATTCGTGACTGGGCATACAATATTGAAGAAACATATGAAAACCTAGGAAACTTAAAATATAGACTGTGTGATCAGCACGTAGAAACAGCAGAAAACATACTTTGAATTGTGAAGCCCTGGATTGAAGATAACTCATGATATTCGGCCTAACCAGAGATCCTACAGAAGTTGACAACCTAGTGAAGCAGATTCTTAGACTCACAAAAGACATTGAACTAAAATAGATCGACTAGAGTAATAAGAAGAGCACAAAAAGTATCAATAGGCTGTGGTGCCAAGGAGGTAAAACCTGGTTCCTACATAGTAATAAAAAAAGAAAAACAACTGACATCATTGAAATGTACGATTATTGGTTTGTTACCTTATGGTGGAAATTTGGATGTTTTAATAACTGTTTATCATAGTATATAATATTTCTGTTGCTATATACTTACCTATTCGTATGTTTATCCTCTTTTAGGTGACAAAAATATCACAAACGCATACAAAATGTTTTTAAACTATTTCTGTCTAGGATATACATATTCATTACAAAACAGAAATATAAAGTTTTTGTACATTACTGAGTTCTTTATGAAGATTTTTAATTTTAAGTACAGGTAATTTACTCCCAAACAATGCTCGACTGTCTAGTAGGCAGTAAACTGATATAAAATTTGTTTGAGTAATAGTATATTTAATAGATATTAAGTCTTTTGAAATTAATATTTGTTAAGTAAGAAACTTACTCAGCTCCAATCTATGTTCTTTTTATTATATATGGTAAAACTTTGAGAAATACATTTTAATATATTAGAAATAACTTACTAAATGTACTAACTTAATTGTTTCAGTCCTGCTGTCATTCATGATTACCACCCTGCTGTTTGTTCTTATCTGATTTCTCTCAAAACTCCAATTCCACTTCCAATACTAAAAGCATTGTGGTTAATTTATGCTGTAAGTTTTACTATACACTTCAAATACAAAGACTTCTGCAATTTGGTATTTATTAAGATATCTCAATCCTTTAATGCCAACTCATGGCACTAACAACCAATTTTGTATAACTACTATGCATATAAAATTGATGGTATGTTATCCACAATTGTTGTTGGAAGTAAATTCTTTCTGATTTTATTGTTGTTGTTCTTTAAAGGTAAAAAACCTCTCGGTTACATCACCTTATAAAAAGAGAAATAAAACAGCATAACCCTAGCCCTTGTATACTCAAATAGCATCAGGGTCATAAAAGAACAAGAGTTGGTCAAACATGACCATATAGGAAATATGAAAGAGAGAGTTCTAACCCAAGACTACATGAAAAAAGTGTGTAAATTCAGCTAGGTTCCCTCAGGGTCTCCAAGCCCATACTCACTAAAGTGAGCTCCTGAAGGTTGAAAAGTTACAAAACCAAACACATCTGAATATCAGAAAATGTCAATATTTGGCAAAATATACGATGCAAGCATGATGAGAATACATCTATTTTATAATAGAAGTAATAACACTGCATCTCAGTTTGGTAAATGGTTTTCCTGTGAACAGTTATATCTCTATAGTACTCTACGATGTGTTAGATTGAGTCAATATCGGTAAAATGGGACAGTAGGGCCAATATAGTTGGACTTGGTCTTAAGGTATGTCTTATATAAAGTGATAATACCTAGCTAATATTATAAGTTCCCTGATTATACATTGTAAAATTAAATTATAAAAGATGGTTCCCCATGCCTATTCATTAGTTGGTTAGACTTTGTTTTTGGGATAATTCATTCATACCTTGTCAGGATCCATGTCTCTGTACTCAAATTGGCATGTGGACTGCCTAATAGGTTAACCTCATAATCCACCCAAAAAATCTGTAACTGTCTGTTACATTTCAACCACAAGGCAAGGAACCAAGTCCAGTACCACATTAAAAGGCAAAACAGTCAATCAGAGTTGTTTTTTAAACTCGTTATTATTTATAGACCCAAAATTTAATACAGATGAATATCAAAATTAAAAAAGATGTAATGCAGTTGGGTAAAAATCTAAAACATTTATGGTTGTCAAGGATTTGATAAACTAATAAGAATATTAACGTAACAACAATATATTTTTGGCATGTAGAAATTGTAACAGTGCAAATTAGTAGTAAAATTATTGTAACTTTAGATTTTTTCTTAGACTTTACTTATACTAATTGTATATGTATAACAATGAAATTAATGTATTAAATTAGGAATTAGGTAAATAATTCCTAATTTATTTACCTTTATTGTTTATGTTGAAATTAATAATATATTTATTGTTTTTTATTAAATTTTTGAAATGTACATAGAATACAGAAATTTATGTGATCAGTCAAATAAATTTTAACCTTGAAAGACATTATAGGTGGGGTAAATTTTATAATTAAAAGTTACTTACCCACATTATATGTTGAAGAAAATTGAAAGTCCCCCACATGACAAAGCACATTAATTTAACTTAAAGTTATATCTATTTAGAGTAAATGTTGAAGGCACAAGTTTTACATTTACCAAAGTATACAGCGGTAGTTGAAAAAGTATTGGAGGTACTTACATTGATTTTACCTAACCTTCCATTTTCTGTAATGTTTGACTTCATAACTACTTCTACATCATCACTTTTAGACAGATTTTCAAAGCTTGTAGATGCTTGTGCGTTTAGACCTACTTTTGTGTTTTTTAGTGTTATTCTCTCCTAGGATTTTAATTGCAATTTTATTTTTGTTTTCTATGGAATTTTCAATATACCCCTTTGATACAGTACTGGACTTCCAGTCTCCATGTCGTTTGATGGTTAGAATGTCAGCATCTTTATCTGCTAGTAAAAACGTGGAAGACCATCTCATGCAATGACCAGTGTATTGTTCAGTATTCTGGAGCTTTAGAAACATGGCAATTTGTTTTGCCAAAGATCCAAATTTGTTGATTCCTACAACCTGCTTTGTACACTTAGCATTTCTGTAATTTAGGAAAAATTTGTCATGACCAACACTTTTGGGACAAAAGCTGAAATATTTTTTTATCGAGTCAACCAGATTTTACACCAGGAATATTTCCTGCAGTCACACCAAATCACCGTTACTTAGTGCATGGCATGTGGATTTGGATATAATCATTCTCAAATTGTACATTACCAACGGTTATATTCGCCAATTCTTATTTTCGGCAAACTCCTGCCACTCCAATAATCATAACAACTTTCATGAATAGGTTTCTCATCACTAACTTCAGGTAAGTATTTAGTGATATCAGTTTTTGTTAAAATTTTATATTTTTGGGTTTATAACATTCCGACTTTCTTATAATAAAGGCTATAAGATTGGTGTACATGCTAATGTCTATGTTTCTTTTCAGATACATCATTGAGAGAACCATTGAATAATATGACTAAAAACTAGAGTGCTAGAGGGCTTGTACTGTTTAAATAGTTCGTTAAAGTATGCTACTAATACCTTTTCGTTTGTGGTGTTTCCTGTTCCCATTGTCTTGCACCAATCCTCATATTTGGTAGCAGTTCCATATCTATTTTGAGATTTTTCTGGTAATAGCATAGACATAGCTTCATTAGCTCCTTCCTTATATATGTTGGCAAACTGTCTAATTCTGACATTTTAACAGCACTTTAATCCTGCACAAAATGATTTTTTTTTCAAAATAGTGAAGTTACAAAAAAAAAAAGAAATCATTGTTTATATAAAAATCAACAAACGTGTAACAATCAGCTGATTTTGAAGCTACACTGTCTTGTGCCAACTGTTATGTAATGGTAACGCTATGTGTCATTAATTCACAGTTTCGTGTAAAATAAGTCATTAAATAACAGTTAAGGAAGTTTAACATGTGGCCGTAGATAAAAAATATTACAGTTTAGGAAACAAAAATGAACCTTGACCACCGCCATTAAAATCTTGATTTTATAAAAATACAACTTATGCTGAGGAAAAAGATCAGTCAATAAGATTAAAACATTTTATATTTATTTTATAATATTTCTATTTCATGGCAAAGTAAAATTACTGCCAAAAGTTGTTTTATGCATGTACAGTTAGTCTGACCGATAATCCACATTAGTCAATACTCACTTAATTGTGTAATAAATATCTACTAGCTGGTCATTTGTAATTACAATAACAACAATTCCCTAGACTTTACATAACCCATTTTTATGCAAATTTGGTACTTTTCATTTTCAATTTTACAATGAAAAAGTGAATTTTGAGTACAAATATTATTTTTCCTTTTCAAAATAAGATTTGTAAGTTACTAAATGAATTTATCAAAATTTGTTATCCTTTAGTTTGCAGTACTAAACTGTTATCATTTTACATTTTATAGAGGTGTTCTGGACCAGCCATTTACTAAAAAATAAAAAAGACTAGAATTCCAAATAGAAGTTGTAAATTAATTGTATGTTTTTGGAATAAAACTTGTTGTAAATATACTATTTAAATTACTAGAGACATTTTTTTTCTTCAGATAACTTCATTATCTACATCTGGAAGGCATGTTTCCAATAAAGATTTGATTCGAAAGGCCTCTAGAACATTAATAGCTATGTTAAATAGCCAGAAGAATTTGGAAGTTGTATACACACACCATCCTGCAATAATATATTGGTTATTCCAATCCCATTATGTAGACAGGAAACTGCAATGTACAGTTGTAAGTTTTTTAATTATGATTATGTAAATGTAGAAAGAGAATAATGAAAATCTGTAGAATATTTTAATATCTCAAATTTGATTTTGCTTATATTTGTTTTCTAATGCTGATAACTCATATATATATATATAGGGTGATTTACAGAAGTCTTGGTTTAGCTTAAATAATGTGAATTTACATTTACTTTTAGACAAATGAATAACTAAAAAATGGCAATCTTTGAAGAAAAAAAAGTTTATTAAGTTGTGGCTTTCTTTTACAGATGAATTTGTGGTTTTCTGATGATTCTCAGGTATCTTATCATGTAATGTTGCAACTGGTTATGAGCTGTCACTTGGCATCATTATGTCTCTTTGTAAGTAAATAATGTTTACTTATTGAGTTTTGCATAGACTTGTATATTACTATTATGTAGAGTGGACTCTCGATTATCCAGATTTCGACTATCCCGTCTGGAATGTAATGTAAATAATAATATTAATTTAGCTACAAATTTAGTCAATACAAACAGTTCATTTACAATACTTTTTGGTAGTAACACTATATGAAATATACTCTTCTAACCAGAATACAATACCATAGTTTTTATCCCAAGTATTTATAGGAAATTGCTACACATTGAGAGTGATATGAGCAATTTTTTCACATCTGTTAAAAAAAATAAATTAAAATTAAGGCTCTATTATTTTACAGTACTCTGCAAAAACACTGGCAAAAGATATCTCATGCGATTAATTGTTTATGCAGAGTTCAGTTTTGGTATGACCTTAATTTTATTTATGATCAGTATATAATTTTATAACTGATCATAAGTGATAAATTTAAGATATATATTTAATCTTTGTTACATTTTATATATAAAAAAGTTTTAAATCTTATAAACATCTTTATCATTTTATTTGACTTTCCATTTATAATTAGTTAATATTGACAATAATTCTTTTATCAAATTCTATAATGCAAGTTTATATTGGTTATGACATGTTTCATGTATATAATATAAACTAACGTTTTATTATCACCAAGGTGGGTTTTGTTTGTAAACAAAAAGTGATTAATCCTCATCATCTGTGTCCTTTGTTATCCAGCCTGTAAATTTACCGTATTTACAATGAAATATTGCTGGGTTTTGTGTTATTTAATTTGACACTTTGAAACGTTAAGAATTTAAGAAATTGCTCAGCTAAGGGCGCCAGGTGGACTTAACTCACCAATTTTGAAAAGATAAAAAAAAAACAACTTTGAATTAACATGTTCTCAGGGTCGTGTTTCTTTTCTAAGTATGCTTATTAGTGGTTATCTGGTAAATGAGAAATCCCTTGTTTATTTTTCTGAAACTGAACATCTTTTTATTAAATACAAATTATTAAACAAGTACATAAATTTATCATTAGTTGTTATAACTTATTGACTCTAATAAAACTTTGTCTTAAAAAGACTTAATAACATTAATACATGATTCTACTTTAAAATAGTTGCAACTTCAATAAAAATGATTTTATTATGAGAACGCCTTGTCACATTTTAGTTTTAAATTTATTTTGAATTATTTTTGAATTGAGTTTAAAATTCTATATTATTATTTTGGAAAATATCCTTTATCTGAAAAGCACTTAAATTTATTAAACAAACAAAATATTAGAACATCTTAATTTTACTAAAAAACTCTACAATTGATCTTTTTGTACAAAATTAATTAAATAATATTATTTCAATTTTATAAAATTTTATTGGTATTGTCTATTGTATATGTTACACCGTTGTAGTACTGTTTAAGATGGACATCCTTTGTAACCTGAATCCGTCTAGTTGACGACAGAAATCCGCCATTCCTCGCATGGTGACTTGGTAGATCATCTCCATGGTGAATTCTCTATTCGTAAATCAGCATGTAGTCTTTCCTTTTTTTTTATAAAACAAAGCTATTTAACAATATCTAACCTTCTCTTCACATGAAACACCCTTTGATATAAGTTCATACACAAAGGAATGCAGACCGTGTCACTCGTTATCACCGGACTAACCGTTTTGTCTTTGTCTATTTATTATCCACGACACGACACTTTATCTTTAAACAAGTATACTATTAAACAACCAGTCCACTTTCTTTACATGATTCTACAGTGTTTTTATATAAATCACATTGTTCTTTTCAAACTTGCAACACACACTCTCGTGTGCATCGTCTATCACCCTTCAAGGACTGACCTAGACTCTAGACTCCTGCCTACCAACTGACTCTATTCCCGCTTGCATGCAGTTTCTTTTTACCAGGGGTTCACATACGTCTTTTCACGGACCCTCGTCACTACACCATTTTGCTTGACAACAAGCATCGTCTATCTTCACAAAATAAAATCTCACTTCAATACTTATTCTATCTTAAAACTAAACATTATTTACTTTAAATTTATATTTTGGAAGTCTATTTTAATTTTTTAATTTGGCACATTCTTACCATTTTTGGAGCGCTACGATAACAGTGGTGATAAGTTCTTGAATCATATTGTTACCGGTGATGAAACGTGGGTAGCATACTATACTCCAGAGACTAAACGTCAATCCAGTGAATGGCATCACTCAAATTCACCGACGGAACCATGCAAATTCAAACAAAAACCTCCAACATGGAAAATAATAAATGCTGAGAGATATTGCGACACACTAACCAAGCTTAAGCGCGCTATTCAAAACTGCCGGTAAGGACTTCTGTCTAGCGGCGTCGTGCTGCTTCACAATAACGCTTGGCCTCACGCTGCAGCAATGACCAAGACGCAACTGGCCAACTTTCGATGGGAATTACTGGACCATCCCCCCCACAGCCCTGACCTGGCACCATCAGACTTTCAAGGGTTTCTTAAACTCAAAGAATATCTTGGTGGAAAGCGATTTGAAAATGATGAACTGTTGAAAGAAACTGTTACCAACTGGTTAAATGCTCAGGCGGCAGAGTTATATGATGAGGGGATCCAAAAGCTAGTGCCACGACTTAACAAATGCTTAGACATTCTTGGTGACTATGTAGAAAAGTAAAAATATGTTCCTATGTTTTTGATACAATTTATGTTCATAAATAAAATTGCTGTTACTCAACTTAAAATAAAAAAAGTTCTTTCTTAAAAAATGACCCACGTATAAAATTAACAATTGAATTATATTTTATTCTAAACATCAAAAATGATTTAAAATCGATTGTGTATGTATTTTCAGCATATAATAATACTATCTATGTATGCATTTTAACAACTGGATTATTTTCATAATTTCTCCTTGAGTACATTTCCCCTTTCTGATTTATAAAGTAAAAATGTAATACTGTAGCATGTTTGGATAAATAAAAACAAACAAACAAAAACAGAGAATCCAAGCATGATTTTTGTTAATAAATTTAGAGTCACAACAATAATAATAATAAAATTAAAAAATGAGCAAATAACTTTGAGGATAAATTTTAATTGTAATGAAATGATTACAATAGCAATAAGTCACAAGACGGATCTTAAAAGGTAAATTATTAAAATAAATTAATAGTAACTTGGTACCACAATTTTGCAATGAGAATTATGTAGCTGTCTTGAATACATTTATTTCCAGAATACTTGTGAATTGTTTGCTTAGGAAGTTCTACGAAATTATAATTTAAATGTGCCGGAAGAGGGTGTAAGAATGCTAACAGAAGTAATCTCAAGAGATAAAGCAAGAGGCTCAAGTGGTCTAAGTGCACACATTTGGGAAAACTTAACAAAGATTCTTTCATGCTCTTCGTTTTCTGTCAAATCAGGTAGTATAACAGTTCTTAAAATACTTTTATCTGTTATATGTATTACACTCAAATGTTACCAATTTTTAAATGGTCCTGATTTCTTACTTATTTTTCTTCATTATAAATTTTTATTTACTCCATATTATGAAATATAAGTTTGGTAATCAAAAAATATCAACCTCCGTTTTTTGACTGATCCCATGTTTTTGTGGTTTCAGGAAACTGAAAAAGTTATTTTCGACAGTTTGTTGTCGTCTGTACTTAACCATGACAGTGGGTCACAAAAATTATGATAAGGATATGAAATTTGATGTAGGGGACTAAAGTGTGCTTGTTTATGTACAACTCTTTTGAAATTCAGAAAAATCTAATTGAAAATGATGCCCATTTAAAACAGTTTTTTGTTCATATTTTGTAAATCATTCAAATTATTATATACTAAATTAGATAAACATTTCCAATCTCAATTGTGTATGTATTTGTCTCTACAAATTGGGAAATTATTTCAAAAAATTAATTTCAAAGTCTGACCTCTTAAGAAAATATGATATTCATATGGTTACAAGTACTGGCAGGGCCGAGTCACCGTTTGAGCGTAGGAAGTGAAAGCTCCAACTAAGTTTCACTAAGACTCAAGTTAAGCTAGTGGAGACTTTTTTATATGTTCACAACTATGAGGCTTGTTGTGATACACACAAATTTAGAAAACCTGTGTAACAAATATTTTAAACAAACACTCTTCTTTGTAAGACCCCTTTGATCTACCAATACGATTTAATTTCTAAAAGGCACAAGTCCCAATTTTTAACCATTATATTCAAAAATGTAATTTCAAAGTCTGACCTCTTAAGAAAATATGATATTCATATGGTTACAAGATCTGGCAGGGCCGAGTCACCGTATGAGCGTAGGAAGTGAAAGCTCCAACTAAGTTTCACTAAGACTCAAGTTAAGCTAGTGGAGACTATCTACTTATATTTAGTAGTAAAATCTTAATACATTATAAGTGGAGATTCTTCAATGTATAGAGAATATTAAGATAATTATACTGTAATAAATAGTAGAATTAAATTACATCAACATCCTCACACACTTTGTCAGTAAAACTAAACGTAAATTTATTGTCGCCTCCTCTATAATCTACTTATACATCAGACAAAAAAATGTAAATTCTTTATTACTGACATTTGCCTTATGTGTTTTTTATAGGAAATAAGTTGGTGGATAAATGTCTCCTTTATCAAAGTTTTGTAAAATATTTTGAAAGATATTTGAATACAGCTTCACTTGTGCAATATATACGATTTATCCTTTGCATGAATCGTATTTAAATAAAATCATGTTTTTAATTATAGCAGTCAACATTCATTTTTGTTTTATGTTAGTTATTCCTAAACTGGATAGTTCTTTTACTTGTGATTTGGGACACTAATATTCACATTTTACTAAAATTTAAATGAAATTAAACAACACTGATTTTAATACAATCTCTTTTATAACATCTACATCTACATTGTAAATTTTTTATTTTTTACCCATAAATCATGAACCAGAATTTTTGAGCAGATAGTAGGCAATATTTTTTGTTTAATCCTTAATTAAGAAGCTATCTTTTAGCAAAATTTGATTATAATTTTGAAAGCCGAATTTCAGAAAATCCTTTATAGATTCTGTAAGGCTTATTTTAACTTGTTGATACGATGTATGAACACACTAAAGATTAAAGTCCCCTATACCAAATTTCATGGTTCTATCTTAATTTTTGTGGCTGTTATTATGCTTCTGTACAGATGATAAAAGGATGGTATGTCGAAAATCACTTTTTTGGGGTCATGAGTTGATGGAAAACATGAATATCAGTCATAATTTTTTGTTATTACCAAAGTTACCCCATACTTCATATACTGGGTAACAATTAAAAACAATAATTGCTCAAATTAAAGCAATTACTGTGGTTTACTTTAAAAAAAATGAAGTCACTTAAAAAATCAAAACACACAATAACAAATAGCCTATTAATATTTTTATAAATTGCTTTGATTATATGATTTGTGTACTGTGTAATACCAATGCATTACTATATTATTTGTTACAGTTATGAAAGTAAACTATATATTACATCTAGCATCTCAGTACATACCAAGTCATCTTGATTATAATCTGTTAGTACGTCTGTCAGTACAAGTCGATAAACTTATATGTAGATTTACTGGCCAAGAAGAATGTTATACAATTCTACGCATCCTTCTCTCCAGGCTAGGTTTAAATATAATAATAACCACCTTCTCCAATGAAGATCTCACAAGTAAGTACTTGTACCTTAATATATCCTTTATAATATGTATATTTAGCAGTAAGTTTTTATATTATGAAGGCTGTTGGGAAATTAATATACACTTTCGTGCAGTAAGAGAAGTAGTGGGGTAGTGGCCCTGCTCATGTGGTGGCGTTTTTAGTAGCTCCATCTGTCCTAGTGGGAAGGTCCTAGTTGCAGTTTGTTTGCGCATAATAGTACAAAATAAGCGCTGCCATAGAAAACCGCACAAAGTGCCTGCTATGATATGATTTCTGATGGTAACAAAATTCATTAACCACAATAGTGAGTGAAGGTATTGTGCATCAGTGGGTTTGTTTGTTTAATTGTGGAACACAAGAATTCATGATTAGAAAAGGAGTGGCAGGTCATCTGTAGTCAGTGATCAATTCATTCAGAAAATCAATGCAAAGATCCTTAAAAATTGACAGTTCACAATCTCCCAACTTTCTGAACAATTTCCATAAATTTCTCAACTGTTTTGTAAGATGGTAGTCACAGAAAAGTTAGGCTACCAGAAGCTCTGTGTTTGGTGGGTACCAACAATTTTTTTTCTAAAACTACAAAATACAGAAGGAGAAAAAATAGAATAAAATGTTTTTGATCCTCCGCTGTATAACCAGAATTTTGCTCCCAGTGACTTTTACCTATTCATGCAGTTGAGGAATTGGCTTAGGACCCATCAAAAGACACAGAGAGATTTGATTTGGAGTGGAGAGTCTAGGCCGGGAGCTAAAAGAGGTCGGACGCGAATTCAGCTCTGAGCAATAAAATGCCCGCTACATAAAATTATAAAAAATCATGTCTTTTAGAAAAAGGAGGATGTAGGGTAATTAATGTAGTTTAATGTATAATTAGCGTCAATAATAAATATGATAGATTAATTTTGAACCACTAAATGATATATTAAATTCCTAACAAGGGTTTTCCACTGCCAAAAAGTGTGCGACGGTCACATATATTTGAATATAATTGTATGTATATGGTTTACATATATATAATTATATATATATATATATATATATATATATATATATATATATATATATATGAGTATAAACGACTTAAATGTCAATTAGTCTAATTATTTAAAAATATTTATATGTAAATTACTTACAAGGATTATGTTTATATATATTATATGTCACCGTATAATATAAAAGGTTAGGAAACCTTATGCCACGAAAAGGAACAAATAAATACATGTACATTAAAGTTCATACAGATTTGCCAATGTGTAAATGTAAATAATAAATAGTAATATTTAAATAAAGAAAAATAAAATAAAATTTCACGGGGAAAAGTGTGAATGAACTTTTAAAAAATAAATAACTACTTATAAGTAGTAAACTATTGTATGTAATATTTATTTCCGCGAGAAATTTATTAATATCATTATTAAATTATACTAATTAAATACGAGAAGTTACCTTGAAGCAGAATTTTTTCCCACTATTAGTAAAATGCAGCACATATTGTAAACACTATAAATTTTACACTGATCATATACAATAACATTGGAATGATGCACTTCTTGTCGGACAGTAAACATAGCTGATGTGTGTTTGTGCTTTTCATATTGTATATATATGATACAACTAGTACCAACATACAGGCTTATGACTACAATCTTGTAGGTACAATAATTTCCTACACAATTTATTTGTAATTGTTAGTAAATAAATAAATTTTCTTTGATTTAATTTCATTTAGGTTAACAGTCAATTTTTGTAGTATTTTTCTTCACATATATTTTTATTGTTTAGTACATACTTTAATTTTTAATTCGTCCCTCAAAATTTTCCAGCCCCAAAAATTTGCGCCTTAGTCCCACTACAATTTCTACTAAAAAGTAAAAACATAGATTACTTTCATTGTTATATTTTGACAATAATAAAACTTAATCTGCATTTGGAAAACTATTTCATTATTATTCAAGTCAATCATTTCTAACTGAAACAAATTTAAGCAATTTTTTACAAATATATTATAATATTTGAAGATATCTTGATAAAACCTTTGTGTAAATAAATCTTTCAATAATTTAAAAAATGTGTTAAATACTTTTAATATTTTTACATTATGAATTTTGAATTAACCAGCTAGATATTTATAAATTTAAAAGATATTTTTATTTGTTTCAGTTCTGAAAATCTTCCTAAATAATGAGAAACTTATAAAAGTTTTGGTCGAAGCATCATGTGTAAGATATCCATATTCAATAATTAATTCGCACTTACAATTTCTTGCGATTCTAATTCACTGTCAACATCATTATAGTGTGAAGGTAAGTTTTTGGAAAAATTATACCTCATTAATCCCTCATGTATTCCATTAATCCGTACATTACTAATTCGACATTTCGATTATTTTTAACAAAAATTTAGGCTCTGTAAAGTGAAAAAATAAAATATTTGCCAATGGAAATTTAGTTTTAGTGTATTTTTAAATAAATAAAAATTGAATACAGTTTACTTTCATAACCACTTTCAAGCCTGGCCTCCCATGCATTCGCTTCACCGAGAAACCTGGAGATTTTCTATGGTTTTGAGAAAAATTTTAACAATAAATAATAAGGGGAAAATAAAAAAAATGTATATGCATCATATTAACGATCTAAAACTGTACTTTCTAAATAACAATAAAGTGTAGATTTACCAATTGAGTTGTTACATTTTGAAAAATGCCTTAAATTGTGTTGAAAAAACCTATAACCGTAGAAGTAACATGACTGAAAGGCTTTATTTATTTATTATAACACTATTCCATTGTTTGTAAGTAATAACCTTGTTCAGAATGTACATAAAAGATTAAAACTACATAAACGTAACAAAACACAATTAAAAATTGGCATAATAGTTGTTTTTAATTTCAAAAATGGATATTAACAGGCTTCCCGAAAAAGGTGGACTGGCTATTCATTTTCAGATTATATACATCAAAACAAACAAAAAAAATGAAATAATATGTAATCGAATTCTGCTTCATTATCCGTATATTCGCCATTTTGTTTTTTACAAAAGTATTATAACTCCAGAAATAAATTAGATATTGAGTTCAGATATGGTATAACCATTATATGTATGTTACGTTTTACAAGTGTACCAAACACAAACACTTTATTTTTATAATATTCAAAATAGCAGCTATTTCTACATTTTTTAAAGTTAATGGCTTTGGAGATATTCAACATTAAAGTTTTAAACAAGTTACATTGAGAACATACACTTGTTAACCAAATAAGGAGAATGCCTAATGGGTTTTATCAGTTTGACATACTTTTTTTCTCCTCTTTCAGAAGTTTTGATTGTACAGACCTTTTTTTTACCCTGGATTTCTTTCTTAGATTAGTGATTTTAGTGGCTTTGTTGATTTTTAAAAATTTTCATATATTTTAGGTTCATTTTATGTTTCATATCATGCAGTAGTTATACTATACAAATTATGTCAAATGTCTGAATAAACTATATGAACAATCAATCATTACCCATTTAGTTTAAAACTGGACTACAAATAGGCTACAAGAATTCCCGTAAATTGTCTTATGTTGTTTTACTACTGGGTGGGGGTAGTTAACTTCTGAGGCAGAGGTAACTTTTAGATTTCAAACAGCAATCAAACAAAGACAAAATTTAATGAATTAACAAACAATACAGTATATGGTATGTAAAGGAAAAACTGCTATTTTAAGTGTTCGATGGTTTTTAAATTGAGACCTGAAAATAACAGATAACATCTGTTAAATATGCCATTGACACTGTAACATTCTTGTACCCACATCATTAGGCTATTGTTAACTTAGCCAGGCATGTCCTGAAGTACTACTCTGATTTCCTTCTCCATCCTACTCTTTATACTAACCAGATAACCTGAATGAGTTTCAAAAACTCTACTTTTGAAATATCTCCAGAAAAAAAATCACTTGTCTTTAAGTTAGACGACCAAGCAGACCAGGTAAATTCTCCAAATCTTTAAATTAAATGGCTACCAAATCAGGAGTGTCCATCTTGGACATACCTGCAGGAGGTGTGCAGCATGAGGTGTAGCTCCATCCTGTTGAAACTTACCAGTATTGATTCCAATACCCTGACAACGCAACAGTGACTGGAAAAATTTCCATATCATATTGACATAGTGTTCAGAATTTACTGTAACTGCGCTGCTATTCTCATCTTTAAAGAAATAAATATCAAAGACAGAGATCCCACAACAAATCGTGTCATATTCACTACTGTGCAGTTCGTGAGGGTTATGCTCACTCCAGTATTGGATATTTTGTTTGTTCACTGAACCACAAAGCTGAAAACAGCCATGTCTGACGTAATCAGTAGATTAATTGTATTGTTAATTGACACAACAATGATAACCCAATTATGAATAAAGCTAAATAATAGCTGTTTTTATGTACCTACATTGTTTTCTTAGGGAACCATAACATTTTGAAATCCAACCTTGACTTTATGGACACACTGTACTTATCAATTTACAAAACAAATTGTATTTAGTTACTAAGCCTTTTAGTCTCTACATTTGCTAAGAATGATTTTGCTTTTAGATATTTTAACATAATTTCGAAATCACCTAGAACATTGTGTTATTTGGTTATATTTCCTGTTACAGAGCAATTGCAATATAAATATAAAAGGTGATATCTTACTGGAGCTTCTTTCACATCCTAAATTTGAAGACATTACTTCAACTCTGACTATTTTATCAGTGATGTTTAATTCTACTGAAAAAATAAGGCCTCTCATTTGGTTTAATGAACAAGTTGAAATCGGTTTCCTTCAGAGACTTTTCTATCAACTACTAATGCTCAGTGCAAAGGTAATTATTTTTAATAACATATGATTAAGATATTATCTGAGTAAAAACTATATTTAGTAAATAGATCCAACAAGAAGCAATGGAAGTTGTTCCATTTTGGAATAGCTTAGACTATAATATAAATCTAATATTTTTAGTAGATAATTAGTAGAAAATACTAATCTAATTAATATTCATATACTAAAACAGTTTGTACGACTTGAATATAAGTGCTCATGTCAAGGTCACAGATTACCCTCAGAGCTCACTTTATTGAGTAAGGGCTTGGCAATCCCTACTGGATCTACACATTTTTTCATGTAGTCTTTGGATTAGGCATTTTTCTTTCATCTATCCTATCAGGTCTAACTTGAACAACTCTTGTTCTCTTCCGACCCCAATGCTGTTCTTTTCACTTCTTTTATAAGGTGATAATAGTTGAAAGGTTTTCGCTTTTAATTAGCAAAAAAAAAAAAAAGACACAAATACACTTTAACTCATTTGATGAAAAAACATTTCTTTACATTTTAACACTAAAATTGCTACAAAATATTAAATGTTTGTGAAGAAATAATTTTTTTAACCCTTTAAAGGAGATCTGCGGAATATTCCGCTGAGACATATTTAAAGTATAATGATAAATATAGTTTATAAATTGGCCTGTAGGAGGGTTAGCACATTACAGAAATGATATACAGCATCCTCAAGGTAGGTTTCTGTTTGGGGTGGAGAGGAAAAGAGTGGCCCCCACACTTTGTTTGTTGCGTTTAATTTCAGCGGTACAATCTCAATAAACAAATATAGACTTCAAATGCTTCTGTGTAAACGCGTATCCTACATTTGTTTCTTTTATTGGTGTAAATAAGAATAAAACGTTTACAAAAATCTGTCACGAAGTTGTAAATTTAGGAATTAAATGTAGCTAAGCACTAATTTCTGTACCTAGTTTTCTTGGTATGAATTGTACCATCAAATCAGGCTAAAGAAGCAAGTAGAAGGGAGGACACGCCCCTTCCCTTACTCCAGACACAATCCTAGTCTGAGGCTACTGCAGGTGGAGACTTGGAACCATTTTGTGAATTTAGACATAAGATTGGTAAAAATTGTGTTGCCCTGGCAATTGCTGTCTTTGCAAATTCTCCAAATGTTTTAAGCTGAATATTCCATAGATGCACTAGTTCATATTGAGTAGTTTAGGGAGTTGACCTGTTGTAATTGCTCAGTTATATTGCAATAGTTCATTTTAAGTGTTTAAACTTTTTCCTAGTATGTAGCCAAATAATTTAAAAACAAAAATAACCATAATAAAATCACACTTTTTCTTAAAAATAGAAATTAAATGCCAAGAGCAAGCTCTTGTTCTGAACTCAAGACGTTGAACCCAAAATATCAAGGTTTTGGACACATGAGTTTTAATTGTACAAAATTGGAGTTCAATGTGATTTGAAAGGGCACAAGAGTATAGGGTGCAAAATTGACACCAAATCTCCAAATTGTATGGCTATCATCCTGCACATTCCTTCAACTGTTCTAGATACAAAGAGGAAAAGGTTATTCTGTCTAACATGTTGAAAGACCAAATATCTGTAAACGGTACTCAAGAGTTGTGTAACATTTCAAAACTTGCAGTACTAGGAAAATCCTTTACTACTGTAACTGAAGCTGCAAATAAAATGAGATCTTGTGCCAAGTGAGATGAATTGACTAAGACAGTTAAAGTACTAATGGAGCAAGTGGCTCAGTTATTGAGTACTGTTCCTGGTTCAAAAGTTTCTTCCGTGAGTAACATATCTTCTCCTCCAGATATAACACTATCTTTCTAGTTTCGCAAAGTGAACCTTAAATCATGTGATGCCATTATTTGTGATGAAGGAAAAGAGTTAGTGACCATCATTGGTAATTAAACAACAGTTTTTGAAAAACAAGTGTAATACTTCCCCTCCTTTAATAAAGCAAACGATAAAAAGCATTGGGTTAAAAATCCAAGCCATGTCTAAATAATAATCTCTCTAACGTAAAAGTAGAGGTTCCCTAGAAATCTATTCGGGCGAGGCCTAACAAATTCCTCCCACAATTACCTCAAGGTACTCCAAATCATCACCTACTTCAGTACTTGAGAGTGTATGGAATTGGATATTGACATCAATAAAATTAATTCACCTGCTGCTAACTCAAGCCAGCCAGGTGATTAAATAATCTACAGGTCCAAATCCATTTTAATTTGTAAATAACTCTTTATTAAGGAAGCAGGTAGAAGGGAGGACACGCTCCTTCCCTTACACCAGACACAATCCTAGTTCTCTCTAGTTTTGTTCTCTCCCCCTTGTTTGTAACAATAACTACCTTTGCAAGGTAAGCATTTCATCATAATTATTGTTACACTTTTGTCTTTCACAACAGTTGGTCTCTATTCTGATTTTAATATGATTTTTATTTATCTATCTTCTAACTAAAATTATCCTAATTCTTAACAAGTGTATATTGATTGTGATGCTATTTACATAGATCAAACAGGGAGAAGCTTCAGAAAAAGAATGAATGAACATGTGAAATATTGGAATGACGGTAAGACTCAAATTTTGTGGTCTTCACTTGTATTATTTGTGGTTTATTTATAACATGTGATAGAAAACAACAACTTGTCAGTGATCTATATAGGTTAAAACTAGTTATGAAAGAAACAATCATTGTGTATTTTAACAGTATTTTTTTTTCTTACAAGTTACAATATCGGGTGAATATGGTGGATGTTCCAACACAGGATTTCTTAGCTTTACCAAAACAGTTTGAACAGACATGGTATTGTATGCCGGCACATTGTCTTGTGATGAATCCATGAACTGTTTTTTCATATTTCACATATTTTTCTTTACTCCATTTCATAAAGGTCTGTAAAGACCTCCTTATAGCAGACCTAATTAAAAGTTTGACTTTAATCACCCAATAGTAAATTTAGCAATTCCTCGAATGCTTAGGCTGTTTTTCAAACTATTTCACACACTTTTTAAATTTTAGCTTCTGTTTTCGATGTGCAAGGACGACCCGGTCAAGCATCTTTTCAATCACTTATTTTCTTTCTTTCAAACCAATCGAAAACCTTTGTAATATGTTAGATACTCATCACTTTATCTTCTTTCAACAAATGGTACATTTCTGTAGTGAATTTTCCAAGTCACATTGATGTGTTAACATTTAATATTATTCTAACAGAGCTCATATAGTAAGGTCACTTCAAACAAAGCTTACTGTTGAATTGTTTGTCACACCTACTTGGAAATTTAATGATAGTTGGAGAGGAGATTACAGGTTAATACCAACTTTGCTCACTTTTACCGACATCACGGGGAAACAGCAGAAAATTCGTTTAATTATTTTATGCACATACATTATGTTCTTTAATAATATTTGATTTTTTATCTGTTATAATTTTATTTCCAGAGTGAACTTATTGCAAAATCTTGTTGGAAAAATCAACACTTGCTGCTGAAATTTTGTAACATACACAAGATAAAGGATTTGGAAGTACAACTTGCTACTCATCCTTTTACATACTTAGCTTTGCAGAACTGCATGTTGCCTTCTAGCTCTGATTTCTGGCAGTTTGTTGCAACATGGCTGGAAATTTTACAAATAAAAGTGAGTTCAGTATTGAAATGTAAACGGCGTTATTACAAACCTTTGTGCAGAGATAGAATGTCTACAACTGTTATGGATATCAGCCATGAATTAATTAAGCAATTAAATTCAGAAACTGTGAATGAAGTACAACAGGATATCATAATAAAGGTAGGTTTAACCTATCATATGTTAAATTTAGCATATTGTAATATAGGGATCTCTCAGAAAGGAAACCTTTGGGTCATGAAACAACCAATGTTTAACTTTGAAACATACTTTTTATTTTATTTTACTAAAAAGAAAAATTAATATTTGAGTGTATTTTTTACTAACTTTAGAAAATTATGTAAATTAAAACAAAATTTGTAATTAGACAATGTAATAACTAAAATCTCAAAAGTCAGTTATTAACTTATAATAATCCTTCCAGAAGCAAATGTAAATATATAAAAATGTTTATATCTGATGAAAAAACTATAACTTTTTACAATTTTCGAACTTGGTTTAATAATTAAAAAAATATTACAACTACGTTAATGCAAATATCTCTGTCAAATTACATATAGATATTGATTCAACGAATGGCATTAATGGTCATAAAAAATGCTAAACAAATGATGATCATCATTTGTAAGAATAACTATCTTTTTTAAGGAGATATTTATATTTTACAATATATATTTTTTTTTAATACAGTAAATTGCAAAAAGTTTGTTTTTTCATTGCAAATTATAAGTTCTTTTATATTAACATGTGCAATCAGAATGATTTTCTGTAGATTGCAATCACCTCTTTGCAACAAGATATGCAAGTTTAAAAATGAATTATAAAACAAAATAATTTTATTTTGCAATGAAGTTCAGCAGGTTTTTTAATCATATATTTCTCACGTTATTGTTATGATTGCAGGATTGTTGCAATGTAAACACTCTAAAAATTTCAAATGATAAATTCAATTATTTGTTGTTCTTATGATATTTCTCGTATGAACAAAACTAAAAAAAAGTTCTGAGCTAAAATGTAGATAAAATATTAGTAATTTTGCAATAAATGTTATATTAAAAAATGCCAGCTCCAAACTTGGGCACTATTTTTCCTATACTACAGATGATATTTAGAAGTAATTTGTATAATGTTATCAATGTTACAACCTAAGTTCTATTTTTATTTTATTTTGAGCATTTTGGACTATATAAATGAAAACAAAACACTTGTACTAAACTAGAAAATTTTATTATGCACCTGATCCGTATTTGGCCTGTTACAGCATTGTCAAAGGGTATTTAGGAACATCAGTACCTACGTTTTTTACAATGCTGCAACAGATGAAATCTAGATGAAGTATACATTAAAAATTTTGAATAGTATAAGTGTTTTTATTTATTTAATATGGATTTCCAAGTACCAACAATCATTTTAGTAAATTAGAAATATATTATACAGGGGTGGTGAAAAGTCCCGGAACGGGTTAATATTTTTTTAACCGTTACAGATGGAACTGTATAACTTGGTACACTGTTACTGGGCATAAAACACTATCTTACCACAATTTCAATGAGCCGCTACCACTACGGGGGGGGGGGACGGCCAACAAGGAGTCAGAAGAAAATTTTAAACAAGAGCGTGGGTTGAGTTGTACATCAAATTAAAGGTCTAATTTAGTAGAATACAATGCCACAAATCCGACTTCAAAAGGTTCACCTTAAACAAAATGGCGGCGTTATAAAGTTTATGAAAGTTACTATGGCGTTGAGTGTTAAAGATAGCTGGAACATGTTTACTCGGTACAGGTTTCAAAACAAACGCCCAGAAATTAGTGTTGGAGCTATAAAGCTATTTTTTAGAGTTCTACTTGACCCTTAACCTCTAATGGGGGACGGGCCACAAGGAGTCGGAAGAAAATCTTTAACGAGAGCATAGGTTGAGTTGTACATCAAATTAAAGGTCTTTAATAGCAGGGTACAATGCCACAAATCCGACTTCAAACGGACAACCGAGCCGGAAATGGCAGCCATTCAAAGATGGCTTGAATTTGAAATTTTTATAAGTTGATAAGTAGCTATGTGTAATCTAATGTAACACATTTAAGTTTTCCTTCCAGCTCTAAGATCTTTCGTTTAAACATTCCAATGTTAAAGTAGAAATATCAACCTGTTGAATTTGCAAAAATTTACTCTTCTAGGTAATAAATTACTAAACCGATTCAAGACGTTTCAGCCCCTCAAAATTTCAAATTCAAGTAATCTTTGAATGGCTGCCATTTCCGGCTCGGTTGTTCGTTTGAAGTCGGATTTGTGGCATTGTATTCTACTAAATTAGACCTTTAATTTGATGTACAACTCAACCCACGCTCTCGTTTAAGATTTTCTTCTGACTCCTTGTGGGCCGTCCCCCCGAAGTGGTAGCGGCTTATTGAAATTGTGGTAAAATACTGTTTTATGACCAGTAACAGTGTACCAAGTTATATAGTTCCATCTGTAACGGTTAAAAAAATATTAAACTGTTCCGGGACTTTTCACCATCCCTGTATATTAAAATTTGCATAAGTAGACTGTATGACTCATGTGCACCTAATGTTTGTTCATGTAAGAAACGTTATAATTTATTTCAAGCATGTATTCTTGGAAATACAGTTTATTTGTTTAAAATAGTTTCAAAAACCAAATCAGCTTTGTACACAAACATTTCTGTCACTAGTAGTTCAGATGGGAAGGGTTTGTGTACATGTGTACAGCTGAATATGATGACTTGGTTGATTTGGTGATTGATGTTGCTCATTCCAAATTTGTTCCACTTTAGATTCTTATTTTGAATGTGAATATACCGCAAGATATTGTTAAAGCTCTGGAGAGAAAAGCGTTTGATTTTAAGAAGATATCCAAGCATTAAATAAAATTATAATTCAAAGAAGAATTATTTTTGTTTATTTCTAATAATGTAGTACACTACTAAAAAGTAATAATTAGTTAAATAAGAAATATTTATTCCTTAACATATTATAGTTTAATTTTTATTACATTTTAACTCACATTCAAAAAAGGAAGGAATTCTTCTTTTTTTTTGTTTCTCAATTTTATTTCTATTAATTCAATTTGAATAGAAGAAACTGATAATTCTTTGTTATGTAAATAAAAATACAATACTTAAAATGTTATGATTTGTAGAAAAATGTAGTTTAGAGACTTAGTGCTTTATAAAACAAAAGCAAATAATAATTATCAATATTAATTAAGATGTACATACAATATTAATAATTTTGCAATAAATCTTATGTAAAAAAATGCCAGTCCAAATTTGGACAATATTTTTCCAATACTACAGATAAAACTAATTCCAATATTGTTATCAATGTTTTCATTTTTTAAACTTTAATTTTGAGCATTCTGGACTATAAGTAAATGGAGGGGGGTACATTTAAAATTTTGATTTGATTTCAAAAACCCCACTATGACAGAAAAAATTAATTAACCTCACATGACAAAAAAATAGTTACGTGTTGACATAATACTAGACTAGAACATAATTGTTGAAAAATTAGAGAGAGGGTACTTACTACAGAGTGAAATTTTTTGGATGGTGCAAATGTAATATTTTTGGATTTACAAATTTAAAATTTGTTTAGAATGTACTGAGGAATACTAGAAAACTGTATTGGAAATTAGAGTAATTTCACTCTAGATTGGCTACATTATATGTTCAATGAGAAAGGTTTTCATTTCCAGTTTTGGGTTTTTACAATTACTCAAAGGATGTTGAAGAAGTCCTAGAAGGATTAAATAATTTTTGAACTAGGAAAGGTTAATTCTAAAACGTTTCCTGGTATAAACAAACAATCTTTTTTTGCATAGAGTAATTCACTCCTTCCTCAAAATAATGTTTGAGGGGGGAGGGGTGCATAGCAACATCCCTATTGAATAATACCTCATTTTAAATGTCTTTTAAACAAAATAAAATAAAATTATGCGCTCATATAAAAAAATACTTGGCTAGTCAAATGTCGAAAAGTCAATTTCAGTTTCTTACTAGGGCCTATAGAAGAATAATTAGAGACAAAATGGACAGCAATTTATTTATTGTATTTTGGTTAACTTTAATCAGAGAAATTACTATTTAATATTTCAGTCATAACATTCCAAGGTACAGTGGTGCCATACTTAAAATTGTAAATTGTGTAATTAATTCACTGCACCTACAATTACCTAAAAAGTAAAACCTATAATTTAAATCTTACCTGGAATATTTCTACAGCAATTGTTCAAAATGTTTCCCCTCCACTACATCCCATAGTTTTCCCTTGATATTGACAATATTGTTTCCTTTTATTCGATTTGCAGTTCTTCCACATTTTGTCGTTTGGATTATGTAAACTCTGGCTTTTAAATGACCCAAGAAAACTAAATCAATGCAATTAATATATATATGGTATTTAACAGAGAAGACTAAAATATATTTTTTACATTTTTGAAATGCCCTTTATCTTGAAATATTAAACAGTAATTAGTTGTAAAGAACAAGTGTAACCTAGAACCAATTGGATCTTCACTGTTATACAAAGTAGTGTTACTTTATTCATAAGATGTAACATGTAACAATAATAAAAATTAACTGGTATCATGAACTTTCGTGTGTTTTATATAATTATTAAGATATAATTTGTTGTTAATAGCTTTGTTATCCTTTGATCTGTAATAAAAAATTTAAAAAAAAACATTGTCATGCTAAGAATTAAAAAAGACCTTACTTTTTGTCGATAACCTACGGTTTAGAGATATTTAACAATACAAATTTTAAACCATCGCTATTTATAGAAATGTAAAAAATCATCGCTATTTGTAGAAATGTATTTATAGTCATGGTATAAAAATATTTTTAATATTATATTTTATTGTAGAAATTAATTTAAAAATTATATCTTGGTGTCTTTGCCTATTTATAACAATTTTCCAATTTATAACAAATATAATAATATGTTTGGAAGAGAATTAAGAAAATTGCATTTATCATTCTGTTTCAATTTTCAGATTATTAATTAACTTTCTTTACACTAGTCAATAAATTGCTCAACACAAACATTTTAACATTAATCATGATTTGGTTTTATTCCTAGATGATAAATTAACATTTGAATGGTTATATATATATTTATATAGTCTTTTAATTATTATGCCTCGACTTAGCTCATTCTTGGAGCATGAGAAATTCAATGTTACATATCTCAATAGTTAAACACAAATTTATACAGTTCTGCAATTCAAAATAACATTTTGCATAGTCTATATTTTATCTCGGGTGGGGAACTCGAGCTGGCTGATTTAAATTAACCACTAAACGCATATCTATTTAAAATTGAAGAAGTTATATATGAAAAGAGGACTCAATAAAAAATGGTGATCTCAAAACAATGATTTGAATTTAGGCTAATCTTTCTTGCCCCTTGTAATTATTTTAAAATTGGATTCTTTATATTCTGTGAATTGTTTTCTTATTTAATTAAGTTTATACTACCAATTGTATATTTTTTAAATCACTTTCACTTTATTTGATAAAAAAAACGAAACTATATATAAAAAATTCACACACGCCAAATGTACATCTTCATCCTTTGGCTGTCTGGATGCGTCTCTCTCCAAAAACTGACGCTTACGTTTCGCGGCTTCTTCATACCTCCCGGGACTTGTATATTCAATTTTTGTTCCACGCCATCTTACTCTTGTGATTGGTCGATTGTTGTCACGTGGTCTCGTTGTTTTTGTAAACCTTCTGGACTCGTACGTTCATTGGTTGAAGGATCTATTTCTTACGCTTTGCCTCAGAATTTACGATTTTTAATCACATTTATGTAGACAGTTAAATGCACTTTAGTATCTTATAGTTTTGTTTCAATTTTGAGATCATGGTTCAATTAAAATTTACTTTGACTTACAAATATTTGAAAATTGATATTTGAAAGTAATAGATTGTTTATGTACTATTCCGCGAATTTGCAAGATGGCTTTTTCTAAATATAATCTAACAGCTGTTCAAGTCTACAACTAGTTATTTACAAATTATCATATTTCTATTTAAAAGTTTAGTGAACTCTTATTCTATTGTGATTTTACAAGTTTATATAATACTAACTGTGACAGATAATATCGTGTTATATATCTATTAGTGAATATAATTCTGAGACAGTTTGTTTTTGGAATCGGTGTTTTGTAAATAATGACGTGACCTGGATTTGGATTGAGTGTTTCCAATACATAGTGATTGTTTACAAGTGCTTTGCTGATATTCTGAACTTTACTTCTCTTATTATGTTAACTAAACATATATTTCTACATGTATTCAATTAGAATGGTTTTTAATAAAAGTGTTTTGTTTCTATTAATCTTGGCATACGATTTTCATTTAGCCTATTTGTAGGTTAGGCCTACTTTGCACATTCATTGCTAACAGTTTATAAATATTTTTTAAATATGGTGTTTACTACATTTGTTGGTTTCTACTTTTTGGTAAATTTATATTTTCTAAAGTTTTGGTAACAATTTTTATAATTATTTGGCTAAATTCATCTGAACATTTGTTTACAATAGGTTAGGTATGACTTACTAATGGTAGGCTATGATTGTTTTTGTATGATAATTTTAAGATGGGATTTGGTACATTATAAATGCCCTTCAAATTAATTTTGCGGAAATTCTGTAGCATAAATTATTTTGCATGGACAAAATCACATCTTAAATTAATAACTAACGATAATAACAACTTGTTGTCGTCTAACATGACAAATTCTTATTACTAACAAATTAAATATTGGAACATAAATAACAAGGGAAATAACATTTTAATACAGTTCATAAGTTCAACACATAATATAGGGAATACATATTTATTTTACTATCACTGTTTGTATGGGGTTTAAGATTTACATTGTTCATCTTAAGATTATAGTTCATAAGGGATATGGGAACATTGGATGGAGAACACATTTGTTTATATAATTATTGTCTAATTTGTCACTTTGTCGTAGAGGTTATTTGGTATACAGGTTCGTAGATTGGGAATATGGAATGTCGGAATATATGTTTTTATATTTGGATATGTACACACTGGGTCATGTTCTTTCACAGATTACATGAAAATTCACATTGTTTACGTCACATTGTTTATCTGGGGAAAGTCATAGTTAATAATGGGGAACACAGTTTATCATGGGAACACTTAATTAAATGGAAACGTAGTTCATATGAAACACAGTATAGAGTTAATATTAAAACATGTTGTACATAAATAAAACATATTGTAGGCTTTGGGTAACACTTTGTTTGTTTATAGTTTATCACATTATGCCTTCAAATGGGGTTGTTTTTAATATTTTGTTTTCTTCACATCTGATGATGATAATTTATAGCTGTTCATCATTATTGGTGGTCTGTACAGGTTTCACTTCGTAATATGGCCAGTTTTCTTCTTAACTATAATAATTGGATTGCCGTAAGGGCTGTTTTATTCTTCTATAATATTTTCTTCGAGCATGCTGTTTATTTCGCTCGCGACTGCTTCTTGAAGATTAATCGGTATTGGATAGCTTTGGGCACGGTAATGGTCTGGTCTATCTACTCTAATTTTATGTTGGTATAAATTACAACGTCCTGGTTTTTCTGAAAAGATGGTTTTAAATTTAGATATTAAGTTGATTATTTTTGTTTTTTCCAGTGGGCTGAGCTTACTATTCTCTCTAAACATTTCGCAAATTTCGCTATAGTGTGGATTATTATTATTCTCAAGCTTGGTTTGATTACTTTCATTACATTCATATGCGTCTTCATTATAATATACTATTCTGCATTTTGCTGATTCATTTGTCTCACTTTCAAACTTAACTTTTAATGATTTGTTTTCTCTATTCATGAGTATTATTTCATTATCGTCGAAGTTTATATTCATTCTCAAGTTCCTTATCATATCTATTCCTAAAATACAGTCTTTGATTAAATGTGGCACTACAATGCACTGAGCATCAAACTCTAGTCCTTGGATGGTTGCTTGTAATAATATTATTTGTGAAACTCTCTTTGACTTATTGTTTAAAGCTGTTGTTATATGGGTATTGCTTACTGGTAACTGCTCGAAATGCCCTAACTTAATTTTATTATCCTGAAACCAATTTTCAGAGATACAAGAGATGGTACTTCCCGTATCTATCAAAGCATTTGTTATTATTCCATTTAAGGTGATGTTTATTTCTGGACATTTGTTGTTCATTAGAGGTGTTTGATCTTCCTTATCTGCGTCTTCTGTTAGAAGAAAGTCCCTATCACAATAAAGATTGGAGATTGTAATTTTGACATTGCTTGTATTATCTATGTAGGTTGGCATATTTCCGAAATTATTTTTAATTATAGGCACTGGTGTAGGTGGTGAAGTGTTATTTGATGGATAGCTCTCTGTTTCACCTGTACGGCCATGATTTTCTTGATTATTACTTCCTAAACCAGTGCGTTGGAGTTTAACGCTGGTGGTTCTGTGCTGGTTTCTATTGTCGGTTCAGTTCGGGTTGATATTGCTGGTTTTGTTGTCGTTGTGATGAGTTGGCACAGCCTCTGTTGCTCTGGTGTTGGGTAGGTATTTGGTCTTCTCTCATGGTATGACTCATTGTTGGTGCTGTGATAGTTGGGCCTTGAATTTTGCTGTGGTGAGAATCTGAAGTTTCTCTGTATAGGTCTTGGTTCTCGCTCATAAGGTCTTGACTGTTGTCGTTGTTGCCCATATCGTTGATTGTTTTGCTGGTATGGTGGTCTGTTTTGATAATAATTTGGTCGAGGTGGTTGGTTGTATCCAGGTCCACTGCGGTAAGGATGGTCTCTTGGAGTCCTGTATTTACTATTTTGATCTGAATTAGGCCTAAAATGTTGATTTTGATGTTGATATCTGTTCTGATAATAATTTGGTTGGCTCTGTCGGTTGGACTGGTTCGTAGCTCCTCCTCTTGGGCTTGCATTATTCCTTCTTCTTATATCCGCGTTGGCCTCCTCTGTGTCTTCCCTCTGTAGAAGATCAGCAAACTCCTTAATGCTGGTGATGTTTTGGACACGTTGAGCATCTTGTATTCGCTGGTCAAAGTGTTCGACTAATATTGCGATGATATCTTCTTCTTTAGGCTGTGGTATCATAGACTTCATTGTCAACACTCTATCTATGAAATATTCACTCCTGGACAATTTTCCTCCAGGCCTATACTGCTCAAACTCCAATTTTTGTCTAGTTCCTCTTTGCACGTCTCGGTTCCAAAATTTTGACAAAAACTCGGTGCTGAATTGTTGGAAGTTGTATACATCATTTTTTATTAACTGCCACCATTTAGCGGCACTTCCTTCGAGGCTATTCTCAATTATATCGAATAGGCAGTCCTGACTATCTCCTATTTGATTTATTTTCCTGTTAGTTATTCTTTCATAATAACGAGTCATTCGATATAGGTACTCATTAGGGTTGGCTTGTCTTCCGTTGAAACGAGGCAGTGTAGGGTTAATATTACTGTCGTGGTTTGCTGCGTTACAAATAACATTGATAGGTGTGGGTATTTGACCCTCTAGGTTAGGTTTAGGTAATTCTGCTATTATATTCTGTACCTCTTGGATTACACTAATTTTATTCTGTTCTATTTTATTGTCAAATATTAATTCCTGCTTATTTAAGGATTCAATTAAGATTTGCTTGTTTATTGTTTCGTCTAACCTGGTTTCTATATTTTCTATTCTTTTATTATTATTCTCAATGGCCTGTTCGACTCCTGCTAACTTGCTAGTAAATTGTGTCTCTACCCTATTTATTTGGCTAGCTAGACATTCTTTAACATCCTCTAGTTCACCTCGTATTTCTTTAAAGTTATCTCTAATAAAAGTTTGGTTTTCTACTTGATTTTGTTTAAATTTTTGGTCCATATTTAATTGTAAATTTTGGATTAGCATTGTCATTTGTTCTAAAAGGGTTGATTGATTTTGGCCTAAAGGTGTTTCTGGTTCTGTATAAGCATTTAGGTTAGGTGTCTCCATGGTGGATTCTTGTTGGTTACTAATTTCTTCGGTTTCGGTTAAAGTAGGTTGCCTTAAAGTTTTTAATTGACCTTCTTGCGCCTTTTCACTGGGTTTAATAGTTTCTCGTAAATTATATCTAGGAGTCTCTTCTTGAGATGGGTTCATATTGGTTAAATATATCTAGGGATAATTGTTATTATTATTATTGTGGAATACTTTACTAGTTATGATGATTAACACTTAGATATTTTAACACATATACTATTATATTCTAGGCCTAATTATTTCACTTAAATACTAACATATAGGCTATCTCTAATATTTCAAAATCTTGAAACTATTTATGATGTAATACTAAGTGTAGTGGATAGTGTTGTTCTGTTTTAGAGTTATTCTTTTGATTACAATGTTTAAATAAATCTATTAACTAATTTTACATATATATTCTAAATCTAAAATTGCAAAAGTCTTACTTATAAATTCAATTTTATATCTTTCTTACTAACTAATTAAATTAAAGCCAATTTGCAAAATTCAATTTAATTCAGCCAACACGTTGGGATGCCAATTTATAAAAATATTTTTAATATTATATTTTATTGTAGAAATTAATTTAAAAATTATATCTTGGTGTCTTTGCCTATTTATAACAATTTTCCAATTTATAACAAATATAATAATATGTTTGGAAGAGAATTAAGAAAATTGCATTTATCATTCTGTTTCAATTTTCAGATTATTAATTAACTTTCTTTACACTAGTCAATAAATTGCTCAACACAAACATTTTAACATTAATCATGATTTGGTTTTATTCCTAGATGATAAATTAACATTTGAATGGTTATATATATATTTATATAGTCTTTTAATTATTATGCCTCGACTTAGCTCATTCTTGGAGCATGAGAAATTCAATGTTACATATCTCAATAGTTAAACACAAATTTATACAGTTCTGCAATTCAAAATAACATTTTGCATAGTCTATATTTTATCTCGGGTGGGGAACTCGAGCTGGCTGATTTAAATTAACCACTAAACGCATATCTATTTAAAATTGAAGAAGTTATATATGAAAAGAGGACTCAATAAAAAATGGTGATCTCAAAACAATGATTTGAATTTAGGCTAATCTTTCTTGCCCCTTGTAATTATTTTAAAATTGGATTCTTTATATTCTGTGAATTGTTTTCTTATTTAATTAAGTTTATACTACCAATTGTATATTTTTTAAATCACTTTCACTTTATTTGATAAAAAAACGAAACTATATATAAAAAATTCACACACGCCAAATGTACATCTTCATCCTTTGGCTGTCTGGATGCGTCTCTCTCCAAAAACTGACGCTTACGTTTCGCGGCTTCTTCATACCTCCCGGGACTTGTATATTCAATTTTTGTTCCACGCCATCTTACTCTTGTGATTGGTCGATTGTTGTCACGTGGTCTCGTTGTTTTTGTAAACCTTCTGGACTCGTACGTTCATTGGTTGAAGGATCTATTTCTTACGCTTTGCCTCAGAATTTACGATTTTTAATCACATTTATGTAGACAGTTAAATGCACTTTAGTATCTTATAGTTTTGTTTCAATTTTGAGATCATGGTTCAATTAAAATTTACTTTGACTTACAAATATTTGAAAATTGATATTTGAAAGTAATAGATTGTTTATGTACTATTCCGCGAATTTGCAAGATGGCTTTTTCTAAATATAATCTAACAGCTGTTCAAGTCTACAACTAGTTATTTACAAATTATCATATTTCTATTTAAAAGTTTAGTGAACTCTTATTCTATTGTGATTTTACAAGTTTGAAGAAGTTATATATGAAAAGAGGACTCAATAAAAAATGGTGATCTCAAAACAATGATTTGAATTTAGGCTAATCTTTCTTGCCCCTTGTAATTATTTTAAAATTGGATTCTTTATATTCTGTGAATTGTTTTCTTATTTAATTAAGTTTATACTACCAATTGTATATTTTTTAAATCACTTTCACTTTATTTGATAAAAAAACGAAACTATATATAAAAAATTCACACACGCCAAATGTACATCTTCATCCTTTGGCTGTCTGGATGCGTCTCTCTCCAAAAACTGACGCTTACGTTTCGCGGCTTCTTCATACCTCCCGGGACTTGTATATTCAATTTTTGTTCCACGCCATCTTACTCTTGTGATTGGTCGATTGTTGTCACGTGGTCTCGTTGTTTTTGTAAACCTTCTGGACTCGTACGTTCATTGGTTGAAGGATCTATTTCTTACGCTTTGCCTCAGAATTTACGATTTTTAATCACATTTATGTAGACAGTTAAATGCACTTTAGTATCTTATAGTTTTGTTTCAATTTTGAGATCATGGTTCAATTAAAATTTACTTTGACTTACAAATATTTGAAAATTGATATTTGAAAGTAATAGATTGTTTATGTACTATTCCGCGAATTTGCAAGATGGCTTTTTCTAAATATAATCTAACAGCTGTTCAAGTCTACAACTAGTTATTTACAAATTATCATATTTCTATTTAAAAGTTTAGTGAACTCTTATTCTATTGTGATTTTACAAGTTTATATAATACTAACTGTGACAGATAATATCGTGTTATATATCTATTAGTGAATATAATTCTGAGACAGTTTGTTTTTGGAATCGGTGTTTTGTAAATAATGACGTGACCTGGATTTGGATTGAGTGTTTCCAATACATAGTGATTGTTTACAAGTGCTTTGCTGATATTCTGAACTTTACTTCTCTTATTATGTTAACTAAACATATATTTCTACATGTATTCAATTAGAATGGTTTTTAATAAAAGTGTTTTGTTTCTATTAATCTTGGCATACGATTTTCATTTAGCCTATTTGTAGGTTAGGCCTACTTTGCACATTCATTGCTAACAGTTTATAAATATTTTTTAAATATGGTGTTTACTACATTTGTTGGTTTCTACTTTTTGGTAAATTTATATTTTCTAAAGTTTTGGTAACAATTTTTATAATTATTTGGCTAAATTCATCTGAACATTTGTTTACAATAGGTTAGGTATGACTTACTAATGGTAGGCTATGATTGTTTTTGTATGATAATTTTAAGATGGGATTTGGTACATTATAATGGTTTATGGTATACTGGTAAAAGTTTACATAAATATATTATAAAATGGATATATCAAATCTGGACCTAATAGCTCTAAAATTATAAATTGTTTTTTAATGCTCATTTTTTAAAGCCACAATGCTGTAATTACGTTTCTTTTAATAATAAGGTACAATTAAAAACAAAAATTACAACATTGAAACAGTGTTAAATATTTAGATTTATTCACTCTTTCTACAGAAAAACGCATATAAAATATTCTGTTTTATATCTATATTTATCTGCTATTGGGAAAGATTTAATAAATCAAAATATTTAATTACATTTCAATCTACCTTTTTCATATTTCTTCTTACAAACAAAAAAAAACAACAAAAAAACCCAGTAAATTTGCTTAGAAAAAACACAATAACAGGTGGAGGACAAAACTTTTGATGTATTTTAGTACTCTGACAATTTGCAAAGCCTATGAATGTTATTTTATATAATTTAAAAATGATTGCTTCAATTACTTTCATAACATAATACAATTTTTAAACTGAGAAATATTACCACGTTTTTATTAGTTCGGTTTCCATCATATCTGTCAGTCTGTCCGGGTGTAATTTTGCAATCGAGTTTAAACTAACTTCCCGATAAGCTAGAGACCTGAAATTTTGAACATATGTCAAAGATGGATGACAACACAATATTCAGTTGGTTACTTGTCTCTACATTTGTTTAAACAATAGTTATTTAATGGATTAATTAAAAAAAAATTAACATGCCACAATAGTGTGCTAAGCCTATATTTGAATATTACATTTCTGACAATCGTTACAACGGTTAAAGAGACGGCTACTCAACGGAAGCGTCGATTAGAGAAGAAGAAGCAAACACTGCAAGTTGGGATACAACAATAATCTAAAGCAGATAAGTTGGCAAGATTAGCCAAACACCGTAAGCGAGCTACAGAACGTCCCGAAAAACAGCGCAAGATCGAACTTGAAAATGTTAAGAAACGAAAGGCTCTAGCGAGGTCGCGTGAAACGGAGGACGCAAATTCTTCTCGATTTGCCGATGACGAGCATAGACATGCTCAAGCAAGAGCAAACGAGGCTCTCGAAGCTGGTGTTGCTCGGCTTGCTCGCGATGCACGCCGCCATTCTGAAAAACAAATGTGCGAAACTTCCGAGACGCAAACCGCTCGCCCAGCTAGTGACTCTCAGAGTCTCATCAATATAATACAAAAACGATTGAAATCTTTCACCCGGATATAAGACTATAATATAAAATAATAAATCAAATCAATTTTTTTTTAACATACCACGTTTTTAAAACGGATTAAAAAGTACAAAATAATTTTTCATGACCCTTCTACAATTTTGAGGGAGGATTGTTAGTGGCTATGGATATATTTGGAATACTTGGAGAGAAAAACGTGGGGCGCAGCCAGTAAATATTACAAGTAGACAATCCGGATGAATTCACAGCTAATTTCAGTGAATCGGAAATGAGATTCACTGTAATTTAATTTATTTAATCTTCCTTAACTATCATAGATTGCCTGCGCCCCACGTTTTTCTCTCCAAGTATTCCAAATATATCCATAGCCACTAACAATCCTCCATAAAAATTGTAGAAGGGTCATGAAAAATTATTTTGTACTTTTTAATCCGTTTTAAAAACGTGGTATGTTAAAAAAAATTATTTGATTTATTATTTTATTGACAACATGTATAAATGTTTTAAATTTTGATGTTAAATTTATTCTAAAAGTAATTACTTGTCATTGTATATCCTTTTGAGGTTTTTTCCTTCAAAAAATAGATCCATGAACTTTTTAGTTGACTTTTTAAAACTTAGTGTTATGCAATTTTAAGCACTTTAAATTAAATTAGATTTATAATTAAGTCTCCTTTGATTTAATTTTAAAGATGACAATATTGTATAGATAAAATTAATTGTTACCTACATAAATCAGTGTAAATTGTTTATTGTAATTTCACTGTAATAAAAATAATTTAAAGAAGATTTATGATTTTCATGTTTCCTCTTTTTGTTGGTTTCGTTTGCTATGGCGACATTGGGAACCTAATCCATTAGTCTTCTTGGATCCCAAACAATTTAGATATTCTTTGATCTTCTCTGGTCCGCATCAAGTTTATGGTATGCAAGAGCAAAATTTTTTTTATAACTGAATTTTTTTCGTGGCACAATGTTTCATCTTTTTGTTTTGTTACACATTATTAAGTTTTTGGTTCCCAAGTTAAACCAATATATACCAGAATGTTTTATTATACTCATAGTGCATTTTTTATTGTGTGTAATACAACCCTTATATTTCAATTTTAAAGTGTCTTGGGTTAGATCCCTCTCTTTTATTTTTCCTTGCCTTGAACAAATTTTGTTCTTTTCCGACCCTGAAGCTAGGGTCCTCTATTTTATACTCTTTTTTCTATTTTTTAAAGATGATGATGACCATGACGTTTTTTTGTTGTTATACAACAACCAAAAAACAAGTTGATGGGTCCATTATGGTACTTAACCCAAGCCCCATCATACAGAGTAATACAAGCAAGTCCTCAAAATGTAATATCCAAAAGTTGATTTCTTGGACCTTGTACGAAAAGTTAAATTAAATTGGTAGATCAAGGTGTCTTACTCAGTTTGTTTTTCTGAACTTCGTAATTTTGTATATCACTACTTTTTTTACTCAAATAGGCCCTAATAACCCTTGTAAATGTACATATCTGCAAGGAGCCTCTACTTGTTATGGTTATGACGCCGAGTCAACCCTGTCCGATATCATAACTATACAAACATCATTTTCTTGAGATATCAGTGTTTAAAAATACATGTTTGACAATAACTTTGCTATTTGTCATCATAGAGAGGTGGGGTTGGTACCATTACACGCAGAATGGAAATCTACAAATTTTTATCTAATACAGTTTGTTATAAGTTGAATAACATACGAGATAAGAAAAAATATTTAAAATAACCACAATTTTAACATCTACAATTAGTTTAAAAAAAATTCAATTGTACCCTATATTATGAGGACACCATATTTCTTATTGCTATCTCAATTGTTTCTGCTGTCATGCTTTTTTATAGAGAACAACGATGACAGATGGACAGAATATCGAAAATCACAATGAAATATGAAGATCAGTCAAAAAAACCGGGGGTTCAATTTCTTTTTTACGATTACCAAACTTAACCTATACTGAGTAAGTAAAATCAACATGATAACTCTACTCATGACGAAAATTAAAATTACTTATTATTTTGTAATAGGATAAAATGAATTTCAAAACAATATCAAGTTATAAAAATTACGTTTTTAATGTTTATTTTTAAAATGAGATTAACTAGATTTATAATTTTATAGCTAAAGTAACCATCCTAAGTTTGAAATTAATTTTCGTTTTATTTTTATGAAAGTGGTAAATAAATGGACATAAACAAGACAGCTTGGGTAAAAAATGGTGCAAAGCTCATTACACAAACTTTCACACTCACTATTTCCAAAACCAAATGAAAATGAATCAAAACTATCGTCACCAAAAATGCCAGTTTGGTAATTGTCAATCGGAGCGAATGGTTCATGGACACTGTCTTTGTTAAAATATTTGTATATTTAAATAAGGATCTAAACTCGCTTTACGTGTCATAAATGCTTCCTCAGTGTAAATTGTATTTGAATTAATTCATGCTTTTAATGATGGCAATCGAGGGTTATTTTATTTTATTTTTTGTCAATTTTTTCTTAACAGTATATATTTTTACTTGCAATATTGCACACTGGTTTGGGTCATTTATCTTCACATTACAATCAAATTTGATTGAAATTGCTAGAGGTGATTAAAAAATAATTAAATATTTTATAACAGCCCCATGACTGATTTTTGTGTACATGAATCAGTACATTATGTAACATTACAGTTCAGTAATAATCGGGAAAAAAAGTAAACTTTTATTCAATTTTATTCAAACACTGAGGGTATATTTATTATACAACCAGCAAGGTGCTTATTTAAAAATATAAATATATTTTCAAAGCCGGCATCCTTGTTTCATTTTCACTTATTCCATTGAGAACTACTGAACTAATATTTTAGTGATGATATATTTTGGTTCATTTTTATTTGGTTTTGGGGATGAGTGAATGAGATAGCTTGTGCATTGCTTTTACACAATTTATTTAAAAAATAAACAAACAGCTGAACGCCAAACGAAGCATTTTTTGCACAAACTTTCTTTCAACTTTTTGTTTATTTAGGCTACTTGATTTGATCTATGTCATCATTTAAATATAGGTTACGATTTATGAAAACATATTGTGTAAATTGTTACCATAATTTTGTTTTAAATGTGGAGGAAAGGGCATGTTCCAGATTTTAAGTATATTTGCATCATTGAGTAAAGGTTGCAAATATAACAATGGTGGCTCACATTTAACATAAAAAGCAATGTATTTGTTATGATCCATGTTTGAAATTTATACTATCTTTATCTAGTTCTTCCTGAACGCTGAATAAAACATCCTTTAAATGAGTTCAAGCGAACATCTATTTCCCCCTCCTCCAACTGTAACAAAACAAAGATAAATTTTAAAACAGTTGTCAATCAAGACTGCTTTTTTTCAAAAATAATTTTAAAGTAGTACAGTAGACTCTCATAAATTCGGATCACAAAAATCCATACTCCGGTAAATCCGGACCGGAAGGTAAAATGTTTTTAAATAACAATTTGCCGCTTTAGCGCCTTCAATTTTCACGCGATCATCCGCATTGCATGAATGACGTATTTTGTAATAATTCACGGGCAGTGGAAGTTTCCGCGCGGCTGAAGTAATTGACACACCCTACCCTGTGTTTTACTTAATTGCCGTCCAGTACTGTATTATGTACATTACAGCAGCAACTGTACCATTAGTTAATGTGTCAGAGTGTAACAAATGACGTTGGGTATCGGCATGGGCCGGTAGCGATTGAATGTGCGACATATCACCGCTCGTATCGGCCCTGCGGCCATCCGTTACAATAGTCCGGATTTATGAGAGTCTACTGTATTACAAGAAAAATTTGAATAAATGATGCCAAAACATATACAAACTTTCTCATTCATCCATCCCCAAAACTCTCTTAATCAAAAATGTCAGTTCTGTAGTTGTGAGTCAAAAGTGAAAAAGAACCATGGGAGCCTAATTCGAAAAAATATTTATATAGGACCTAAACTTGTTTTTCTTGTACCATAAATGGATCCTAAGCGTAAATTGTATTTAATTAAAATCAAGCTCTTAATGAACGGTTCATTGCTCATTTTTACCTACAGTATTTGTAAATTATCTCTGAACTGTAGATATATGCCCCTTGCTGTTTTGAACACGGATTTAGGTCATTACGCTAAAATATGAACGACCTTGGTAAAACTGATTTTGGAAATTTACGTGTTTTATAACAGCTTCTTGGCCGATTTGTTTTTTTCCTCACGAACTGACATATTTGAGAGAGATGGTGACCTATATATTTGTTTTGGTCCTGAGTCTATACGTAACATTTGATCAAAATCGTGTAAGAAAATTGTATTTTTTTTCTTTATCACAACAATTACCGAAATTTGAGTTATTTAAAAATGAACTCAATAATTAAAAAAATTCCAAGATATGGTTTAAATATGCACACATATCAAATTTGATTAAAATTGGTCTGTGTTTATGGTGTAGGGGGGGGGGGGTACTGCACAGATGCCAAACATCTTTCCAATAATCATTTTTTTGGACTCACAGGACCTCAAAACGGTTATATCCACAAAATTATTAAAATTATTATCTAGTTATTTGTTAAACTAGCAATTATTGATTGTTTGATTAATCACATAAATTTCTCTAAATTATGTATATTTATAAGGCAGTAAAAACTTACAAAAATTTAGTTTTAACTGTCTCAAAGAAAATGTCTTTATCGCCACCTCCCCAAAAATGCAGATTGAGGAATTATTGGTTAATCACTAAAGTAAGAAAACAATCCATGGGTAAAACTCAATAATATCGAAAATAACTTTTTTTTTTAATTGTAGGCCTACTTATTAAATTTATTCACTACTACTTTATTACACCCCCCCCCCCCCAGCTGTACTTATTAATATAAAAAAAGACTTTTTTGTGGAAATTAAACTAATTTTATTTTTGTTTAGAATTTAATTTTGTGGATTAATATATACTACTGTTAGTAGGTATATAATAGTTAATGCTCTGTTTATTTAAATAACTGTTTTGCCGACCTCAACCTTTGCATTGACATATGCAGATCAACAGTTGCACAAAATAATTTCATATAAGTTGTTACCGGTTGAAGCCATTTTTAAAATTTAGTGATTATTTTTCTACTCACATGCAATGAATAATTCAATAAATTTAAGAAATTTGGCTAAAATTCGACAATTCCATTTACTTGAGATAATATTGATTTTTTAGGTTGTATATTTTATACTGTAGCTATTAATTTACATAGAAAACTAGAATGGTGATTGTCTGTAAACCAAACCTAACTCCCACTACGAGCAGGCTTTGATGTCTGGTATAAATCACCGAAAGATTAAACTCAACAAAGTTTTAATATAAATGAAAACATCAAAAAAGTATTGAGTGAGACCTTTGCTATAAAGTTTTATAAAACGATACAACTTAATTTTAAGTTTTTATTTTTGTACGACTATTCACATCATTATATTTAACACTTTGGAGCACACTCTGTATATCACAGCAACCATATCATATACTGTTTTAATTGGCCGTCATTTTAGACCAGAACGATATTTTAGTTTGACCAGAACATACACTGTTCAGTTTAATTGAAAGAGTTTTATTCTTAAATTGCATTATAAAATGACAGATTTTCAAAATCGCAAGAATGTTTTTTGAGAATAACTATTTATCTAAATAACTTTCCACAATAGCCCATTTTGTCCAGCTTTAAAATCTGTATTTTTTAAAGGCCAACATGTTTCATATGAAACAAAATAACAATTTTTACTAATAAACATAAATGTTGAAAAACATACCTTATTATTTTTTTTGTGGTTTAAAAAAACCTCATGACCATCATCACTTTAAAAAAGAGAGAGAATAAAATGAAGACCCTTAGTCCTTGAATACTCTAATAGCATCAGAGTAGTTTGAGTTGGTCAAGAGAGACCTGACAGGAAAGAGAGGGATATATTGTTACAAACTTACACCTTCCTGTATAAGATGAATTGATCTAACAATACAATTTAACAATTTCTATAAGGTTCAATAAACCAACTTTTAGGAATTACATTTGTAGTATCTGTTTGTATATTTACACAGTATAATGAGGCTGGGTAAGTACCATAAAGCTGTTTGATTTAAGACTTTTTAGGATACTGTAAGACTTATTTTTGACTTTGCAAGATCTTTTATGAGTCTTCTAAGATTTGTGACTATATTTAAAACTATAAGACTATGGTGACTTTTAAAATATAATATCTTTAAAAATAATTCTTTCTGCTTGGCTGTGTTTTAGGTATTACCAATTGAATAATACATAATAAATACAGAGATATGTTTGGTTTTTCAGATAAAATTTTGTACCTATGCAAAATAATGTAAATTTACATTTACACTTTAATTCCTTAATATCGCAATTCCCTTAACACACACATATAAAAAGTATTATTAGTTTATTTTTCAATTACTTTAAGTATAATTTTATAAATTTCTCTCTTAAATAATTTATTCTTCTTTTTATAATGTTGCCTCTCTTAGAACCAACTTATGTTAACTATTTTGAGGTTAGTAGAACCTCTCTAATCCGTCACCTTCGGGACTGGGGGCATGGTCGGAACGCAAAAAAGGTCGGATTATCGGAAAAAAGTCAATATTTATTACATATTATATAAAGAAATTTTTTTAAAGTGAAATAGGTGATATATAAACTTTTAAAAGTCTATATATAAACTTTGCAAGTACTTAGCAAATCAATAGAAACAACACGAGAGATGACACAGCACTGAAGCGGGATGACACAGCACTGAAGCGGGAAAGCGATAACAAACCGGAAAAAATGGCGCCAGACGGACCGTGAGTCATCGACAAGTCGGTAAGTCGGCACAATATCGCGAGCTCGAGCATGGTCGGATTAACCGGAGTAACGGACCACCCGAGGGCGGATTAGAGGGGTTCTACGTAGTTCACAACTAACAACTCCTATAAAATACGTACATAGATTATAACTTATTTGTCTTAATTGTACCTTACATTTATATTATTAGAGCCTGTACGTAAAACCAAGGACCTTTATATTTGCATGCATGTGTTTGTCTATAGGTCGCAACCCGTCTATATAGACAAGCCGATAAAAACTTATATATTTAAAATTTGCATTTATATTCTTTGTATTGTCCCACAGATAGGAAAAATATACTGGTAACAAAAAATGACCTTGAGATAATTTTTTATTTTGGAAATATGTGTGGGGGTATGAAATAAAATTAGAAATTAGTGTCAGATATCATGCCCCCCTCTAACTTCAACACGGCGTGACCTACAAATCTAAAACAAAATTATTTAGATTTGAAATTAAATTGCAGTGCGAAATCATATATTATAGTTTTTTGTGTGACCAATGCAATGAGAAATGTGTAGCGTACAAATTTTAAAAAACAGTTTTTGTGAGATGTGAAATAAACTATCCAATAGCCTTGAATGGATTGCATTGTCATTGATTTATCTTTATTAGGGTCCGTAAAACAACACAGGAGTCTTCCAATTTCACTCGAATGTCTGTCTGTCTACAATTTAAACTGCCATTTAAAAGACTTGACTTTCTAAAAATAACTCCCTATATGCTTACAGATCCAAAGTCGTAATATTATGTTTACAGGTTTAAATATGTCCTGTTCTTTCCTACAATCAAGGCTTTAAAAAACACATTTAAATATATATTAAGATATTGTTTTGGAATTACACTTTTATATTAAAAATGTACTCTTAAAAACACCACGTGTTTTATATTTAAATTAAAAAAATTAATGTTTATGATTTTATTGTTTGGGCCTGAATTTATTAGCTCCCCCATCTCTAACCAATTTTCCTCTAATGATTTCTAAATTTCAATCGGTCACGTGAGTTTTAGTTTTGATTAATCAGGATTTTATTCTAGTAGTAGTACTTCTGATTTTAGTTTCACATTGTGTGAAACTTTGCTGGAAATAACTGTCTGGAAGGTGTAGTAAGACTAACGATATTTCCAATGGCTTACACTGTATTTAGTAAGGAATGGTAAACTTACTTGATTGCTATAATAAATATGTTGATAACAGGTAGGAGAGATGCATTCTCTGATGCATTTTGCTCGTGCTAATCCTTTAAGATGTGAACAGGAAGGGCTTTGTTCACAAGCGGATTCGTATTCCCGATAAGCTACTTCCTAAAACAACAATTACAAAACAAATCATTTTTACTTTATCACATCCAGATAGTTGGGCCTAAAAACCGATGTACGTTTTGAGGGTAGGTCCGATTTCCCCCCCCCCCATGAAAGGGAAGGTTCTAACCTAAGACTTCATGAAAAAAATGTACATCCAGTTAGTGTACCTCGGGATTCACTAAAGTGAGTCCCTGAGGTAAAATATTGGTTTTTGAAATGAGTGTATGTTACAGTGCTCTACAAGCCTAAATCTGTGGGCAGATTTTAAACAAATTTTGTATGTGGGTATATTTTTCTCGTATCCATGTTTTTTTATTAAAAATTTGAAATAAGAAAAACAAAATTAGGATTTTTTTCAAATTATGTATTCACGAGTTTGAGGACATGTTGTTTAAGTTTACTCCCTAATGGCCCGAATAAAACGCGTTGGTCGCCATTTATAAAAAAAAAAAAGTCGGTTCATGAGCTATCAGTAATAAAGCGAAAAAAATCTACCATGATTATTTATAAAGAAGTAAGTTCAAAATCAGATCTACCAATTTTGAGCAAATTTAAGTGAAATATGTGCATTAATAAGTCAGAGAAAAAAAAACTGACGCAACAGTCCATGAAAATCCTAGGCTTGTTGGACAGCTTTTCAATTGGGTAATGTGTGGTTAGCAGATCGAATTTCCCATCGCCGTTGTTCTAGCTTTCTCAACCAGAGTTCGCCTTTAATAATTGTAACTCCCCAATTTCCCCACGTAGCTCAGTCAACCCCGTAAATAGTTGGGCCCCCACGTGAATGACTCAAACACGTCGAATAGACGCCAGACTTTGGTCATGACATTGGACATACGGTATGGTTCGGTTATTAATACAGGGGGGAAAAAGATTTTATTAAAAAAAAAAAAACAAGTCAATATCATTGTACTTAGCCCCGATCGTACTATGTAATACAAGAAGTTCTACTAAATGTAATACACAAAAGTTGGTTTCCTAGTCTTTTTAGAAAATACTACTAGATTGCAATGGTAGATCAAGGAGTTATACGGTAAGGTAAGTTTGCTACACAGGTTATCTGAACCTAGTGATTGTGTAGGGCCTAGCAGACATCGTAGATACATTAAAAAGTCTTCGCTCGTGCTAATGGCTCGTTACGCTCGTGATGGCAACGCGGTCTTACTGTCTACCGTAAAAAGCTTACTAAAAATTTGCCATTGAATTAGCATTAAAATCAAACAAACTTTAAGAGGCTGCCATTTCCAAACGAATGGTCCTTTTTTCAGTCGGGATTGCGGCAATGTGTTTCTCTAACAAAGACCTTTAAAATGAGGTATAATTCGACCTATGCTTACATTTAAGATTTTTTAGACTTCCTCCACAGGACGTCCCCCCAAAGTGAAAAAAGACAGTTAAAATAAGCCAAAAGTCGGTAACTACAGTGAGGACGTAATCCTAGAGTTTCTTTGCTCTGCGTTTATTAATAAAATAAATATTAAGGGGTTTCCAGACTTTTTGAACACCCGGTATAATCCCCTATACCAAATTTCATGTCCCTATCTTATTTTTGTGTCTGCTATCGTCCTTACGTACAAACGATGATGGATGGACGGCATGTAGAAAACCACTTTTTCGGTTTCCTGAGGCCATGAAAAGTGAAAATCAGTCAAAAAAAAGACACTGAAATTTTTACGAATTTACCAAATTTACCCTATACTTCGAATACAGGATAATAATCCAACAGAAAAAATTTCCCAAACATTTTGTCCGGACAATATTCTTTAAACCTTTCATTTAAAAGAAATTTTTGACCTTTTTTTTTAACTCGGATAAATTTAATATAAAATGTATGTTTTTTAAAGTAAAATGCACTTTTCTTCTAGCTCCATAGGTTCCTGTACCAACTGAATAAAACTTTGTAGTTTCGGAATTTGCAATAAAAAATAAAAAAACTTTTTTTTCAAGAAAATATTTCGATTTTGACACGTTAAACAGGCCTTTAGTTTAGATAGAAAAAGCACAATATGTGAGAGTAGAGTAAAAAATTTTTTTTAAATATAGATAATTTTTTAGATTTGTATTTTGTGTGTGATTTAACAAAGAAATGTGAAAAGCAGGCTACATAAAATTATCATTTTTATTATTAAAAAAAAATAAAAAATTCAACAAACAATAATTGTATTCTGGGTAGTTTTGTGAGTACGTTTTCGGAATCCCGAGGGACCTAGCTGGATCTACACTTTTTTTCAGGTAGTCTTGGGTACTCTTTCATCTTTCCTATTAGGTCTCTCTTGACCAACTCTTGTTTTTTTCCGACCCAGACGCAATTAGACTATTCGAGAGCTAGGAATCTTTATTTTATATTCTTTTCTTAATTTGATCAAAAAGTTTTTCGCCTTTAAACCACATGGATAATAATCTCGTAGAAAAAAATTTAAATGTAGAAAATTAAGTTCTAAAAATTTGACGCTTTGACTTTTTTTTTAATAAGAGGGGCCTATAGATATTGACAGAGTTAACGAAAAATTATAACTGCTCCCCTCCTCTCATGCCATGTAGGAATGTAGATGGGGGGGGGTCTTAAAAACAATCTCTACATGAAATTTCCCCTGTACAACTACCTTTTAAACGTTTTTTCCCATTAAAGTATTTTTATTTCACTTGATTTTTGGCATATCTTTTTGGATATATAGCCTAATCTAAACGTTTCAACAAAATTTGAACGAAATAGGTAGAGCGATTTTGAAAAATAAATAAATATGTATTTTAAACAACTTTATAGAACGGTTATTTTTTTTTCATAGCCTGGATTCCTGAACCGCCATTTTTGGGGAATTGACAATCAATTCGTTTAGTTTATATCCTTAGAGGCTACATTTTATCTACCCATTGGAAAACTTCCTTAAACTGATTTCCCGAATATTGTAATTTTTAGTTTTATCCTTTAGGTACAACAAAATTTTGTGTTATTGTAAAAGTGTAAAAAAAGGTCATATACCAAATTTGATTAAAACCTGTGTAGGCCTACTCGTTTTGTTTACATTCGCGACACTTCATTCCAAAAGACCATAAAACTGATGTGATATGTGATATCGACCCGTCACAACTTTCTATAACGGTGCATTAGTATAGAACGTTCTCAAAGTTTAGTGCGCAAGCTCCAAAAGTCTGGTTTTACGATACATGAATAATTGACAACAATGAATGTCCTCTTAAAAACATTTTTTGAAACACGTTTCGTGATTTTCATTTTGAAAATTAACAGTTAATAAACTGTGCTAACACATTGCACAAACTTTCTCACTCATACAACCACAAAACCAAATAAAAACCAACCAAAACTATTCATCGCCAAAACTGTCAGTGAAAATGAACTTGTAGGACCTCAAATCTGATATATCTGCAAAAAACTCCACATCGATTTTTTGACCCATCACATAACTTTCTCTATACTACGTATAAAGTAAAAAAAAGTAATAATATATAGTCTATTAATATGATATTAATATAATATATTCAAGAAGGAAATACAGTACGTGATATGTAAATTCTTAAAGGTTCAGTAAATTAAATTTGTAATTTTTCATCAAATACAGTTGCTTTACCCGTCCTCAAAAATCTATGTTATTTTTTCCCATCAAAATACTTTTGTAAAGTTTACAAATGAACAAAATTAAAAAACTACTCGAATCGTTAATTACAGTCAGACTATTGTTAACCTTACTAAAGGTTTTAAAGTGTGTAGTCAAAAATAAAAAAAAAAAAAAAATAGAAATAATCCAGTTTATAGAAGGAACTAAAAAGATTATATTTGAACTTACATTTTTGTTGATCTCCTTATACGGATATTCAGGGAACACAAAATTATTTTTCTGCCCTATCGTCACTTGTAACACAACACAGCTGAAAACAATACAAACATAAACATAGTTGTTCACCATGTTTTGAGGTTAGACTAGTCTCTAGTTCAGTTGTTTTCGTTTAACTAGATGTCACCTTTCAACTTGCGATAGAATTTAACAGACGGCGCTTCATTGTTTACATTTCATCCTAATTGATTATAAGTTTCACGGGTGTTAAAATGTATATTCATAATTTTAATATGTAGACACATTTAGACTGTGTTGGGTGTGCTCTGAATTCAGAAATCCCAAGTAATATTGATCGTGCGGTGTAAAATGGAACCTGGAAGCGAGGCTACATTGCCAATGTTGTTCAGTTAGACCCTAGCGGCAGACTACTGAATAGACCAGTCTTGCTAGGCCCTCGCAATATAACTTATTACCGACGTTTACTCACGGTTGCATGTGTTATTCTTTAGTGATTACAAATTTAGTGTTGATTCTGTGTATTAGCGGAGTTATTTTAGTGGGCTTAAACAATACACTACAAGGTAATATTTTATGCAATAATTTTAAATTAATTGTTTACACTTAATATTAATAACCTGTAACTTGTCAATCTACAAGATTAAAATAAAGATAGGTTAGGCCTGAGTTATTTCTTAAAAAACGTTGCAAATTTTATCGTAACTCTTTTAAACTTCACAAACTAACGAACTTTATTGACAAGATTTCACGTTGGTTATTAGTTATTTTTAACTTTATTAAATAATAATAATTAATAACAATAAAATAATTAATTATTTGTTGTAGTAGTAAACGCTTTAGTTCTAACCGATACTTTTGTACAGGTTTAAATATGATACCCTAGTATTTAATTTTGTATATTATTATTCACAATTTTTAGTAGATCAATGTTATTTAAGAGAATAAACGATGCAAAAACCACACAAACCTTTTCTCACACCTATCCACCACAGAACCAAATAAAACTTCTTCTTCGTGAAAAATGTCGGTTCGGTATTTGGAAGTGAAGTAATCTAAACCGTTCAGAAACATTGCACAAACTTTCTCACACACCTATTCACAGGCCAATAAAATACTAAACAAAAAACCCGTCATCGCAAAAAATGCCAGTTCAATAGTTGTAGCCTAAGCCAAATAAACTGAGCAAAACATACAACTCTTAATATTAACATAAACAACTATTCGCAGCCGAAACATATCTGTTCAAAACGATATTTATATAAGGCTTAAACATCCCATAAATTCATTCAAGCGTAAATCATATTTAATGAAATATTTTTGACGGTCAAGGTAAGTTTTATTTTATGTCAGTTATTACCAAACGGTAATTTTCTATTACTGTACTTGCGATTTTATACACTAGTTTAGGTCATTAATCTTCAAAACTTCAAGAAAATTTAAACAAAATTCGTAGAACTGATTTTGACAATATAGGCTAGATCTTTTAAATAACTCCATAGTTGATGTTTCTACTTCTTCTTCTTGTTTTTTTTTTTACGGATAATTTGCAATGTTGTTTTTCGCAATATGGGTACCAACACGATTTTTCAAGTTAGAGGCTACATTTGAGTAAAATTTGATCAAAAATATAAATCAAAGTTTTTTCAGATTTTAAGAAAATCGTAATTTTGTGTTCTTTCCATAAATTAAATCCTCAAATTTCATCTATCGAAAAAAATGGAAATAACAAAGATCAAAAATATGCCCATCTACCAAATTTAATTACAGTTGGGTCAATTCTTTTGAGCTGTAACAGCATGGATATGCATCATCCCAAAGCCACTTTGAGACTACTGTACCACAAAACGCTTATATCCAGGGAAAACTGGATACAGATTTGTTGACTCGACAATAACTTTCTCTGAACTATGTAAGAAAGGAAAAGTGAAGTGCACCACTGACACCGCCATAGATTTATTAAAAAAAAAAAAATACACACATATATAGGAATATATACATTTAAATAAAACCTAACTAACTTCTGATTTAGCATACTTTTTCGTTAATTAATTAATATTCACATTTCACCGTAATTGAGAAATTAGGCGTTTTGTTATAGCTCTTTGACGATTAAAAAATAAAAATAAAATCAATAATCTCTGAACTGGTAATTTTTGAGAAATAACAAACCAATAGATTTGGTTTTAATTCTTAAAGACTACATTTTAGCAATTATTGAATGTTTTTTTAAAATCTTTCAATGTTTGATGACAATTTCCCTCGAATTTTGAGTTATAAAAAATAAAAATACTACCTTAAGATAAAACAACATACTATAAAAAACAAACCAACCAAAACAAAAATACCAATAAAACAACCAATAACATACCTGAAATATATCAACATACCATATCCAAAATAGGTCCATTATTTTTTAATCAATTTTCGTTTAACTCTTCGTGGAGATCAATCGATGGAATCACGATGACCAATATTTTAAAGGGAAACAGTCATTTTCAGACAGAAGTGTTATAGAGGGGTGAGGAGCAGTCTTGTTGAAAAATAACATCATTTCCATAGTGCTGTCTAATTTGTATCTTTTCAATTGTTTCTCCTATAAACACAGTTGTGCCGGTTCATAGCTCCAGGTGTGTCAGATCACAATACCTTCACTTAGATTCCATTCCACGAACAAGGTATTTTGTGCGATACAACGTTGTAGATGTAGATGTAGATTCGATTTTAGCTCAATCGAAGCTCTTATTTTGTGAATTCTTAAAGGATTTTTGTTAAAATCTCCAGTTTCTAACAATGGGTTAATCTTAGTCTTAACAGTAACTCGTCTACCACATTTCTTTGAATTAACCGAAGCTGTTCTTTCAAACTTATTTCGCAGATTCTAAATTGCAAATATGTGTGGTTGTTTCAAATTAGTATTCTCAGTTAACGCGAACAGTTTAAGTGTTTTAAAATTTCTAGTATACCTTCAGGATCCGCTTTCATTTCTCAAAAATTATATTTTCAGTCAGTAAAAGATACGTTGAACTAGCTGTAAGTTGAAAATAGTGTTAGAATTAATTACGACCAATCATCAATAAATGAATAAACAAAACCAGCTGTTACATTTAATTGTCGCAACAACTGATTCATTAGTTTCAACTGTTGGCCTACATATGAGTACCCGTGTACTGATATAATACTTATACTGATTACATACTTGTAATTGCAAATAACCGGATTCGAGTGAGCTCTACTTCCGTGGATTTAGAAAGAGAAATGTAAAGATCTTTCAGAACTTGCTACTAGGCCCATATTTGCTGTTGTCTTTTTTAAACAATTACCCAACATTTGTCACAGAATTACTTTACATGCTTCTTTTTACAACAGAACACACTATTGTTTTGAGCAGAAATTAATTTCTTTTAAACATTAAACATAATCCATTGTTCTTAGTTTAATGTGTGTTAGCTAATACTTTAATATCTGTAGCGAGAAAGATTTTGAATTTGTTGTAGTTTCTTAAAATCCGGGCTCGAGTAAAGGCCTACCTTTCTACTGTATTAAGATTATATACGTCGCTGACTCGCCTGCGCAGAAGTTTTGCGCGTACGTTTTGAACAATTGTGTAAACATAACCTCATATTAAGGAATTTATAACAGTTGAATAGACAACCAAACGTTAGATTGGAAGTGTTCATGCTAAAAAATATTCTTTGAATGTAAGTTTCAAAGTTTTTTTAAGTTTGCTACGGACATTGCGTTTGTGGAGGTAGTTTTTAAAATTATAGTACTTGTGAATTATACGGGCCTTCCTTTTTTATACATCGAAAAGGAACTACTTAAAAAAATGTTACCGTCGCGGGACGGTAGAGAGAAGTGAAAACTTTAACTGTCAATTTCAAAAATTAATAATATTTTAAATCAAAGTAATACAATTATTAATTATATTTTGCATTGATTATTAGTGCAAAGGTCCAGTTTGGGTTTTCGGACGTTTCTTTGAGATTGAAAATTTCCTAGAATTTAGATTTTTCAATTATAAACGAGACCAAGATACTGTTGTGGTTTTGCCTAGAGTTGGTTATAAACAAATCGGCATACCTTGCGAGCACATTCGCTGTGAACTTGCCAAGAATATGTAGACATTCTTGTAGATTGTTTTCTGGGATTTCAATTTTATACAGTCTGTAGTTCCAAATTACGACTACCATAGAAACGTAGGTGCATAAAACAGCTGTTATTTAGTTTTTTCACGATTGTGACATTTAATCATATGGTCCATTTCATCTAAACACGAAACATGACGACCAGGTAAAGCGAAGTAAAGTGTGTTTCGTAGCTTTCACTTCCATTTTGTATCTGTGTTACAACGTATAAGCATTATATTTGTTTCATGACAAACCTTCATAGGAAAATAACATTTGTAGATGGGACAAACATTGGTAACTTATTACACAAGCCGTCAATCGTCAAACTGTTGAAAACATATTATGAAAACGAACGCTTTTTACGAAGCCCAAAAAAATCTGTTCTGACGTATGCTCGAGAATTTGATGGGACAAAAATAACAGTTAACAATAATAAAAAAAACTAAAACGGCTTCTACATGTTTTTAGGCCAAGAGATAAACTTAAAAAGTACAACTTTGCTGTTGAATTAAAGCTGAAATTTTCTGAACAGCTTCTTTAATTTACTTCAGGACATAATGTTAAAATTTGGACAAACCTCAGGGGCTTACTTTAGTGATTACGGACTTGGCAATCCAGAGAGAGCCTAGTTAGATCACACCTTTTTTTCATGTAGTCTTGGGATGAATCTCTTTCTTTCATCTTTCCTATCATGTTTCCTTTCATCTTTCCTATTTTTCGACACTGAGGCTATTAGAGTACTCGAGAGTTAGTGGGTCTCTTTTTATGGTCTCTTCTTCCTGTTTTTTAAAGGCGATGATGACGGAGAGGTTTATTGGTTTTTAAACAAAAAGAAGAAATCAAAATTGAGCAAACTAAACCCCAAACACTTCCGTTAAAGATGAATATGACAGCCCAAATTCAATGTTTGGTGCAGTCTTACTCGAAATGATATAATCTTATAATGATACATTCTCGTAATTTTAAAATCTGTCATTTTATAATGCAACTAATGTTCTTTCAATTAAACAGAACAGTGTATGTTCAAATACAGTGTGTAAAACAGTACGTTTTGAAAATATCGTTCTGGTTTAAAAATGACGGGCATTTAAAACAGTATATGGTTGCTTCGACTACACAGTGTACTCCAAATTAAAAGTCTCCACTCGCTACGCTCGTGTGTCTGGGGATGTTGGCTTCGAAGTTGTACCTATGTGATGGAGCATCTACTCGCTACACTCGTGTGTCTGGGGATGTTGGCTTCGAAGTTGTACCTATGTGATGGAGCATCTACTCGCTACACTCGTGTGTCTGGGGATGTTGGCTTCGAAGTTGTACCTATGTGATGGAGCCTCTACTCGCTACGCTCGTGTGTCTGGGGATGTTGGCTTCAAAGTTGTACCTATGTGATGGAGCATCTACTCACTACGCTCGTGTGTCTGGGGATGTTGGCTTCAAAGTTGTACCTATGTGATGGAGCATCTACTCACTACACTCGTGTGTCTGGGGATGTTGGCTTCGAAGTTGTACCTATGTGATGGAGCCTCTACTCGCTACACTCGTGTGTCTGGGGATGTTGGCTTCGAAGTTGTACCTATGTGATGGAGCATCTACTCGCTACACTCGTGTGTCTGGGGATGTTGGCTTCGAAGTTGTACCTATGTGAAGGAGCATCTACTCACTACACTCGTGTGTCTGGGGATGTTGGCTTCGAAGTTGTACCTATGTGATGGAGCCTCCACTCGCTACACTCGTGTGTCTGGGGATGTTGGCTTCGAAGTTGTACCTATGTGAAGGAGCATCTACTCACTACACTCGTGTGTCTGGGGATGTTGGCTTCGAAGTTGTACCTATGTGATGGAGCCTCCACTCGCTACACTCGTGTGTCTGGGGATGTTGGCTTCGAAGTTGTACCTATGTGATGGAGCCTCTACTCGCAACGCTCGTGTGTCTGGGGATGTTGGCTTCGAAGTTGTACCTATGTGATGGAGCCTCCACTCGCTACACTCGTGTGTCTGGGGATGTTGGCTTCGAAGTTGTACCTATGTGATGGAGCCTCTACTCGCTACACTCGTGTGTCTGGGGATGTTGGCTTCGAAGTTGTACCTATGTGATGGAGCTTCCACTCGCTACACTCGTGTGTCTGGGGATGTTGGCTTCGAAGTTGTACCTATGTGATGGAGCCTCTACTCGCTACACTCGTGTGTCTGGGGATGTTGGCTTCGAAGTTGTACCTATGTGAAGGAGCATCTACTCACTACACTCGTGTGTCTGGGGATGTTGGCTTCGAAGTTGTACCTATGTGATGGAGCCTCTACTCGCTACGCTCGTGTGTCTGGGGATGTTGGCTTCGAAGTTGTACCTATATGATGGAGCCTCTACTCGCTACGCTCGTGTGTCTGGGGATGTTGGCTTCGAAGTTGTACCTATGTGATGGAGCCTCTACTCGCTACACTCGTGTGTCTCGGGATGTTGGCTTCGAAGTTGTACCTATGTGAAGGAGCATCTACTCGCTACACTCGTGTGTCTGGGGATGTTGGCTTCGAAGTTGTACCTATGTGATGGAGCCTCCACTCGCTACACTCGTGTGTCTGGGGATGTTGGCTTCGAAGTTGTACCTATGTGAAGGAGCATCTACTCGCTACACTCGTGTGTCTGGGGATGTTGGCTTCGAAGTTGTACCTATGTGATGGAGCCTCCACTCGCTACACTCGTGTGTCTGGGGATGTTGGCTTCGAAGTTGTACCTATGTGATGGAGCCTCTACTCGCTACACTCGTGTGTCTGGGGATGTTGGCTTCGAAGTTGTACCTATGTGAAGGAGCATCTACTCGCTACACTCGTGTGTCTGGGGATGTTGGCTTCGAAGTTGTACCTATGTGATGGAGCCTCTACTCGCTACGCTCGTGTGTGTCTGGGGATGTTGGCTTCGAAGTTGTACCTATGTGATGGAGCCTCCACTCGCTACACTCGTGTGTCTGGGGATGTTGGCTTCGAAGTTGTACCTATGTGATGGAGCCTCTACTCGCTACACTCGTGTGTCTGGGGATGTTGGCTTCGAAGTTGTACCTAAGTGATGGAGCCTCTACTCGCTACACTCGTGTGTCTGGGGATGTTGGCTTCGAAGTTGTACCTAAGTGATGGAGCCTCTACTCGCTACACTCGTGTGTCTGGGGATGTTGGCTTCGAAGTTGTACCTAAGTGATGGAGCCTCTACTCGCTACACTCGTGTGTCTGGGGATGTTGGCTTCGAAGTTGTACCTATGTGATGGAGCCTCTACTCGCTACACTCGTGTGTCTGGGGATGTTGGCTTCGAAGTTGTACCTATGTGATGGAGCCTCTACTCGCTACACTCGTGTGTCTGGGGATGTTGGCTTCGAAGTTGTACCTAAGTGATGGAGCCTCTACTCGCTACACTCGTGTGTCTGGGGATGTTGGCTTCGAAGTTGTACCTAAGTGATGGAGCCTCTACTCGCTACACTCGTGTGTCTGGGGATGTTGGCTTCGAAGTTGTACCTATGTGATGGAGCCTCTACTCGCTACACTCGTGTGTCTGGGGATGTTGGCTTCGAAGTTGTACCTATGTGATGGAGCCTCTACTCGCTACACTCGTGTGTCTGGGTATGTTGGCTTCGAAGTTGTACCTATGTCATGGAGCCTCTACTCGCTACGCTCGTGTGTCTGGGGATGTTGGCTTCGAAGTTGTACCTATGTGATGGAGCCTCTACTCGCTACGCTCGTGTGTCTGGAGATGTTGGCTTCGAAGTTGTACCTATGTGAAGGAGCCTCTACTCGCTACGCTCGTGTGTCTGGGGATGTTGGCTTCGAAGTTGTACCTATATGATGGAGCCTCTACTCGCTACGCTCGTGTGTCTGGGGATGTTGGCTTCGAAGTTGTACCTATGTGATGGAGCCTCTACTCGCTACACTCGTGTGTCTGGGGATGTAGGCTTCGAAGTTGTACCTATGTGATGGAGCCTCTACTCGCTACGCTCGTGTGTCTGGGGATGTTGGCTTCGAAGTTGTACCTATGTGATGGAGCCTCTACTCGCTACACTCGTGTGTCTGGGGATGTAGGCTTCGAAGTTGTACCTATGTGATGGAGCCTCTACTCGCTACGCTCGTGTGTCTGGGGATGTTGTCTTCGAAGTTGTACCTATGTGATGGAGCCTCTACTCGCTACGCTCGTGTGTCTGGGGATGTAGGCTTCGAAGTTGTACCTATGTGATGGAGCCTCTACTCGCTACGCTCGTGTGTCTGGGGATGTTGGCTTCGAAGTTGTACCTAAGTGATGGAGCCTCTACTCGCTACGCTCGTGTGTCTGGGGATGTTGGCTTCGAAGTTGTACCTATGTGATGGAGCCTCTACTCGCTACGCTCGTGTGTCTGGGGATGTTGGCTTCGAAGTTGTACCTATGTGATGGAGCCTCTACTCGCTACGCTCGTGTGTCTGGGGATGTAGGCTTCGAAGTTGTACCTATGTGATGGAGCCTCTACTCGCTACGCTCGTGTGTCTGGGGATGTTGGCTTCGAAGTTGTACCTAAGTGATGGAGCCTCTACTCGCTACGCTCGTGTGTCTGGGGATGTTGGCTTCGAAGTTGTACCTATGTGATGGAGCCTCTACTCGCTACGCTCGTGTGTCTGGGGATGTAGGCTTCGAAGTTGTACCTATGTGATGGAGCCTCTACTCGCTACGCTCGTGTGTCTGGGGATGTTGGCTTCGAAGTTGTACCTATGTGATGGAGCCTCTACTCGCTACGCTCGTGTGTCTGGGGATGTTGGCTTCGAAGTTATACCTATGTGAAGGAGCATCTACTCACTACGCTCGTGTGTCTGGGGATGTTGGCTTCGAAGTTGTACCTATGTGAAGGAGCCTCTATTCGCTACGCTCGTGTGTCTGGGGATGTTGGCTTCGAAGTTGTACCTATGTGATGGAGCCTCTACTCACTACGCTCGTGTGTCTGGGGATGTTGGCTTCGAAGTTGTACCTATGTGATGGAGCATCTACTCACTACGCTCGTGTGTCTGGGGATGTTGGCTTCGAAGTTGTACCTATGTGATGGAGCATCTACTCACTACGCTCGTGTGTCTGGGGATGTTGGCTTCGAAGTTGTACCTATGTGATGGAGCCTCTACTCGCTACGCTCGTGTGTCTGGGGATGTAGGCTTCGAAGTTGTACCTATGTGATGGAGCCTCTACTCGCTACGCTCGTGTGTCTGGGGATGTTGGCTTCGAAGTTGTACCTATGTGATGGAGCCTCTACTCGCTACGCTCGTGTGTCTGGGGATGTTGGCTTCGAAGTTATACCTATGTGAAGGAGCATCTACTCACTACGCTCGTGTGTCTGGGGATGTTGGCTTCGAAGTTGTACCTATGTGAAGGAGCCTCTATTCGCTACGCTCGTGTGTCTGGGGATGTTGGCTTCGAAGTTGTACCTATGTGATGGAGCCTCTACTCACTACGCTCGTGTGTCTGGGGATGTTGGCTTCGAAGTTGTACCTATGTGATGGAGCATCTACTCACTACGCTCGTGTGTCTGGGGATGTTGGCTTCGAAGTTGTACCTATGTGATGGAGCATCTACTCACTACGCTCGTGTGTCTGGGGATGTTGGCTTCGAAGTTGTACCTATGTGATGGAGCATCTACTCACTACGCTCGTGTTTTTAACTCTGGGTTACCTATCAGATCCCGTAATAATACGAATATCATTTGTTTGAGTGGTTAGTGTTCCAACATTTATAACAATAAGTTCTCTATACGTCATTGTAGAAAGATGAGCTTGGTACCATTACAAGCAGAATTGAAAAGCTGCAAATTTTTATCTAACTTAGTCAGTTATATGTTCAGCTGTACATTTTATACAAACAAATAACTGTTTGAAATGATCGCCATTTAGACATTTTCAATTGCATTTTAATGAATTTCAATAGAGATCTATATCTGCACACTATACCAAATTTCATCTTCATATTTTTATTTTTTTAACACATATCCAGTATACGTACAGACGATAACGTAGAACGGCATATCAAAAATAACTTTTTTTAGTTTCCTGGGGCTTTTTTAGTTTAAACGGGAAGATCAGTCAAACTACCAAACTTACCTTATAAGTAGTCAACTGGATCATCGACACATTTTCTGAGTTGTGAATATTTTTTCTTTGGTTTGAAGATGGCTGAGAGAAAGTTAGTATAATATTTTTGCATAGTTTAATTACTCTTTGCTGAGCATGAGAACAGTGACAACACTGCTCACTAACCTTTCACCAGTAGGCGTACAAGTCCATTGTAACGACATTTCGCAACAGGTATATTTACATAATGTGCATGTATAGGTTCTCTTGATGAATATCTGTGGTAATGGAGAAGTTGCCCTATAAGGCGTAGGCTACATCCTTGCTTATTTCAGCATAATGTAAATTGTTAATATCAAGAAACGTAAAATTTTGTTAGTGTTTTTACTCTAAGAAAAGAAAAAATTGTATTTGAAGGAAATAATAAAGAAAATAAACAAATGTTTAGAATTTTGTAAATAAAACGATTATTACATATTTACAAATATATTATATTTCTACAAAAAAAAAATATTATTTTGATAATTGTCAGGTATAAAGTCAGTAATAGTAACTGTCTCTGATGGTATTAGAGTGACAATTGGTCGATATAAACTGAAATATGCGACGAAAGTGTTAGACATAAAGTTATCAATGTGACAAACGTAAACTACATCTATTGTCGTTTCTACCAAATGTCATTAGAGTCATCACTGAATGTCCATATTCAAGAGTTGCATAAACAAAATTTATTATATTACTATAAAAAAAAAACTATATCAATATTCTTACAATAGACCAACAATATCAATAGTAATATTTTTTGTGTTATAGGCAAAACCATAACCTAATAAACATGTAGGCCTAAGTACTTCGGTTATTCCAACAACTTTATTTAATAGTTTCTAACTATAATAATGAATTACGGTAATAATAATAAATAAAAGTTCAGTTTGAATATAAGATACAATAATAATAACTGAATTACTTACATATTTATTCATAAAGAACAAACAAAACTCCATATTTAAATGAAAATATTTTCAACAATACAACTTATTCTACACCCTACTCGTGCCGCAGAGAGGAACTACAAGGAACGTTTGACAATTCCATAGCGACGCTACGCAATAGTCGCTCTTACCCCTTACCACAGTATTAGATGTTTCACATAAAAAAATGAACGGTTAAAAACAATGCTAGAAATAACCTAGGTCAATCATACAACACATAACGCAGTTCCTAAAGTAAAGCAATAGTTGAGACATCAACTGTTTTTTAAACATACTATTATAAGCTGAAGTATTACCAATATAGTAAAAACTAAAACACCAAATCATAGAGTAGAATTTCACCTTTCCAATGGTACCTAGATCGAGATAATCAAATGGTTTTGTTGAGTATATTGTAAGGGTCACGTATTTGTTGCTTTTGCGACAGCGTCACCACGAGAATCAAACTAACTGTCGCATTTCCGACAGCTCCCAGTTGGTTAACTAGTCTCATGAACCGCGATTATTGTGGAACTGAGTCTTTTATTTCTAGTTCAGTAGATTAGTCTACCTCTATGAGTTTTATTAATCCACTCATAGCTCATCCAATGAGAGATTATCAAGAGTTTGGAAGCGAAACACTCTGTGCTTCTTTCAAGCAAGAGCCTCACAATCAGATTATACCCTATTTAAATATATACATTTTTTTCCCCAGATGATTCATTTAAACTTTTTTACCGAGTTTAAGTTTTCAAGTTTTGTTTGGTTAATATTTTGATTGTAAATGGGTGTGTGAGAAAATTAATGCATTGTTTTTGTACCGTGTATTAAACTGTAGGATGAACCTTGAGAAAGAAATGTGATTAATATTACATGTCCTTTGAAATAGAAAAATGATTCCACCTCTATAGTTGAAACAAGCAGAAAGCTGTGTGTAATAACGTGTACAGTAAAGAACTCATCATTATTGCAGGAAGCTCATTTATAAAGATGAAAGGAGTTAAACAAGTTCAAACAATAGTAAAGCTAGAACCAGTGTTGTCACATCCGTGATACAGGTTATTAAGTGTTTTGAGGACGTTTAAACAGTTTGTGTTATCCATTACGATATTTGTTGTTGTTTAAAGATTAAAAAAAACCTCTCTGTCATCATCGCCTTATTGATGGGTACCACGGTACTTACCCAGCCCAGCGTAATACTCAAATAGTTGGTTTTCTGAGTTTTGTAGGTAATAAAAAATTGTATTTGTAGATCAACGGTCTTATCCAGTGGGGTAAATTCGTTGGGTAAAGAGTCAACACCTTAACTTATATACAAGTTTTATTTGAAGAGGAGTAAAATGACTGTCTCATTGTATACTTTCAAATACTGAATTTTAAACTAGATTACTATTTATACAATATTATAAATTTAAATGACAGTATACAACACTAGTTACAAAATTTTCAAATTTCCAAAATTTGTTTTTTTAAAGTTTTAAATTAATAAAATACCACACTTAAATGATTTATTACCCTTGGAAAAACTCTTAAAATGCTTAATTTAGCCTATAACTTTAAATGACACTATACAACACTAGAAATTTTCAAAAATTAAAAAATTTGTTTTTTTAATGTTTTCAATTAATTAATTCCTATTTAAGCGATTTATGTGTCTTGGAAAAATCTTTAAAAAACTTATTGGATTAAAACTAAATTAAAATATTTCCAGAAAATTAAGTTATTCAACTGTAAAAATACTTTCCCTAGCTATTGTAAATACTAACGTACGACAGAAAAGGCACTAAATATTTAACACCTTCAGCGCCATGTGTATCAAAAATATTACGGGGCCATGTGTATCATTTCTGATACACAAGCACCCTTATGGTTGAGGCCATTATGAAATTTAACAATTTGTTTTTAGGGGCCAATTACAATATTTGGTCAAGTACAACACAACAACCAATTCTATAGGCCTAAAACTCAAATCCAAACAATTTGGATTTTTGTATTCATGTTTTTGTTGTGTGTGCAAAAATGATACACACGGCCCAAGAGATAAAATATTTGTTAAAAATGTTGGTTTCGGCCATGTGTATCATTTTTGCACACATACCATTTGTGTACAGTAACACATGCAATTTAGTATAAGTTTGCTTTTTGAATGCTAAAGATATCAAAATATTAGGAATAATTGTGTGTAATATCCTGATTCTAAAACAGGGATTTTTAGTAACCTACAATAGGATACAGGAGGTAATTCTAGAGTGGCAATAGTGATTGGCAACACTGATTCTGATACTTTTGTTTGTTTACTTGAAAGCTAACCTAAAAGTAAAAGTTCATTCGTTTGTGTTGCTCTGTGCTAGGTTATATAGGAATGTTTTGCTAGGTTCTCCACGTTGTGGATAGTTTTCTTTAGTTTTATCAAGTGATAACACATAATAGAACGTAAACATGGGAGATACAAATTTGACACTCAAATTTTATGAGACCACTATCTCATCCAGTTATGACAGGTGACCCACCACAAAAGAAAAGAGGGAGGTGTAAAGTTTGTTATGATGAGCTGGGCGAAGCTAGTCTACACTGTTTGCGACTCCTGCGAAGGACAGCCGCACATGTGACGCCCCTGCTTAAACAAGAAGCATTGACTATTAGCTTATTATAAGTCATCTATTACTTTTATAACATAAATGTAAACATAGGCCTAGTTTGTTTTTTTGAAAATAATAAATGTGAGTTTTCATTTTACTTAGCTATTTAATTTATCTTTCTAACATCTTCGTAAAACACATATGAACCGGCCTGGGCCGAAACTCTAATGGTTATGTGTTAGGTCTGGGCCAGGGGAACACATATCCAATGCTAAATCCATGGAAAGTGCACTCAAATATGATACACACAGTTTTATTGGCATATTGATATGTGTATCAGAAATGATACGCATGGCACAAATGGCAAATCTCTTGTGTATCAAATATGATACACAAAGCCCACAGGGCAAAAGCAAAAAAAAAAAAACTTATGGCCTAATAGAAACATAGTATGGCGGTGAATGTGTTAAGGCAACTTGCCAGGGCATTGCTTGTAGGCCAAGAATGTAGCCACACAACAACAATGCACTGGTATCACCTTTTATTTTCAAACATTGAATCATTTAGTGACCGAGTTGCTCATACACAACAAACACATCAGTTACAAGCTCGGTTAGAAAATAATCTTACATAATTATTATAGTCCATAGCTATGCATGTGAGCGCGAATATTTCTCACCACTATTTAGAAGATTCTTAATTTAGCGGTCTATTCTACAGACCAACTTGAAAACATCAGTTAATTGTCCATTTCCTGAACATTAATATTAACGTTTTGTACAATTTTTTTTTTACTGAACAAAAGAAAAACTCATAACGTCAACTCATAACCTGAACTCGAGACATTACATGTTTGTCATTTTCAGAAATTCAGTCGGAAGTAAGAAAAATCTGATGTTTTCAGTTTCTATATACAGCGGGTTTGAGGGGGTAGTTTCTGCCACAGCTACGTTACGCAGCTAATATCTGATATAGAGTCTTCCTCATGCAAACACCCCGACACCCGAGGATATAAAATGGAAGTAACTGTACGTATACCGGGTGACTATAAAGATCTGGGTGTATAGCAACATTACGCGCGGTGGAAGTGAAAACTTCAAGTGTTTTGTTGCAATACGCACTAACACACATGCTCTCTCCTGAACGAGAGAGAGAGAGAGAGAGAGAGAGAGAGAGAGAGAGAGAGAGAGAGAGAGAGAGAGAGAGAGAGAGAGAGAGAGAGAGAGAGAGAGAGAGAGAGAGAGAGAGAGAGAGAGAGAGAGAGAGAGAGAGAGAGAGAGAGAGAGAGAGAGAGAGAGAGAGAGAGACCTAGCCCAGTGATAAGAGGCACAGAGTACAGTCCGTAGACTTTCATAACATGCATAACCTAACTACTACTGCTGATACAGACATTGACTCAGCTCCATTCCGCTGTCGTCTTTGTTTTGATAACAACTATTGGACAAACTTTCTCATCAGAAAAACGTTATATCAATTTCAAAATAGCTGCCTATTTTCAAAAAATGAATACTTTTTCAATTTTGTTTATTTTGGTCTTTTGGTTCAGATATACAAACAATTAGTCAAATTTTCTAACCAGAAAAAAAATTATATAAATTTCAAAATGTCGGGGCAAAATTACAAAAAGAGTTGAGTTTTTAAATATTTTTATCAGTAAGTTTGATTTTTATATTATTATAAAGCCCACAATTTATTTTTTTCATTTAAAACCCTAAATAAGGACTTTAAAGTGAGCTGTTCACCTTTCGTTCCAATCCTTCTCACTACACAAAGATCGAAGTCGTCAATGTTTTACTTATTAATTTCTTCCTTTTTAAAATTTTTTTTATTAGGTGTATTAAACTCCGTAGACCTACCAGCCTCTAAACATTCATTTTCTTCCTTTAAAATTCGCTTTATGAAACTTACGGAAACACCAGCTGCTTGTGCTACGCGGGTTTGGATTTTCATTAAATTAATATCTCCTCCGTTCTTGGCTTCTTGTTTTATAAAACATACATATTTGATAGGATTTCGCGACATTCACTATTGAAGACTTTATTCCTGAGGTTTTCATCTTTCATTACAACACAACAAACCAATGTTTTTGAAATGCTCGTATAACTACGAAACGCACAGTACAAAATTCACTGCAAGACTAAGTTCAGTGTTTCCCCCACTACACCAACCTACCCAGAGACGACTGCGCATCTCACGGACTGAGATCAGGATAAATCTTACGAACTGTATATCTTCAAAAAAGGTGTAGACGCATTTATAAAATTTTCGTGTGGCGTGACAGGACGCTCTAAGGAATTCTTTCCATCTTATGAATCCCGTACGGTTTTGTAAGAAATATTCATTTCAATAAGTGTAGATACATTTATACGATTATCGTGACGCTTTTCACGTGATGTGACGATTCTTGCGTGACGTGACGCTCCGATGAATTCACTTCATCTCCGAAATCTCGTACCGTCTTGTAAGATATATTCATTTCAAAAGTACATCATTCCATTTTGTGCCACAATTTTCATCATAACGCATTAGACCAAATAAATTTCATACCTGATAACGTGTATTATACCGGGTGAATAAAAAGTCAAGACCCACCCTCTAATATTTTTCTAAGTAAATATACAGAGATATCCTTTTGGTGGTCGTGCAATCTTAGCAGGAAGTTTCATTTTATGATTTTGAAAATTTTGTGTGTCTCCCAAAAATGGGGGATTTTGGGGGCAACTCAAAAATTTTAAATGTAAACCCCCTTCAAGTGACACCTCATTTTGAAGTGTTTACAAAAACATAAAGAATGGTGAAAACCAGAGTTCGCTATCTCTTCTCTATCAAAAATGGTAGCCCGTCAAAAGTTATTGAAGTCTACACATATTTCATCCTTATAAAATTCAGTTTGTCCATGAGTTGAATGAAGATGATCCAGACCGTCGTCTTCAATTTTGTGAGGAAATAGAAGCTCTAATTTTAGCTCATCCATTGTTTATTCAATTGAAGACGACGGTCTGGATCATCTTCATTCAACTCATGGACAAGGTGATTTTTATAAGGATGAAATTTTGTGTAGACTTCAATAACTTTTGACGGGCTACCATTTTTGATAGAGAAGAGATAGCGAACTCTGGTTTTCACCATTCTTTAAGTTTTTGCAAACACTTCAAAATGAGGTGTCACTTGAAGGGGGTTTACATTTAAAATTTTTGAGTTTCCCCCAAAATCCCCCATTTTTGGGGGACACTAAAAATTTTCAAAATCATAAAATGAAACTTCCTGCTAAGATTGCACGACCACCAAAAGGATATCTCTGTATATTTACTTAGAAAAATATTAGAGGGGGGGGGGTCTTGACTTTTTATTCACCCGGTATATTTGTTTTTGGCCGTCATATTGGATTTGAGTAATTAAAAAAAAAATCTAAAATAGTCGTGTAACATCATTTAACATTGTTTCTCAACGCCGAGTATCAAACAATGTTGATGTAATGTTTTTTGGGGATATATCGTTTTGAGGTCCCTTGAGTCCCAAAGGGACTGCTTTTTGGAGTGTTGGTTTGTTGAATATACGGTTAGACAGATTTTAATTAAATTTGTTTTGTGTGGATATTTTGGCCACATCTGTAGATTTGGGTTTTCATTTTTTTGATAACTAAAAATTTAGGATAGTTCCCGTGAGAAAAAAACCAAAATATATATTTATCAAAATCGGCTGTTACGATTTTGATAAAATTTGGTTCAAGTTTCAACTCTAAAAGGACCCAAACAATACGTATTGGTCGCAATCTCTCTGAAAATGACTTTCCGTAGGTTACCGGTAAAAATTGAAAAACCGACCATTTGGCTTTTTAAAAACGTAATTTCTGAAACAGTTTCGGTCAGATTTTGGTGAAATGTGAAAATTTTTGAGCCAAACACGTGTGAAAAATAACAAATAAATATTACAGTTGAGGAATAATTTATTTAGTTATTATGAATATGAATTTATTGCCTTTATTTTTAAAGGCGGGGTTAGGACAATCTAGTCCAATCAAAAATGAACTTTGGCATCCTTCATTAAAAACTATATCTTAATGAAATGCGAATTATACAACGACGTGTTTATAACCCAAGCAAAGTAAGTTTATTATGTCCTATTTAAATATATAAATATGTTTTTCAAAAACAGCGTACTTGGTTCATTTTCACTTTTTCAGTGTCCTTCAGTTGATAAAAAGTATGCCCTTGAATTATTTCGATTTATCAACTAAAATGTAAGAAAATAAAAACAGAAACTTTATAATAATTTGAAATATTGTATTTCTAAGAAAAGAATCTTTTATTTTCAAAGCTCAAATATTTGGACGTAGCGTGTAGTGGCATATAAATTGCCTTATCAAATTCATCCTTACATTGAAGGGTCACGTTCAATGTCGTTGTGACAGAGGAATAAATTTCCCACAAACAAAGTTCGTCTTTCATAACAAACTATAGATAATTTATTTTTAAAAAGACAGTTTAGAAAAAAATCTTGAGTAAATTTACAAACTTTTCGTAAAATATTTGCAATGAAGTATTTTCGTGGGAAAATTAGGTTGAAACATTTAGGAATTTGATGTTGAATATAGAGTAAAAGGGTCATTGTGATTTGCCTTTCATTGGAATCAAAGTTGAAGTTATGTGTTTGTACTCATCGATTTAAGACTGAAATGGTGAATGTCTTAACTGAAATCCAATCCTTTATCTAACCAATATACCACTGGTGGTCATCAGTGGTGACCCACTGGTGACCCAAATCTTGAGAAACGTAAAGAATCTGACTATTGTTTATATTTTACTCCATTTTACATGGAAGCATATATGGGAAGATTGAAACAGGTGGGACTGTTATTTTATTTGATAAGTACTAAAGTTATAAAGAAACTTTAAAAGGTAACCTACGGGGTTTTGAGTTAAAATTAGAGGCGTGATGAAATGTTTTTACACCATCCACCATTTTTCCAATATGGTGACCAGTTTGTAATTTCCTAATAGAAACCGCCATTTTTTATAGTCATTTTAAATTAATGCATTATTTTAAAAGTTGTTTATTCTTATGTATTTTTCTTCAAAAATATGCAAATTCGAGCACTTTCCAGAGACGATTTTTCTTATTTTTCAAAGTCAAATTGAGGTAAAATTTTAAATATTTAGGGTAAAATGTGTAATGACACTACCGTATTTGTATTTGTTCTGTAATAACACAGTTATCAATAGAAAACAAAAATCATAATTTGTTGACAATTGTCGAGAATGTCCACTGGCTTACACAGCTATTTATTATTTACTGTATTACACATTGTGATATATTTAATCCATTTAAGTACAGATTGTATTATTAAGCACTGTTAATACAGTTATTTTGGCTATAATATCTTATTCGCTAAGTTTAATACATCCAGATAATAATTCTGAACTAATAATCCAGTGGTGTTTTAGACAATTACAAGAAGATTATGATTTTTGTTTTCTTAGGATAACTATGTTATTACTCAGCCTACAAAACAAATAAAAATAACAGCAGTTTTATTACAAAATTTTCCCTAGATGTAGTTAAATTTTCACATATTAAAATTAAAAAATAGTCTCTAGAAAATATTGAAAACGTGAATTTTTGCAATACAAATCAAACACACACAAATTCTTTTGTTAAATTCTACAATTTATAAGACATAACATGGAATTTTATCATGTACCGTCGGTAATCAGTATAAACAATATTTTTTGAAATGTTTATGTACTCCTAAACGGTTAAGTGTATAGAAAAATACAAAATTAAAAACTCCTAAAATAATGCGTTATATCATAAATCGCCATTAAAAATAGAGGTTCTCAACAGCAAATGTTGAGCTGACGCCATATTGGAAAAATGGCGGGTAATATATAAAATATTTAGTAATACTTCTAGGTTTAGCTCAAACAATCTGGGGTTACCTTTTAAAGTTTTTTTTTCTGACTTTTGTACTTATTAAATAAAACAGCTGTCACAGCTGTTTCACTTTCTCCCTGTATAGAAGTTATATAAAGTTTAAGAAATCTCAGAGAACAAAATAGTGTAATACAGCTAATAATTTAACTGATATTTTTGTAACCTTACTAAACCTAAGAACCCTACGTTATGTAACGTACGGAAATTGTTTTATTTTGTAGTAAGTTCCTTCGGAAAGTTACTTTAGAAGTTACTTCTAAGTTCCTTTAGAAAGCAGATGAAATTTAATTTTTCATTTGAAGTTTTCTTGTACGACTGCTCGTTTACCCTTATATTTACTAAATTAATGTGAATTCTTACCTTATTAGGTCTATCAACAACCCTTTTTTAAATACTTGTTTAATTTACTTACTAATGGTTTCGGTGTCGAAACGTCATCTTCAGGTAAAACAATTTCAGCTTTTCGCTTCGTTATTAACTTACAATTTATAATTACATATATAAAAACAAAACAAAATACACTGACTGCATAGTCGACTGTCAAAAGTTCACACAGTACTTTAGTAGTACGCGAGGTATTGTATCATCGGCCTCCATTCTTTGGAACCGTGCACTGTTTTGAGTGTCCGCGTCCCCTCTGTGGCTCTCTTAAAGTGTGAACGAGCGTGGCACTCCTGGGAGATATACAACCGCCAGGGATTCACTTTAGCGAGTAACTAGCAACCCTAGTTGGATCTACACATTTTTACATGTAGTCTTGGATTAGATCCCTTTCTTTCATCTTTCCTGTCAGGTCTCTCTTGACAAACACTTGATCTCTTCGGACCCCAAGACTATTAGTATTCGAGGGTTGGGGTCTTTATACTGTTTTCTTCTTCTTTTTTATAAGGTGATGATAGTTTCGTCTTTAAACAACATGGAAAAAAAATAATGTAAATTAAATTCTAAATTCTCGTACATTTTGTGACACGAGCAAAGCGTTTTTATTTTTAGCTAAATCATTTAGCAAAACCTTTTATTCAATTCTTTTTACTCTTTGAAATTAAAAACAATTTTGTTATTTATAACTGCTCTAAGGGCTTCACTTATATGAGCTTGGCAGTCCCGAGGGGCCTAACTGGATCGATACCTTTTTTCATACCCCAAGAGGGTTACATCTCTATTTTTCATTCCCTACCCGATTTATCTTGTCCTACTCTTGCAGTCCCTGTCACTATTAAAGTATTCGAGGTCTTCGTTTTATATTCTTTTCTTTCTTATTGTTATAAATCGATGATGATGGAAAAGATTTTTCGCCTTTAAATAACAAGAAAAAGAAAAAAAAATATTGAGTGTCCGCCGTTTTAAACAGAAAATAACTTTTAAAATTTATGTTCACGTTTGTACCTGTGAAAGACATAAACGTACAGTTGAAATAACAAATAGATCTCACTTTGTTCGGTGAAAATTAATTTACTGAAGTTTAAGTTGATTTAACCGGTGCTGTACAGTATACAGGTTGCAATAAACTATTGGGAATGTATACCCCAAACGTTACAGGTCACCGCAGGGACCACATTTAAAGCGAATTAGTGTTCGTAGAGTTGGAAAAGTTTGCTACACCTGTTCCACTTTACATAATGTGGCACAGTAAAATATTCAGTTTAAAAACAAATTAACAGAGTGAATTTGAAAAGCAAAAGTTGAAGCTACATACAATCGATATAAGTGACAATTGTAGTTGAAACTTGTGGTTGGCCCTTAAAAGGCCCGATGTTAAAGTCTTAATGATGTGATAATTTAATCCTTTAAATAAGTTTTCACAAAGTCAACCTTTCTCGCACACGAAAACTATAGTGTCACCTTTTTCAACAAAATCCTAAGATAAAATGTACTAATATACAAGAATTTCTCGTTTAGCAGTATTTAATCGGAGATTTTGAGTAAATGTATTTACACATAGAAAAATGTTTGTGTTAATTAACACTTGGCGTAGAAAACGTAGTGGATGTATGAATGTTTTTATCGTAAATAGAAACTATGTACTTGTACAGTCGGGAGAAAAATGTGTTTTTAACATTGAAATAATTGAATGTAAAACTGGTTGTTGGCTATTTAAATGGACCGAATTTTAGAGTCTTAACGATGTGGTTATACAACGCACTAAATGGGTTTTGCCGAAGTCGAAACCGAGTTAAATCGCTTTCTCATTCCTGAAAAAAAGTAGATTTACCTTTTTTGTTTAATAGTGTTAGAGCTTCTGCGTAACTTTCACTCGAGGAAAACTATTTGCTTTAATTAGTGCAATTATGTTTTTGTTGTGCAATTTTTATTTGCAACAGTTGAAGCTACGTAATTTTGAGAGAAGATTTTTCCTCTTATTGTTTAAAGATAAAAACACTTCTCTCTTATTATTGTCTTATAAGAAAGGGAAGAAAATAATGTAAAATAAAAACCCTCCTAGCATCTCGAATACTGTCATGATCGGAAGAGAACAAGATTTTGTCAAAAGAGATCTGATAGGAAAGATAAATGAGAGGGATCTAACCTGAGAGTACATGGAAAAATATGTGAGACAAGAACATAAATAAAATACATCTAGTCCTCGAATAGTCTAATAGCTTCAGGATCGGAAAAGAACAAGAATTGGTCATGCGGGACATGATAGGAAAGATAAAAGTTTGGGATCTAACCCAAAACTATATGAAAAAATATGTGAGACAAGAACATAAATAAAAAAAACCCCTACTCCTCGAATAGTCTAATAGCTTCAGGATCGGTAAAGAACAAGAATTGGTCATGTGAGATATGTTATGAAAGATAAAAGTTTGGGATCTAACCCAAAACTATATGAAAAAAGATGTAAGACAAGAACATAAATAAAAGACCTCTAGTCCTCGAATACTCTAATAGCTTCAGAGTCGGAAAAGAACAAGAATTGGTCATGTGAGACATGATAGGAAAGATAAAACTTTGGGATCTAACCCAAAACTATATGAAAAAAGATGAAAGACAAGAACATAAATAAAAGACCTCTAGTCCTCGAATAGTGTAATAGCTTCAGGGTCGGAAAAGAACAAGAATTGGTCATGTGAGACATGATAGGAAAGATAAAACTTTGGGATCTAACCCAAAACTATATGAAAAAAGATGTAAGACAAGAACATAAATAAAAGACCTCTAGTCCTTGAATAGTCATTAGACTCAGGGTCGGAAAAGAACAAGAATTGGTCATGTGAGACATGATAGGGAAGATAAAACTTTGGGATCTAACCCAAAACTATATGAAAAAAGATGTAAGACAAGAACATAAATAAAATACCTCTAGTCCTCGAATAGTCTAATAGCTTCAGGGTCGGAAAAGAACAAGAATTGGTCATGCGAGACATGATAGGGAAGATAAAACTTTGGGATCTAACCCAAAACTATATGAAAAAAGATGTAAGACAAGAACATAAATAAAAGATCTCTAGTCCTTGGATAGTCTAATAGCTTCAGGGTCGGAAAAGAACAAGAATTGGTCATGTGAGACATGATAGGGAAGATAAAACTTTGGGATCTAACCCAAAACTATATAAAAAAAGATGTAAGACAAGAACATAAATAAAAGACCTCTAGTCCTTGAATAGTCTAATAGCTTCAGGGTCGGAAAATAACAAAAGTTCGTCTTGTGAGATATGATATGAAAGATGAAATTGTTGGATATAACTCAAGTCTAAGTGAATAAAGATGTGAGACAAGAACTAAATAAAAGTCTCATATCCTACGAAATACTTTAATAGCTTCAGGGTTGGAAGAGGAATTGGTCTTGCGAGACATGATAGGAAAGATGAAAGTGAGGAGTTTAACCGAAATGACCTTAACTTCGAAGTAATTGAATATGAAACGTTTTGTTGGCCCTTAAAAGGACGGTTTTTTTTAAGTCTTAACGATGTGGTCATTTAACTTTCTAAATAATATTACTCAAAATCGCTTACTCTCGGCCTTAAACTGTATAAATCCGGCAATTTACAAAATAAAGTTGTCAAACCTGCAATAATTGCTGCTGTTATAGCATTATATTAGTTTGTGTTAGTGCAATGAATTTGTCTTTTTCTCATTATACTTTTTGTTCTTTTTCCTTTGAAATGTTTGGACTCCGAAATATTCTTGAGTTCTTGTGACAAAAGGTCACAGACGTTTGCGTCTCTGATTTCTGTAGTATTTTCGTAACTGTAGACTTTTGAAACTGCGTCTAATCCCACTCTGTTTTGTAATACTAAACCTTTTCTAACACCCTGTAGAATAGTGACTGGTCGTCGAACAAAATAAATCTAAACAACCATCTATAATGCAGTTAATGGCGCACTAAAATAACTCTACTCGACGTTAATGTTCAGTTGTAACGTGAAAACTGAAAAACAAAATTTATATTTATGAAAGTTTAATTCCAGTTCAGCTGATAAACATACATTGAACTTTCGAAGCCAACGAGGTTTATTTTAACAAATTAATTAAACAATTATCAAAATCATTGCATAAGTTTATGAATGTGATACATTGTTTTAAACCATTTGTTCTTCAGGCATTATTGTCCCATGTAGATATGTGAAACTGTATTGAAACAAGATAAAATTTTAGAAATATTGATATTAAAATATCCTTTGGGGTTCACTATAGTGAGTGCGGGTTTGGCAATTCCGAATGTTAGAGATGGATCTACACATTTTTTTTCATATAACTTTGTGTTAGATCCACTCTTTCATCTTCCTCTAAGGTCTCTCATGGCCAAGTCGTGTTCTCTTCCCTCGCTGATGCTAATAAAAGACCGAGGCGTTTATTTCATCTTCTTTTTTTTAAGGCCGAGACGTTTTGCGCCTTTTAACAACAAGATTAAAAATTAAATCGTAATATTAGTTTCTTCAATGGACGGTCTGTCCTTTTACATCTTAACTATAAATGTCATTATGTAATTTTAGTTGTGTGTTTTGACACGCCTAGACGTTCCCAAAAGGCTCCTTGATCTTTAGAATATTCCTGACGAAGTTGTTTTGAAGCTTTGAATGTTCCTGTATCAAAGACCCAAGTGCCTCGATGGAGGCATTTCTATTCAAAGATCGGGTGCTCGCAGTTTCGGAGGTAATATTCTCTGCAGTTTTGTGTGTGAATATAAGTTACACATCTATGTAACGGTCTGCTACTAATTTCTAACGGTATAGTTACGTATAGGCCTATCCTAGGCTCTTCAGTTTTGAAAATCCCTCACCCCAGGTTTGCCCATGCACTATAGAGTACCCAGCTTAGAAGGGATTAGTCTAATTCATTACCGAATGTAGCTGATTACTAAATATACACCCACACAACACAATCACTAATAATTAACAAGAGAGTTTTGAAGTTGGGCGTTGCCATTCTCAACTCGTCTCGTTTAAAGACGAAATTTCCGCGTTTAATCTGGGGATTGGGACTCCGGAAAAAACCCGAACGCCAAGACCCCGATAAATTAAACTGCCGTGGTGTAATTTTGAATAAAGTATGAAACCAAAATTAACACAAGAGATGTACTGCACCCCGCGACTGGTTCCAAAAACTGACGGATGACTTTGCCCTTGTTTCTGTAGCGTGGACTGTGTTCAACGTAGCTACGGTTCCAGTCAGCTGTTCGCTGTTGTTACGCAAAACGCCCTGCTCAAGTAGGTACAACTTCAACTTTCGCTCCCGAGCCAAGTGACACCGTCACACATGTGGATATGCTTTCTCAGGTGACACAGTCCTATAGCGAACTCTTTATATAAAATTCCGTTGCGATTTTCTAAAAGGTCATTTATTTTCAGATTTCACTAAAATTTGAACATAATCGATTAAGTTGATTTTGAGAAATAACGAATTTCATAGTTCTTACCGATAACTTACTAACAAGTAATTTTGGAGAAATGGCAACCAAAACGTTTCGTTTAGACTTTTAAAGGCTACATTTGAGCAAAATTTCATCAAAATCGTTAGAGTCAATTTTGAGAAAATCTTAATTTTGGGTTTTTGAGAATTGCCCACAATTTTGTGTTATTAAAAAACAAATTTAAGTCTAGATATATGGCAAAAATGTGCCCACATAACAAATTTGAATAGAATCAGTCTACGCGAGTATTAGAACAGTACACTTACGACTGAAATATATCATTCTAATAAACACCTTTTTAGACCTAAAAATAGTATGCCCGCAAATCACACCACTTTCTCTGTACTACGTATATGAGGAAAAATAAATAGTGACATGTTCTAAAATAACTTATATATTTGTATAATATTTTGGGGTGATGAGCTGCAATTAGTTTCTACTAAACTATGTCTCCTCTGCATGATCATGCAGGAGCCAACGGTAATAGATGCAGATTAGGGAAATTCTGCTAATCCTTGAAGAGTAGTGTGACATAATTGGCATAGACATTTACGTCTAGTTCGCCCTGTTACTAGTCCAATCATTTAGGCGTAAAGGAGGTGAATAGAAGGGGGGCATACCAAGATCTGTTACAATACATGTGGTTGTAACTTGCAGAAAAATATGGCCTTCATGCCCTGACGACGAGTGTGTATACTTGTAGACAGAATTTTAACTGTTTTAAGGTTTTTATAAAATAACTTTTCATTATCACACTTAAATTTGAGGGGAAAATAACTCGTGTCTATTAATTTTATCGACATGACATGAAAAATATTCTACTTTAAATTTCGTAACAAAATAGCTCATTAGGATGAAATATGTTTTATTTATTACCATTATGTTTAAATAAATAAAACGGATATTTAAAAATTAATAAAACTAACGGTTTCCTTGGGATTTTTCAACAAATGTAATATAGAAACAACTCATTATAAAATTAATTGAACATTTTTATGAGTTGCGTTACAATCAAAGTTTTGCGTGAAACTTGATAAACAGTCGTATAAAGTTCGTTATAAGCGGCAGTTAATGTGCCAGATAGCTCGTACAAACAGATACAGTACGTCGGTATGTTAAATATTGCTCGTAGTAGGCTGTATCTGATCTCGTTGTAATAGACTTTCACTGTTATCGTTTTTTTTTTATTTTTTTTTTTTTATTATGTTGGAAGTCACTAGGCACTTCAGCCATTTAAGACTTTTTGTGCGCTTCCTTATCTTAGACAATCCACTTTAGTTCTAAATCCTTCGTGAGTCTTAGAACTTGTGCAGCTAGGTCGTCTTCCTTTGTAGGTATGCCTGTGAGGCCGAAAATCTGTAGTCTTCTCCTCTCCAGAGCTTCACAATACAAAAGTATGTGTTCTGCTGTGTCTTTATATTGGTTACACAGTCTACAGGTTGTCCTGCCTTGAGTTAGACCCATGGTGTTTAAGTGTTCCCTGAAAGCTCCATGACCAGTCATGAAGCTTAAGACTTTCCTTAGGTTGTTTCTATTCAATGATATTACATACCTAGAGAGTTTCTGATTCGGATTGTACAGCGACCCGTAGAGTTTTCCTCTAGAGGCCTCTCTCCAGCGGTTGAGAGTTTCCTGTTCGACCCATCGTCTCAGAGTGGTTCTTGCGACAGATTTACTGATACCACAAGCAGGTTCTGGTCCGATGAATGGAGTCTGTGCTCCCAACTTAGCCAGTTCATCAGCTTTCTCATTTCCCTCATAGCCTCTGTGTCCAGGTATCCAGAATAGGCTTACCTGGTTTCGGGTCGAGAGTTGGACTAGAGCTTGATTACAATCCCACACTAATTTGGAGTTGAATTCGTGTGAACAAATAGCCTTCAAAGCGGCCTGACTGTCAGATCTGATTGTGATATGTTCGTCATCATATCCTCTTTCTAGACACAGTTGTGCGCAACCAAGTATGGCATAAACTTCGGCCTGAAATACCGTTGTATATATACCTAGGGCAATGCTTATTTCTACCCTAGGTGATTTACTGAAGATTCCTGCTCCGACTCCTTGGGCGGTGCGAGAGCCATCAGTGTAGAATTCTAAGCTCTTAGCTGTAGCCGCTATTCCTTCTATCATGTCCTCCTCGTGTGGAATACACATATCGAAGGGCTGTGTCCATGAGATTTTATTAATCATATAATCTTGTCTCATAGTTAGAATTGAATCATAAGATTTAAAAGTACGGATTGTGCCATGCCCCTTAGGCCACCGGCTATCTCTCCACATTCCAGAGCAATATACTCTGTCACTGTTATCGTTAATATAATCCACAAAATATAGGACTGCATTAATGATTGATTTTTACATTTTTTTTTTTAGACGAATAGGATCTTCAGGGGCTCACTGGAATAGTAAGTACGGGCTTGTCAATCCCGAGGTAACTTGCTGGATCTCTACACCTTTGTTCTTGTTGTCTTGGGTTATATCCCTTTCTTATCTGGTCTCCCTTGACCAAATCTTGTTCCTTCCAACTCTGTTGCTATTAGAGTATTCGAGGTTTTTCTTTTATGTTCTTTTCTTCCTTTTTTTTTCTATAAGACGATGGTGACCGAGAGATTTTGTTTCCTTTAAATAATATTAAAGAAAAAATATTAATAGTTTTGTTTGGTTAGTATTTTGATTATGAATAGGAAACAGTTTGTGTATTTTATTGCATCATTTATTTCTCTACATTTTGGGTCAGTAGGTCTTTTTTTTACTTTATAAAAATTTAATTATTTTTATTAAATTATTTTATTGTTATTTTACCTTCTCTCGTTATTTCGGCAATTGAAACAAGAATCAATTGTTTTATAATGAAGCAGCTCCCCCTTCAAACAGAATAGGGGTAGGGGAATTGAATAGCTATGGAAAGGGGAACAAACGCAGTATTGAACCAACTATATACTTCAAAACTATAGTTAATACCACCGCAAAATAACTAAGTTTAATTAGGTGAATTAAACGACAAGGGTTGTGTTCAAAAGGGGGGGGGGGAGAACACTAGGGAATATAAAGTGTAATAATGCACGTGTTTTGTGTAAATTTACACAAGTTCCACTTAAGAGCTTATTTATAATGTGAAGTAATAATGCTTATAATAATGTACTGGTATAGCAATTCCAAGGTATCCTAGCTGGATCTATACAAAGTTTGGAATACATTAAAAATTTCGAAAATTGTTGTTTACTGATGTCACGTTTCTGACATAGGGCAATCGAAAAAGTTATTTTCAAGATGACATCCGCCCCTCGTCATTGTCATCTGTAAGCAAGATAGTGGTTACAAAAATTAAAATGGGGAAATTTTCTGTAGTGTACTCATATAGAAGCGTATTTAAATTCAGAAACATTAATTGACATTTAAAAATGGTGGCCATTTGAAATAGTTTTTTGTTTGTATTTCATAAAACGCTAAATTAGACAAAAATGGAAGATTTCACCTCTGCGTGTAATAGTACAAATGTCACCTCTCTACGATGAAAAATAGCGAAGTTATGGAAATAATTGTATGTGATATCCTTATAGTTAGGAGATATATCAGCGCCGAGTCACCTTACAGCTTCCAGGCCCGCTAGGACAGAGAGATTAACTCGAGTGTAAATATTTTTAAAATATACACCTACGAGGCCCGCAATGGGAAATATGCACAATTAGAGGTTATAAAAACCTGTGTGACAAAACTGTTTTAAATATAAACTTTTGTAAAAGTACCAACTTTTGTGAATTACATTTAGAGTATAACTGTACAATTTATTATCAGGCTGGGTAAGTACCATGGTGGTGCTTCAAATAGTTTTTATCCAATCTTGTGTTTAATGCATTTTGTTCGAAAGTTTTGAATTGCTTTTGTTTATCTTTAAAATAACAATATCCATTTGGTTCGGTTTACGCGAATTGTCTCAATTGTTAATAATCGATACGTTGAAAATTGTATAAATGAAATTGTTAAAATGTTAGCTAGGAGTTGTTTTAGTTTTGCTGATTACGAAGCCCAAGGCTAAAATATGCATTTTAAATAATGAAACTGGCGAATGTATAACTGTTTTCTTACTTCCTCGTGGGACTCTATTGAACTGACGTTATGTATAAACTTTTCATAACTTTTGTATGGAATATATTGTGTTTCTATAGTGAAACAGTAGAATCCGCGTATGGTGGCAATGAAATTTGTAGTACTTTTCCGCCCGCCAATTTTCTCTCCTCTATAAATTAGATTTTTCATTCACCTCTGATGGCTTATAACTTCGTGAAATGCTGATCCGATTTTCATTGTTTTTGTCCTACACAATATCTCGTTAAGTTAAAATCTATTTTTAAATTTAAATTTATTATTATTTTTTTCTATTTCAAAGTTGATAGGCCCCTACGTAATTAAAACATTATTTAAAATAGAAAGAATTATTAAATTGTTTTAGAGATTACAAAATTATGAGTAGGGCCTAGTTTTAATTTGTAGGAACTCGTCTTGGGCTTAGTATCGCTATAAATAGCTTGCTCAACCCAGAAATTTCAATTGTTTGTGGAAATTTCCCACGTTTCACGAAAAATAAGAGAAAAATGCTATATATATATATATATATATATATATATATTCTGTTGTTATCTGCTGTCACTGGGCGGAGTTGTTCACCACTAGCGTTCAAGCTTGTTTAAATATTTTAATCTTCTATGGTTGTTTATAGAGTGTTTATCTATTTTGTACTTTAGTTTAAATAGATAAAGATAAAATGCCTAAGTAATTGACGTAAAGTGAGTTTTAAGTTCCTCCCCCTACCTTTTCTTATATGGTTTAAGTTAGAAAATTGAAATTCCGCATATCCATATTACATATAAATACCTTGGTTTTGATGCGCTCATTGACTCTCCAACTCCAATGACGGTCCACAGGTAGTCATAAGGAAATCCAAAATGAGAGCATATGTACATCAAATTAAAGGTCTTTGTTAGTAGAGCACAGTGCTGCAAACCGGACCTCGAGAGGTTCATTCTATCAAAATTTGACTGGATTTTAAAGTTTACAAAAAAGTATGTACTGGGATATCTTTTTACCAGCACATCTACTTTAATAAACTGTAACATAACAATCAACCTGTACTTAGTTCCTAATTTTATTAGACTATCTCTCAATAAAATGCATAATATCGTAAGTGAAAGTTCCAATTTCTATTTTTTAAGCTTTAAAATTATATAACTGGTAATGATGATAAAATAAAATGAAAATAAAATAAAATATGGAACTAAAAATTTTGTAGACAACAAATTTTCTTTTTAATTCCAAAACCTTTGTCTTTTATAGCGCAAAAAAGGCGATGTTAAACTAGATATCACATGACTCTCTTTTTATTAAAATTTTTAGTTGACTCCTACATCTCGGACTTCTGGTGATTCCCTATTTGTTTGACACCACAGACGATAGTTCTTCCAGGTGTCTAACATCTTGTTCTGGGGTTAAACTTTAAAAAAAGTAGGGCGGTAAAAAGTTCTTGTAGCACATACTCTATTCTAAACTTTAAAACTCCGTCATTTTCGATAGGATAAACCTTTTGAGATTAGGTTTGCGGTACTGTGCTCTACTAACAGAGACCTTTAATTTGATGTAGCCTACATATCAACCTACGCTATCATTTAAGACTTTCTTCTGACTTCCTGTGGGTAGTCGTCCATTGGAGTTAGACAGTCAGTGAGCGCATTAAAACCATGGTATTTAGGTTCAATACTTATATGCCAAGTTTCAAATTTCTAACTTAAACCGTATAAAAAAGGTAGGGGGAAAGGGACTTAAAACTCACCCTGTATAATTAACTTTTAATTTGCCGATTTTACTAATACATACTAAAGTAATATTTATTATTTTTTTATTGCATAGATTTGCATGTTTTTATGATTATGTGTTTTTTGTTTCAGGTAATTTATATTCTTAAGGTTGGAATATTTGGGACGTCTTCATTATGTGAGTAATTATATTATTTTACTTATAAATCGGATATTTAAATATGTACTGTAAGAGTCGCCTCCTTGTATTTTATACAGGGAGGTCATATTATCGTAGCCACTATTGGTGATCCTAAGAACAACTATAAATGAAAGGCCTTCTTAATTTTGTAAACTTTAAAAATGGGCGTCAAAATATTCAATTTTTTTCCTGGTTATTTTTTGATAAACCATTCGTTAATGTTGAAATTTCGAATATTTGAAGTTTGGTGCATTTTTGGTAAAAGCCGTACTTCCAATTTTTATAATTTAATTATGCATAGTCTAACAAGTGTAAATCTATGGCTAAAATTTAAATAAATAATTTGTGCAACAGATAAAACCCTCCTTAACTGTTAGTTATGCATTGGTTTTTACACCTCCTAGACTATGCCAAATTACATTTTAACTTCATGCGTATAATAAGTACTGAAAATCGGTTTCTAAAAATGTACCAAACGTCAAATTTTTGAAAGTTTAAGAAGGACCTTTAACTCTTAAACGAGTGAGTTCATAAAAAAACACTTATAAACAAAAAAAAAACCTTCATTCTAGGTGTAAATCCGAAAACACAAAAAAATTACGATTTCCATAAAGAATTTAAAGTAAGCTATCATATTAGCGGCCATTTTCAAAGTTTGCAAACCAGGTTTTAATTTCTAAGAAATAATAACGATAGTCCCCCATTTAATATATATATATATATATATATATATATATATATATATATATACGTTTTAGAAAATTGTATTTACGGAGTTTTCTGGATGCTCTTTAAATATCATTGCAAAAAGATTGCTCTGTTTGTCCAATGATTGGATGTGCTTCAGAGTTAGTTAAGACTCACGACT